>CM058042.1:32310618-32760618 GCA_030169165.1 Centaurea solstitialis | reverse complement strand
AATTATCTCTTCAAAATCCTAAATTATTACCGTTTGTACAATTTTTTAATTCCTAAACTATCATCGATTTCATCAATTCTTACAATTGATTGTATTCATCATCAACATTGATTGAATATATACAATTTTTTCATTACGGATACACCCGAACCCGCCCGATCTTAACCCGAAACCCGACCACCCGAACCCGAAACAATCCGAAATCCGAAACCAAAAGTTTGGGGGCGTATTTTCAAATCCGAAATCCGATTGGGTTTTTGATTTGCTCACCCGAACCCGCCCGACCCGTCCGATGCACACCCCTAACTGTGTTTTGTAAAATAACCAAATTAGGTTTTGCATATTAAGACACTGCAACTGTAGTGTCGAGCGGTCAAATTTATAAGGCATTCTTGATGTTGTGGTTTTTCATAAAACCCTTTTATAGATGTTCTCTTACGTATTATTGCCATTTCAATAATTAAAAAACTTCTATCTACCTTGTTAGGCTATTAGTAGCCGAGCCCTTTGAGCCCTATGCCATATCAGCTAAATCCGTTATAAGCCCTCCGAAGTCCTCTCTCGTTAGTACCACAACTGCACAACCCACCAAACCAAATACCAATACAAGTAAAAAAAGTGTGAGAGAGGGAGGGGAGCCAGTAAGTCAGCTTCCCCACACCACTGCCGAGCCCGCCTCTACCCCGCCAGCACGCCAGCCTGCTGAGCCCGATGGCCACCAGCCCGCCTAGCCTAAGCCCCCCCTACGCATGTCCTTAATTAGGACTAAAATGTCCTAACTATTTGAAAGTTTTATAAAGTCATTCGGCCTTTTATTGTAATACTTATTATTGAGTGTTGTTGGGCTTTTGGGGCTTGGGATTTAATGTATTGGACACCTTTATAAAGGAGTTATGCGTTAGGATTTCATTTATGAGAGTTGATCAAAGTGCTTAGCGTGTGTAGGTGTGTAACCTCTTGAAACTTTTCTAATAAAATACACCTATGTGTTGATTTCTCATGAAACCATCTTTGAATCTTCAATGGAATTTGGGAAAACATACCTCCACTATGAGAAAAACTTCACCTAAGTTTTTTCAAACTTTTCAAGGCCCCACCATTTTGACTTTATATAATTTATGTTTTGATTTATAAAAATAACTACGTTAAAGTTAATACAAATACATATTACCGATAAAACACTTTTGCATTAATGTATTATAAAATATATAATTAGTTTAATAGTTTTATTAATATATAATAAAAAATTGAAACATGAAAGTTGTACATATATTAATAAATAGGGGATAGTTATTCGAAATGTATTAAACTATCCCAAATAATCTATTGTGTGTATCCACCTACCAAAAATATTTTTTGATGTATCAAACTTTATTTTTTTTGCTATTGTGTGTATCAGATGACTTGCTACCGGTTGAACCGGTAAACCATTGCCGGAGACCGCTGGAGACCGTCGCCGGAGACCGTCGGAGATCACCCGACAACCGTCTCTCCACCGGCAACCATTTCTCGATTCCATCACCGCTGATACCCGTCGCCATCGAGAATCATTGTCGTCGCCGCCACCGAGAACCACCGCTACGCCATCGAGAACAACCACCGATAACCACCACCCATAACCACCATCTAGAACCGCCACCCAAAACCACCACCCAAAACCATTGCCACCCATAACCACCACAAGAATCGCCACCGTCGCTGCCCAAAACCACCACCTAGAACCACTGCCACCCAAAACCACCACCGAGAACCACCACCTAGAACCACCGCCACCCATAACCACCACCCAGGACACCATCGCCCATAACCACCACCCAAAACTACCGCCGCCTATAACCACCACCTAAAACCACAACCGTCGAGAACCAGCATCGCCGCCTAAACCGTCGATGTTGCCATCCAGAACCACCACCGCCTAGAACCACCATCGCCGCTCCCCCAACACCTCCGATCACCGTCCTAACTGCAGCTGACCGGTTGATGACCGGTTGAACCGGTCACGATACACACACTAGCAAAAAAGAATAAAGTTTGATACATAAAAAACATTTTTGGTAGGTGGATACACACAATAAATTTTTGGGGATAGTTTTCGAAGAACGATCCCCTAATAAATAAAAGTGATTAATAAATAATTGCACTAATACAAGACTTTTATTAAAAATTATAAAATTAAAAATGAAAAAACAGGTCGTGCAGTTACGACTTATGACGAAAACTAATCAAAAACCTTTTACGAAAAACATTTACACTTTATAAAAAACCTCAAAGAAAGGATTTTGCTTTTTAAAAAACTTCCCAAAATACCTTGAAAAAACCATATTATGGATGTTCTAAATGTATAAAATAACATCAATTCATAACGCAAATCACATTAATCCATCTGTAGATTTTAAGTAATTTTGATTTATTAAACTGGTTAGGAAAAACTGTAGTAAAATAAGGGGCAATATTTTCCTTTTTTTGTATATATACATATTTTTTTCCGAAAGGCACAAAGAATTTTATTGCAAACAAGAACCAAAATATCCACCAAATATATACACCATACACCATGCTACTACCAGCAGCTAGCATTGTGAAAACCCCACGACCACGCCATATACACCGAAACAAATCGAAACGAAACACAACAAACCCCGGGTTATTTAATTACAAGGGATAAACCTTCCAGAATATGAGCAATTCGAGCTGCTTATGAGCGGGGATAGACCAATAACGTTAACAATATTCAGTTGCATTGAGACATTTTGTACTTTTGAAGACTTTTTGGTGGCGATACATATAGACTTTTTGGAATAGGCAATGTTAACAATATTCAGTTGCATTGCTTCGCAAAGCATTGGACACTGCAAAGTTTCCAGGGGCTCTGAACAAGGTAAATGTTCACGTTTGAAGGTGAGATTTGACACGCGACTAAGGATAATTAACGTGATCAAAAGGGGCATTGCCGTTTATTCTCAGGATTGTTTATGTTGTGCTTCACAACCTGTGAACGCGGATCATCTTTTTGGGCTTTGTTCCACAACTCGGGAGGTTGGGTTGTATCTAAAACAATGGTAGGTATTATGGCTAATAGACAATGACTCGATTCAAGATATTTGGGATATGTTTACAACAAGTAAATGATTGGAAACTTGCAAAAGAGAGGATAGAGATAATTATAATGACATATCTTTGGGCTATGTAGGATCAACGGTACAAGAAACGTCATAAGGGGAGGATGAAGAGTGGTAAGGAGATAGAAAATTTGATCCAGTATCTCGCCTTTTATTGGATCAAGTGTAGATCCAAGTTTTGGAGTGTTTTTATTGGGTACGTTTTGGTGAATTTCCCTATTTTTTTTTTTGGATAAGGTTCCTCTAGGCTTTGCCTAGACTACATCCTTGCCAATTTAGAACTGAAAATTTGGCTGTCTGAGACTAAGCTGACCACAAAATGTGAACCAAGGGATTCGAACCTGGAGTGAATGGGATACCATCCACATCCCTGTTACTTTGCCTTGAAACATGTACTCGCTAGCAACTCACTAGTTTTCTGTTTGAATAAAGTTGCCCTCTTGCTGTCAAAGAAAAATTTTTAAAAATACATCCACGTTTGAGAAGATATCATCTTTTAGATTTATAGGAAAATAAAATAACATAATGACGGATAAATTTCAATTGTTAATTATCGAAACAAACCACATTAAATTATTAAAAGTTAGTAATGTTATTGTATTAAAAACAAACCAACAATAACACGAATCATACATATAAACAATAACCTAACTGTTGGCATTCAAGTACAACCCAGAACCATTGGTTTTCAAGCACAACAAAAACGTTGGCATTCAAGAATAACACAAATCATTAGTGTTCAAGCACAACACCAAACCATTGGCCTTCAAGCACAACCACATGCATCTAATGGTACCGTGACCAATTCTTTTTAATCCATTATCACATACCAGTAGCATCTCGTAACTATAACACATTAAACGATACAAAACCCTATATATCTTAATAATAAACATGTACCAACACACCACATTACAATTAAAGGTAAGAATTTAAACATACCAATTTGGTATAACATCATAATAATAACCATTTTATAATATATATATATATATATATATATATATATATTTTAGTTCGAAAATGGTTATAAGAAAGACTCACCTTGATTAGGACGATACTCATATGTTCTTAACCGATAACAAACCTTGATACCTAGTACGAATCTTAACCTATCAACTCCATGAGAATGACCCAAAATTAATACTAAACCCAATGTTTATCTAAAACTCAAACTTTTAACTATTAAATCTCTAAGATGAAGTAATATGATGCCACATACCTTAAGGATTATAAGAAAATGTTTAACCCTTCAAATCTCCAAAATCCTCTCCTACTAGCTATTTAATTTCTCCATTGATACAAACACAAACAACACCTTTCTTCTACACTTAAAAGATGACTCATCCAAAATAATAAGAGAAAAGTGATGACTCATGTTTTAAATAGTCACTATTTAAATCCATACCCTCCACTTTTGCCACATTATCACTTTGAACCCCTACACTTATAATTTATTAAAGTGGTTATTACAACTTATTACATTTCGATTTTGATTCCTTTTGGTTTTAATCAATTTACCATACATACATTGTCAAATACATATACAATAAATCAAATCAACTCAAATTCTCTTAGCCCTCTTTTATATTCTTCGTATTTTTCTCCTCAACCCCCCCTCCCCCCTATATATATATATATATATATATATATATATATATATATATATATCTTGATTCTATATAAATATATATATATATATTGGGGTGGGTTCAAATGTGAACCACTTTTTGGTTGTGAACGTGAGGACAGCCGAGAGCGCGACATGTGGCGGGTGACTAGGCGCCACGTCAGGTCCACGGCGGATGACTAGGCGCGATTCATGGGAGGACATTGAATTAAAGGAGGAGACCACACTCAAAGCCGCCTTTATTGATTAGTGTTAGAAATATTTGTTAAGTTGTGTCAATTTGTAATTTCTCTAAATTTAGTGTCTTTTATGTATATGTTGTTAAAGGCCCATGTTCAAGGCCCATGTGTTTAAAGCCTTTTAAGCCTTTTTCTTGTTAGTATAAATAGGAAGTCTTTTCATCATTTGTACTTCTTGATTCTCTCATCATTTGAATGGAAGGCAATCTATCTAGATCTTTTGTGATTAAGCATATCTAAGTGTTCTTGATTTGATTGATTTGGCACCCACAACTAGTCTCCGCCACGTGTCGCGCTCTCTGTTGTCCTCATGTTCACAACCAAAAAGTGGTTCACATTTGAACTTTCCTCTATATATATATATATATATATATCTTGATTCTATATAACTATATATATATTATCTTGATTCTGTATAAATACATAAAAATTCAATGATTTCGACACATCTTATTATATGTTGTATTACACATGAACAAGGGAAAATAATGTTTCCAACAACTATGACCTTAATTTTAATGCTATATATGAAACATAAATTTTGAATAATATATTATGAAATGTTATAACAATACCTGATAAAAGAAATGTAAACAGTAAAATAATAATTATTATTATTTTGTTAAAACGACAATTTATTAGTACGAACGAGTACACGGATACATAACTAAGAAAAAGAAACTGATTCAAACATACGATACCGATTTATTAAAACACGCAATACAAATTTATTAAGACAGACAAATTTGGGATTGTCATTACTGCTTATTTTATGCTTTCGCCTTCTTCAGTTTTGGATTCCCTTCGACTGTTTTTTCTGCTACAGGCACGGTATCATCCACGTCCACAACCTCCAAAGGTCTTTTTAGAACATTTTCAGACAAAAACTTTTTGTACCAAAGTGCTGAATTCTTTGGGTACCTCTGGAGATTGTTGACATAATCAACATAGATCATACCAAATCGATCTGTATAACCCGAACTCCATTCAAAGCTATCCATGAATGACCATGCATAATAGCCCGTAACATTTACATTGTTCCTGTAATATTATATGTGAAGAAAAATGTATCATGATTGTGTCGTAATAAGATGTTCACTTAATTTTGTATTTCAACTCTTTATATTCAATAAATGATAAGAAATAGCCAACCGTATAGCAGTTCGGATGGCAATGAGATGCTTCTTTATGTACTCCATTCGGTATGTATCATCTCGAACTTCCCGATATGTTTTTCCAGGATCATTCATATCGGGAGATCCTATAATACCATCACAAAATTTCAATGTTAGCATATGAGGATCCAACAAGAAAAAAAATGGTTTCCATTTACGTACCATTCTCAGTGATTATAAGAGGTTTGGATATATTGTATGTGTTCTTCAGGAGATACAAGAGCTCGGTAAGCTCAGCAGGACAAAGATAAACCCATGACAAGGATGGGTTTGTTGGATTCACATACGCCTGCAAAGTATATTATATTATTAGGATCTACAAACCAATACTATAAAAAAATGTGAGATTGTCATTGTGTGTTTCTATTGTTATCTTAACCAAAATAGTCTTACTTGCTTTCCTATAGGATCTCCATCGGAATTTCGTCCTGAAAAATGGATGAAAAAAATTTATTAAGCAATGGTTATGAGTATTTCACATATTTTTTAGACCTCATAAACATAACTAGGCACCTCATTTTTATTGATTTTGACTAAAATATTTGTAGTACATCAAACCTAAAAAGCATGATAATCAAACATAAACTAAGTTTTCCATTACCTGATGCTAGGAAGTGACAATCCGTAGTATACCCTACAGGGATATCAGCAGAAGGAGCTTGATATTGGACATAAAATGCTGTGTAGTAGTTTATTCCAAGTAAATCATATGAACCTATCAACTTGGTGCGCTGATCAGCTGAGAATTCGGGCAGAGTACGACCTTTTGGGTAGTTAGGCGTAGGTGTAGTGGCAAACTTTTGCATACTTTCAGGCCATTCTCCTTTTGCCAATGGATCAAGAAACCTAAAATATTTGTCGTCATAGTAACCAATTTGAAGTATTGTTTTTAGCAAACGATTTTTATATTATAGTTAATCATACTACCACTTAAGTCGTCTTACCATCCATTCACAAAATCTAATGCGTATTGAACGGCTTGAACATCTTCTTCATTACTCGGACCACGAAAAGGCTTGCTATAGTTAAGGTCAAGCGTAATTCCCACTTTACCCTTTTGATAACTCTAAAATAATGTCCCAAGACGTTAGATACACACACATATATATAATATACATATATGATTAATCTGAAATATAACAATGTATTTATTTATCATATGCAATCAAAAGTGTGTGGAAAATGTATTCATTAAGCAATACCTTATAATCTTTCTCATATTTTCTGTAAGCAGCTGCATGACAATTGAGTAAGTTGTATGCTACGGTATATGGCTCTGTTTCGTCACTATCCTTACAATTTAAACCCCGCCCAGGTGCAAATGCACCTGTTACGTACCCATTATATGTGAACATGTGTGGCTCGTTTAGAGTTAACCAATTCTTTACCCGATCTCCAAACTCCCAGAAGCAAATATCAGCATAGTCAACAAAATCATCCCTATGATTAATTAAAAAAAAAAAGAATAACTCAAATGATACACGCACAAAATACATAAACGTATTTGACAAACACTTACACGACTTTTGAACTCAAGAAACCCATGTACTCTTCTTCCAAAGCATTAGGAAGATCCCAGTGGAAAAGAGTGACAAATGGCTCAATGCCATTTTCTAGTAATTCGTTTATTAAGTTGTTATAGTAGTCGATACCTTCCTGATTTTTGCCCATGCTTATTTTCCCACCTATTTAAATAAAAAAGAAATCAACTTTTAATGAACTTATAACAAGATTACACGGTTGTTCTTTCTGAAGAAAAAAATTAGGATAATTATTGTTAGAATGTTGATAGATTTTTTTTTCACCTGGTAATATTCTCGGCCACGAAATAGAGAATCTATAAGTGTTAACACCCATTTTCTTCAGCAATTGAACATCTTCCTGGAAACCATTTACAAAGGCGATAGATAAAGTGTAAGAATTTAAGCAGAGATTTTATTTCAAAATAACCGACAACAAATATTTACCTTCATTCTTGAGTAGCTTTCAACGGTAACACATGCATTTGCACCTCCGGCAATCTTGTCTGCAATTTCCACCACCGATTGTCATTCATGTAACTAATTAAAAACTAATGACGCAATCAAAATGAAAAGACATCTTGAGAAACGTACCAGGGTTTCGTAGGGCAAAACAATCCCATATACTCAAACCTTTACCATGTGTATTCCACGCACCTTCAACCTAGAACTCAAAAAAATAACAAGTTTAGATATCCTTGTTTCGGTGATTGAACTTTTTAATTTTAATAAATCAAGTTCATATTTTAATTTTAAAAAATTATAAAAGCAGAGTCTTGTCGTCCAATGTGCATAATAAATGATCTAGAAAAGAAATACTAATCAGTTTCAAGATGGCTAAAATCAAGTATTTTGATGACGTACAATTAGGTATATACACATACCTGATGAGCAGATGTTGCTACTCCAAACAAGAAATTACTTGGAAAATCTTGACGTTTGACATCATCGTCCAAACCTTGACCATTGTTGTTATCAATCATCATCTCTGAACCCATTATGAATGGCTAAACGTGCAAAGTATTTGAGAGAAAACCTTCACGACTTCAATGCCTTATGGTGAAGAGTGGTGAGAACTTAGAGCCATATGGTCTGGTATTTATAGCCATCCATGCATCCAAGTTGAAATCTTATTACAATTAAATAAATAAACAAATAAATAAATAACTAGTTATCATAGAACAACAATAATTGTGCAAATGGATCCCATTGAGACAAAGGTGAGCATTTGGACAGAAGATTTCACATTTAATTAAGTTGTAGAATTTAATCTTGCCAATAAATTGACATTCTAGCCCTTTGTGTTAAACTGATTGAAATATTATGTTGTTCTTTATGACATATTTAACTGTTGTGTTATGTAGACCAAGTTAAATCTATTGGAGATTGTTTGGGAGATATTTTGTTTTTTAAATGTGTATCTCTGTAATTTAGCTGCTTTGATATATTAAAATAGTAGTAAATTTTCATATTGTATCTAAATTACTATATTAAAATATTATGTTGTTCTGCCTTACGATCATGTGAGACCAAGCTGTTACCGTGAGACCGCGTGAGACCAATACCTAATGTATGAAACTTCACAAAAAAACACCGTGAATGTATATAAAACTCGAATACGCAGACCTAAAAATTACTTTCGATGCAAAAAAATATCGAAAACAAGCTAAAAAACAGAACCTTCACAGCTCAAGTTCTGTGAAGGTTACATATATAATGCGAACCTTCACAAAAAAAAATGCTGTGAAGGTTTCGTTTTTTAACCTTTTTTTGGAATTTTTTTTCGATAGTGTTTTTTAGTATGTTTTAACGATGAATGTTCAATTTTTTTTACCTTCACAAATGTTTTGATGTGAATTTTCAAATAAAATATGTTAATCTAACCAGTCTCATCAAATAAGTTTGGTCTCACCAGAACTTAACTCATGTTGTTCTTTATGACATATTTAATTTCGTGTTTGAGGTGTTGAAGATGTTCTTATGAGTTTGGTAACCAAATCAAAATATTTGTTTAAAAACCACTATTGCCTCCTCAAAATTCGGATCTAGTCACCAAATTTGAATATGGAAAACAATTGACAATAATGCCCTTCCGTCCCATTATAATACTTAACATTTACCAGGAATTTATGAAGACTAATCTATTACACAAAAGTACGATTTTAGTCCTTAGAGTTTAATATTTATAATATTTTTCATCCTTAATTTTTAAAAATCATTTTCTTCATTCTTGTAATTTTTATTTCCATTTCATTTTCATCCCTTTTTCAACTTTGTTAAATTAAATGGTTAACTCATAAAAAAAAAGTTTGATTAGAATACATATTTGGTTCTTATAGTACACAATTTTTTATTCTCAAATTACATAATTCATATTTTGTTACTTTTTACTTTATTTATTTATTTTATTAAGACATTTTGTTTTATTGGTTAATTATAAACTATTATAACTTTAACTAAAAAAATAATCAAATAGTTTCATTAAACTATTGATAAGTACATAATATTTTTTTAAGTTGTAGGTTAAAATCTCTTAAACTTAATACTTTTTATTTATTCATATAACCCCCCCCCCCCCCCCAAAACACACACATACATTATCTACATATGTACATATTATCCACATGCTGACAGTCACATAAAATAGACATTATTACATCATATACCTGTTTTTTTATTGTAAACATACTGTTAAATACCCAACACAAAACATGAAGTTCGTCATACTAACCTTGCATATGACAACATAAGTACAAACTTTATGTTTCATATAAATGATAAAAGCCATCATAGTTTATAACCCGGGGCGAAGTCCAGGCTCTTCAAAACTAGTTATTATTAATTTTGGAGTTAATTACATATTTGGTCAGTGTGGTTTGGTGATTTTAACACTGTAGGTCCATTTTTAAAATAATTATGGATTTGGTACCTATGGTTTACATTTTAGAACGCTTTGGGTGCATGGTTTCTAACTCCGTTAAACATTCTTGTTAAATGGATTAACTACAAAGGTGTTTTGGTCTTTTATTAGTTTTTTATTTTTATTAATACTTTTCTTTTGATTTGCGTTTTATATAATATATTTTGTTATTTACTTAATATATATAAACACACCCAAACACCTAAACCAAATCTCGAACGGTCACCTCTCCGACCACCTCCCCACCGGCCAGCTCTTCGACCACCTCCAGCTGCCACCGTACGTCTTTCCACCTCTTCATCGGCTCAGATGAACGCAGAGCGAACAGGGGAAGCAGAGACATCTTTGACCACCCATCGCCCTCCGATCACCGTCAAGTTAGCCTCTACCACCCCACCTTCACTGCCGTCGACTCACCGCCCACCTCCACCGCCGCTCGTCTTCTTCTTCTTCTTCTTCTTTCGTCTTCTACTTTTCCACCTAAATCAAGCAGACCAATGAACATATTACGCAAAACCAAAAAAATCAAAACTCGGATTAAAAGACGTAATCTGTTGAAATTGGTGATATAGATGTGATATAGAATCCAAGACGAACACTATCAAATTGATGGAAATCGAGTAGAAATTGAGCTTATGGTGAAAGTCTTCCAACACGCAAATTTCGACCAAAAAAACCCTAAATCGAACCAAACAACAAATATGATGCCAAAATCGATTATGTAGATAGACTGAGAATTAAAAGTCAGCTACAAATCTACTAACAATTGCAACAAACCGTAACCAAAATCGAAAAACAGTGATGGGTGGTGATGGCCGATGGGGTTGAGGGTGGTGGTGGGTGGTGACGGCCGATGGGGGTGCGGTGGAGGTGGGTGGTGATGGCCGGTGGGGGTTTGGTGGTGGTGGATGGTGACGACCGATAGGGGTGAGGGTGGAGGCGGGTGATGAGAGCTGATAGGGGTGAGGGTGGTGGCGGGTGGTGAGGGCCGATAGGGGTGAGGGTGGTGGTGGATGGTGACGGCTGATGGTGGTGAGGGTGATGGTGGATGCGGATGGTGGTCTAGGGTTAACGTATGATGGCTATGGAATCTAAAGAAAGATGAAGACGTCAACTTTTGTTTTTGTTATTTTTGTCTTTATTTTTTTCTTGGACTATCTTTACCAAAATGTATCCAACTATACCCGTATTCCTATTGTGTATTCAACTTCAAAATGTGTTATTTTATGTACTAAACTTTCAAAATGTTTTATTGTGTGTACCAGTTTACCTGCTAACCTATTTATGCTGATGTGTATCAGGTTAATTCCTACGTGGCATTTTCTTTTTTTACCCAGATAGTTCATCTTCTTCATTCTTTAATCCAGATGAAGAACATGACGAGGTCATCACTCAGGAAGCTTGGACGCGAATTAAGCATCAACAATAGGAGCGATGCCAAAGACAGGAGATCTGGAATAAACAATGAATCAAACGATGAATAAACAACCTACAGTCTTCCTCTTCATCAATTTAGGGTTTCAAAATTATGGTTTTAAAATTAGGAAAGTTTCAAATGGAATCAAAAATTGATGAATAAATGTTGATTAGGAATAAAAAACGACCCCAAAAGAAACAAACCCAGGACCAATTGAGCTTCAAACACGCAAATTAGAATGAAACCTAAAATTTTGAAGAAGAAAATTAGGGTTCTTGATAAATTTGGGTTTTTCAAATTTGGGGAAATTATCTCAGTCGTTCCATTTTTGTCCATTCTTATCCTCCTACCACCGCCGTCTCCATCAGAGAGCATAAGAAAGACATCGCTGTGAAGGTTTGATTTCTTCTCTCAACTTTGTTTGATTTGGATTCGTTATGATTATGATTATGAGATGATTTTTGAAGTTTGAAGTGTTTGAAGAGGTTTTTTTTCACTTTTTTGATTCGTGATCCGAAACTTTGTAGACTCTCTTGACAGGGTTTAATCTATCCCATCCCACATGGCATTCACTTTGTTGACTGAACTTTTGATTCGTGTTTGTGCTTGTTGCTTTTTATTTATTGTTGATGGTATGATGCATAAAAATAAAAATTTTGACACTTTCCCCAATCTCAGCCATGGAAGACTACCATTTTGGGTTCTTGTTTCTGGTTGGTTTAATGGAGAAGACGATGACATGACACCTATGTGGCACCTACATGGCACCCACATAGGCTTTTTTTGAATTAGGTGACCTGCTAAGGGTTTAGCAGGTAAACTGGTTCACACAATAAAACATTTTGAAAGTTTAGTACACACAATAACACATTTTAAAGTTGGATACACACAATAGGAATACGGGTATAGTTGGATACATTTTGGTGAAGATAGTCCTTTTTTTTTTTTTGATATTAACAAATTACATTTTTGGTCCCTTTGATTTTATATATAGTGTAAATTACATATTAGGTCCCTCTTGTTTTTATTGAAAATAAAAAAATAAAATGACTAAAATACCCCTATTTTTATTTCACTTAACAGAAATTTTTAACAGAGTTGGAAGTCATGGACCCAAAACGTTATAAAGTGTAAACCACAGGTACCAAATCCATATTTATTTTTAAAATGGACCTAGAGTGTTAAAACCACCAAACCCCAGGGACCAAATATGTAATTAACTCCTAATTTTGCTATATTAAATCAATTAATTAATTAACATAAATAACTTAAATAAATGGTATTGAGATGGTTTGCAAAGTTTGTAATTTAAGAGGGGTTTGCAAATGATCCCTCCCATATATATATATATATATATATATATATATATATATATAGAATTAGGTTAAACAAGAACAAAACCAATTTGCAAGAATGAAGAAACCATGTAAATCACAGGTGATTTTGTACTACGCTCGTCCACTCGCACCGACCCACGCGCCTTGTCGGAAAGTGTACTACACTCGCTTTTTCTTGTTTAGTACAAAATCAAATGTGATTTACATGTTCCTTTGTTCTTGCAAATTGGATTGTTCTTGTATGAACCTCCCTCTCTTTTTCTATCTCTCTCTCTCTATATATATACAATGGACGTCTCAAATGAGAAGCATGTCAATTTCAGAAATGTGACGAGCAATCTCAGTCACTCATCTCGCGGTTACGGTGGACGTGATCACGGAGGATTGACGCAATTCATGGGAGGGTAAAGATTATTAAAGGGGGAGCGGTCGAAGCCGCCTTTGTTGACCGATATGAGTGGCTGAGATTGTTCCTCGCATTTTCTTAAAAAGTTATATTTTTCGTATGAACCTCTCTCTCTCTCTCTCTATATATATATATATAATGGAAGTCTCAAATGAGAAGCATGTCAATTTCAGAAATGTGACGAGCAATCTCAGTCACTCATCTCGCGGTTACGGTGGACGTGATCACGGAGGATTAACGCAATTCATGAGAGGGTAAAGATTATTAAAAGGGGAGCGGTCGAAGCCGCCTTTGTTGACCGATATGAGTGGTTGAGATTGTTCCTCGCATTTTCTTAAAAAATTATATTTTTCGTATGAACCTCTCTCTCTCTCTCTCTCTATATATATATATATATATATATATATATATATATACCAGTTTTGATCCCGCGTAATACACGGGATAATTTCAAAAAACTAAGTCTTGCCAAAAACCTTATATTACAAATATAAATTGTTGTGCTATTGATCTTTTAACATCAATATTATTTTCTATCAAATACATTAGTTATATTAAAAAAAAAGTACAAAATTTATTTATTTTTAATTTAATGTAATTGATATCAAATTATCAACAACGAAAATATAACAAAGATATTTTATAGATCAAACTATAAACTATCTTTGACTTTAAAATGACGTTAATATACTTTCACAGATAAAGAGAAAGGTATACATACAAAAGTGTACTTGGATTGAACTATAATAATGAATACGTTTAACAATAATTTGTTATAAAAATATTAATTAACTATTATATTAAAACCCAATGATTATCTTCATTATATTTGAAATGAAATATTTATTTTTTATTTGATGACGTTTATCAATTAGTTACATGAATACAAATATAAATTATTATATAATGTGGAGAAGAAAACTTAGTTATGCTTCTACTGATGTAGATCAAAAACTAAAAAAAAGTAAATCAAGAGAAAAATCAAACCATATGATTTAGTTCATCATAAGAAAACAATAACACAAATTTTCTTACCATTCTTCAAATAATTGCAAAAACAAATAAAAAAATAAATTTTATGCATGAATGTTCTTCGAAAAAATGGTTGACGAACTTACCTAAGACGTTTGCAAAAAGAGTAATGGAGGAACTTGAAAAATTAAAATGGAAAAGGTAAGGTTTATACGGTTTTTGTTGAATCTGCTTAGTATTTAAATATCAATTTAGGGAGAGAGATAGAGATATAGATGACTTCATACCAATAGATAGAGATAAAGTTTGTTATATTTAATAGATAATTTTGGATTAATTTTTAATAATTTTAAATTTTGAATTAGTGTCATGTGTCAACATATGACACATGACACATATGCATATGATGTGGCAGCTATATGTGTCAATGAGTTACTCAGAGCGAGACACGTGTCAATGAGTTACTCTTTTATTATATATATAGATATATATATATATATATGTATATTCTTTCTCTCTCTTTTCATATATATACATGCTGCCACGTGTCACTCTTTTGTGAGCCGAAATCAGTATTTTCCCGCCTAAACTTGAATCTGATTGAGCATATCTGATTAACACGTGTCATTTACTTAATAAATTCAATTAATTTATTTTAAGTATTAAAAATATAAAGTATATCAACATAATTATTAAAATTTGAATTATTCAAGTTAATTCTACTAATTTATTTTAAATATAAAAATATATAAAATATATTCAAAATAATCATTAGAAGTTTAATTGTTCAAGTTAATTTTTGGACTGCATACGAAAAATATTCATTAGTTAGATTGAAAATTAATAATTTTTTGGTGTGCGTATAGTAAATAGTAAAATAAAAAATATTCATAAAAATATTCATTAGGTTTAAAATTATAATTGATGCACTAGGGATATTAATAATTAATAATATTTTGGTGTACCTTATAAAAAATATTCATTAATTAAACGTGGTTAATTTTTGGTGTGCGTACAAAAAATATTCATTAATTAGATTAATAAAATATTCATGTAATTAAAAATATATATATAACATCTTTAAAAATACAAAATGATACATGTGGCTAATAATTAAACCTGGTTGAAACTTGAAACTATTATATAATGACACTTTCGATTCAATTTTAAGTAAATCATTTTATATATATTAAAACTAGTTAATAGCTGATAGCTAATAAACTAGTTTATAAACAAAATATATTTGATAAAAATTAGCTTATAAACATGTAAAATAATAAATAAAAAAAATCTTAAAATACAATACTTAATATTAATAAAGGTAGAATTGAAAAAAAAAAACTTCAAAAATCTCCTGAAAAACAATACTCCAACTAGCGTTTCAATAAGCTAGCTTATAATGCGTTCAAACATATGCTAACTTACAAATATTTATCAGCTAATTTATAAACTAGCTTATTTTTGCCAAATACAGGTTAAATCTTCGTAAATGATATATTGACAACATTATCCTTTATTCAATTCGTGTGGATGCAATGTACGTGACGATTGGATCCATACCCATACATACGAGAAGTCATTTAAATAGGTTGTTTTACAACTACCAGCTACATGCAATTAAAAGTAAATTATAATAATGTAATGAAAACTATTATAAATTTATAATTTCAACACGTGTTAAATACAAGTTTTTATATACCTTATAGAGTAAACTACAAATTTGGTTCCTGAAGTTTACCCAAATCTGCACGTTTCATCCTAAAACTTCAAAAACTACAAAAAACGTACCCAAACTTCCATTTTCGCAACGCGTTTCGTCCCTGCTCACTAATGACGTTAAAACTCAGTTAAGTAAGGGGTAGTTTTGTTAAAATAAAAGACAAGGGACCAAACTGTAACTATCACACTCCTTTTTCTCTTTTATCATCTCCATAATCTTCATCTTCATCTACCACCACCACACCCACAACATATAAATTTTTATATGTTGATACACACAACATATTAATGTTGTACTTGGGGTTAGTTTAATACATTTTGAAGAACTATTCCCTTTATTTAAATGATTAAAAATTACATGGGATAAAGGCTGGAAATTCCCAATCTATCATTGTGTGATTTTCTGCCAATTTGATAGATCTAAGACCATCCGCAGTGGGTACTGGTATGGAGGCCGGTACCGCCCAGTATGGCCGGTAACACCGCCAAGGGTGCTTTGTGCCGGTTTCAACCGGTACCTCCATATCGTATGTAGACGCGCTTGCAACACCTCCACCCCCTTCCAACGGCTATAAAACGGTAACAATTTTAAGTTTTTTTTTTCACTTACCTATATATAAATATATATATATATATATATATATATATAGATGGAGGTTCATTTATAAACCTCATATTCCTTATAAACTTTGTAAACCAATATTAACCAATCAGAAAATTCCTTGGTATATTAATTAATTTAATACCAGTAAGGGCAAATAAGTAATTTGTAAAATATGGTGTTTTTAAATGTAAACGAAATATTATTGATTTCCATCATTATCGCCTACTTAATTTTTGATAATATTCAAATTGTCCCTGATCTTAGGCATTTGAAATGGAAAATCATATCAAGGTTTCATAATAAAGAATCGTATTTATTTTGCAGGTTGCGATTCATATTGCTTGTTACTCATTATCGTGAGAAAATGGATCACATGGACGATTGCTCTAATTTGCATTTGATAGAAGAATTCATTAACGAAGCATTTGAGGAGGATGAATCCACTTGTGACGATGATGCTTCTGCAGTAGTAGAAGTGTCGCATACGCCACGATTATCGATCCAACCAGGTTGTATTATTTAAAAAACTGAATGCTTTCGTTCGTTAATGAATTATGAACTTTTTTGTTTGTTTCATGTCGGTTTTTTATATCTTGGAAAATGTTTGCAGAAAGGACCGAGACATTTGTTTCTCTAGGTGGGACCAAGTATTGGATTCCGTACGTATCGGACGATGTGAAGCTATCTGTTGGGGATGGGTTTCCTTCAAGTGAGGCAGCCGATATAGCGTATCGAAAATACGAAGATGAAGCAGGTTTCAATGTAAGGCAATCAAATAGAAAGAAGAACAAATATGGGCTCGTTCAGACGAGATATTTGTTGTGCAGCCGTCAAGGTGTTTCGGAAAAAAAGGACCATGATACTATGGATTCTAATGTTACAGAACGGAAGGTGCGTAACTCTAATTTTAAAAGAACTGGTTGCAAGGCATGTATTAAATTCCGATTTCGAAAAGAAGACAGGAGTTTTGTTGTATACAAATTTGAGGAGAGACACAACCACGTGTTATATAGTAACGTGGATAAAAGGTTTTCTCGTGGACAAAGGCAGTTGCAATACACTGATTATCATAACATCTATAACGCAACTAGGTCCTCGATTGGTGGGTCCAAAGCACACAACATACAATCAGCGTTACGAGGTGGTGTTGAAAATGTGTCTGCATCTATTCAAGACTATAAGAATGCATCAAGGGATATGATAGCATTTATAGGTAATAAAAACTGAACTACAAGGAATTTGGAGACACAATCTAGTTCGATGCGACTTATCGAACAAACAGGTTGCATATGAAACCTGCTTCATATTATTTACTATTATGTAACATAGATTGTTTTTAATTTGTTTTTTACACCATCCAGGCATGCAATGAACTTCGTTCCATTTATCGCAATTGACAACCACAAGAGATCGGTTGTTGTAGGTTCTGCCTTGATAAGCACTGAGGATGGTGATAACTTCACATGGGTTCTTAATGCGTTTATTAAGGCTCACGGGAAGAAACCTCGTTTTGTAATTATGGACCAGTGTTTAGGTATGAAAGAAGCTATACCTACTGTGTTTACCGAAGCAAAGCATCGATTGTGTTGTAAGCATATTATGAAAAAATGCCAGTAAGGTTAGTATTAAAATGACAAACATAGTTTTTGGTTAACTTTTTGATCTATTAGTAAAGGTTTTTAACTGATGCGCATATTGTTTGTAGGTGACGATTTCAAAAGATGCGTACGTTGCATTTAAGAAAAGGATCAACAAGCTTGTTTGGAGTACACATATTGATGCAACTTACTTTGAAGAAGAATGGCAAAGGACTTTAGTTGATTTTGGTTTAGAATCTCATGAATGGTTATCTGACATTTATGAAATTAGAGAGTCATGGATTTCTGGGTACTATAAAGACGATCCTATGTCATCTTTAATGAGGACAACATCAAGGTCTGAGAATTCTCATGCGTATTTCAGATTGTTTGCATCTTTCAAGAATGATTTGGTTAGGTTCATGCGGGCCTACGATGGCTCCATTAAGAAACAACGAAATAAACACGCATGTTTGGAATTGGCAACCCGAAATACCTTTCCACGTTGCTTTTCACCACTTGGAATTGAACGTCATGCTTCAGAACTATACACAAGAGTGGTGTTTTTAGATGTTCAAAAGGAAATCCGCAAGTCCATTTATTTTTGTGGATTGTCGTTTTTGTGTCAAGAAGGTGATGTGAAGAAGTATAGTGTATCACATAAGAAGAAAAATCTTAGTACAAAGGCTTCATACGAGGTATTATCACAACTTAAACAATAAATTAGTTTATTGTTAATGTGTCTTGAATTGTGTTTAATTTATGTTTGATTAATTTTTTAGGTATTGCATGATGTTAAAGTAGATAGACACACCTGCGAATGCAACATGTTTGTTCGTGTTGGGTTAATTTGTCGCCATATATTTAAGGTCTTAATGAATGATGACAAAATCCCCGAACATTTCATTTGCAAACGGTGGACAAGGGCTCTTATTCCTGTTCAAGTTCAAGCAGCTAGAGCACGTTATGGTGAAGTTGACATGGAGAAAGAATCCCTGATTAACGTAATGTATGCTGATTTCGATCTTATAGTTAGTCGTGTAAGAAGCGAAATGAATACGTGTGCAAAGTGTTAGAGACGCTTTCAACTATGAAGGTAAAATACGGTGCAAGTTTTTTTGCAAACAACCCCGTGAAGGATAAGGCTGAAGCTATTAAAGAATGTTACGGAATGGATGCTTCCGCGGATCCCGAAATAATGCCTGCAGCGGGAATACGAAACAAGGGTTGTAGTCGTGGTAAATGTCTCATTGGAGCTTTGGAGAAGGCTGTTGAAAAGAATAAGCGGCCACTGAGAATGTGTCGTGTTTGCTTCCATCACCTGTAATCCGGTTCAACACACACGCACTAAGCATATTGATATAAGGTATCACTTCATCAAGGACCATGTGGAGAAAGGTACAATTGAACTTTACTTTGTCAATACCGAGTATCAACTTGCGGATCTTTTCACCAAGCCTTTGGATGAGAAACGGTTCAATTTCCTAATCTCCAAGCTTGGCATGTATGATCCTCAAGAGTGATCGTCTCTCAACTCCTAAGTCCTTCATAACCATGACTCAGTGTTCAGTCATCTGTACTAGACCACTGTGTCATTGTTGTCTTGGACTCAATTGTTGATAGATTTGATATTGATCTTAGTGTCTTTGCATCTATCTTTTTCTCATACTTATATGTGTTACTAATAATTTGTCATGAGTGTGCATCTTTCAAGGGGGAACGTTCCCTACATATGCTTGTTCCGAGGGGGAACGTTGCCCACCTTTGCCTGAACTGAGGGGGAACAGGTAAACAACACAGGTAAGTTTTCTATCTCAAATTATATATATATGTATATATTTCTATATCTACTAGTTTTATTTTATTTTTTGTTGTTTTAAAAGCCAAAAGCCAAAAAAAAAACAATCAGATTTTATTTACCTCAATCTTTTTTGTCTTTTTCCTACTCTTTCTTTTCTCCAACTTCATCTTCCTCACAAAAGTTTTCCCCAAAATTTTTTTTTTCACCTTCAAAGTTTGATTTCAAATCTTTCAAGCCACAAAGGTTTCACCATTCATTGTGTATCAAAGTAAGAGTAAGATCCATCTTTCTCCATCTTGTTAATCATCCTATTGGATCTTTCATTCTCATCTAGATTAGTTTTTGAAAACCCATTTTTTTTGAATTTTTTTTCAAGGGTTTTTCAAAAACCCCAAACTCAAAATTTTTGGATTTTGAGGGTTTTGAGTTGATTGTTTGTGCTAAGTGTGTTTATTAAATGTGTAAATCGTGATTGGAGCTTTCTTTTCATATCAATTGTTTGTGATTTGGTGATGTTTTGAGGTTTGGAATGATTTCCACCATTGTTGGAGTTCTTGAAGAACTCATGTGGGTTCTTTAAGACTCTTGAGAAAACCCACTTTTTGATCCATATTTTTTGAAAATCTTGGTCAAAAGTTGTTTGTGAGACTAATGTGTGAATTAGTGAAGGTTTGGAGTCCTTTGGTTTTTTACACCATTGTTGGTGTTCTTCAAGGTTTCATAATGTTTTTCATGAAAAAAAATCTAGCAAAACACCATTTTTGATCTTTCAAAAGACAAATTTTTGGGTATTTGGTGTTTATTGGAGTTGGATGTGTTTTTGGTTGGAAAATCTTATCTCTTGGAAAAATCCTAAGTTTTATGGTTTCGATGGGTTACTCGGTGATAATTTCGTGAAGCTCGGAAATGGATTTTTTACTTAGTGGTATTGTCAGTTTTTCGGGTTCTTGAGAAATCTAGTGTTGGAATTGGGGTTGGTTTCAAGGGTTTCTTTTACTTAGTTTTTTTTAACTCAACATCATGTTCAAGTTTTTTTTCACTTAGTATTTTTTTTTCGTTAACCTCAAAACCCGAAGCCATGAGTGTATGTGAAAGTTTAATTCCGTCACTAGTATGTATGTTTCCTTGTTTGGGCACAAGTGTTGTTTCACGGATTTAGCAAATCCCGGAACCATACTTAAATTTCTTTGTGTTGCGTGATTGTGTGTATCTCGGAATCCCCCTCCTTAATTTTTTTTACTTAGTTCTTTTAACCATTTTTTTCTCTTTAGAATTTTTTTTAAACCTTTTTTTTTTGTCTTTTCAAAACCGAATCCATCTCCACAAAAACACAGGTCTGGAATTTTTTTTGTGATTAAGTGTTCTAAGATCAAATTCCGAAGACTTGGTGTGTATGTTTAAACTCCAGTTTGGTTGTGAGTTCATGTGTGTGTGACAGAAAAACCCGCAACAAGGTCCGGATTCAGAAAACGATATGTTTACAACACCTCAAACCACAGATTCCGATCAGCTCTCAATTCCCGGAATTGTTTTTAAAAAAAAAATTGCTGTTCAAAGATGGAATTTTCAAGTATTGAAACAAAATCCCGGATCTGTGTTGTGAGTGTTCTCCGGTGAGACTCTGGAAGAGACGATGGAGGAAACTACCATGAACTACCACCGGCGTCATCTTTGTGTGGAATCCCGGATCTGAAGAAACCCGAAACTTTTGGTTTCCCGGATTTTGTTCTTCCCAATTCCGGATCTAAGTCGTGTTTTCTTGTTTTTGTTGTAATTTCCGGAACCAAGATCTGATGTAAAATCAAATCCCGGAACAACAAATTCCGGATCTGGTTCTCTTCCTCATTTTTGTTAAATTCCGGAACAGTAAAGTTATCGAACCTTCGTGAAATCAGATCAAATCCCGGACCTACCTCTCTCCTTGGAACGAACAAAGTCCAATCCAGGAACAAGAAACCAAATCCGGATTTCTTTGAATCCCGGAATTGTATGAATCCCGGACCGAACCAAATCCGGAATCCAGACCAGTTTACCCTCTTCCGTGACCAAATCCGGAATCCGAACCATATCCGGACTAGATCTCTCACCCTCTTCCGTGACCGGAGCTGCTGTTGTCAACCGGATCTGTTGCCACCATGGAAGTGCCCGGAACCCTCCTTTCCTTGACACCGACACCTTGTTTTTTTTTTATTTTTGTTGTGTCTCGTTCGAATTCCGGAGCTGTTGAACCATGGATGTTGGGTTGTGGATGTTGGTTTTTTTTTTGTTATGGATGTTATTGTCAGATTAAAGACAGATTCATACAGAAATAAAAAGAAAAAGAGGGAGAGGAAAAGAGAGAATCAAAGAAAGAAAAAAAATAATAATAATAAAAGGAATGGTGGTGATATCTCAGCCACAACACTCTTACACACGCACAAGCACGCCAAACACACGCCTATCTCATGCCAGCACACGCCTGGCACTCTTTTCTCGTCCAACTCAGCGCCATGTAGGCGCCACGTAGGCGCCACGTAATCTCTTCCCTGTTGAAAACCTCGGTCAGAAGCGCTGACCAACCGTCTGACCGGCTCTCTCCTTGCTGACCGAGCGCTGACCAGCTCGTCTGACCCTCCCCTCTCCTCTGACCGAGGTCTGACACCTCCATAAGTGCTGACCGTTTTTTTCCCTTCTTTGTTGGTTGTTTTTCTTTAACCTACTGTTTGTATGTGGTTTTTTTATTTGTGTTAGACTTAATTTTTTTTTCTCTTTTTCATTCCTTTTATTTTTCCTTAGTTTAATTTTGTGTGATTTTCTTTTAGTTGTTTTAAAATTGTGGGCATTAATAGAATGTTTCGGTTTTGGTTCTTATGTACCATTTTGTTGGTAAACCATTTTTTTCCGAAACTCTTGCATGTGTACATGTTATGTCTACATAAATTTTTGTGTGTACCTAGGCATTGTCGGTGGTTTGTGTCATTCGAGTTTATGTGCTTACTTGATTACTTGAGTACTTGTATGTCAACTTTACTTAAGTAAATACATGTTGTGTTTAATTGTCTCACCATGCCATGGTACCACCTCATCAAGAATATCATACATGTTCACTATCTTGCGGGTTGGTAAGGTTGTTGATGGTTTCTTGAACTTTTCGCAACGTGAGAAAAATTCACACTCAATGTGTTGTGCTATTCTTTACCAAATCTCATGACTTAGTAAACCATAGCACATCTCAATGCCGTGTGTTTTATTCTCACATCACTCACTTTTGCCTTTACCTCTTTACTAACCGATTATTTTTCAGGTATAATGGCGAAACCGAGCTCCTCCACTCCCCGTCAGTCTCATGACGTTCCATCCCCACCCATAACTTACCGAACACTTACACCCGAAATGCGAGCCATCTCAGACAGTATCTACCCTTTTGCCCACTACCGATCTCCCACACCTAATAACTTTTACCTCGACCCAGATACCTTCACTTGTTCTTACCCGATTATAGTTGAGCTTCTTCGCAACCACCCACTCACCCCACTTCTCACTCGCCGAGTAGATGTCCCTGAAGTTTACATCCAACAATTTTACGACTCCATGACATATGTTGAAGAGACCTCTTCAAAACCGGCGCACTTCAAATGCATGGTTGAAGTTATTGAGTATGACCTGACTCCAGAGAAATTCTGGCATATCTTACAAATCCCTGGTGGTGACTTTGAACCTGATGAGCATCTGTCGAACGATGAAATGATTGAAATGATCTATTGCCTCGGATATGCCGACACACTCTCGAGCCTTAGTAAATTCACACGCAATTCTCTCGCGGGAATCTGGGATAATTTCTTCACTATTCTCAACAAGTGTCTATCTTCTCGCACTAAGGGCTTAGAACAATGTGGCAAAGAAATGAAGCAAGTATTTCTTGGTTGTGCCTTTGACATTCGGAATACTGACTACCGATACTTCCTTTGGAAAGAATTCGTCGGCGTGATCACAGACAAAGGGAATCCAAAGAAGGCCAGGACTTTTGTCCCTTATCCCCGGTTCTTGGGTCTTATCATCCATCACATCCTCGACGAAAACAACTTTGATCCAAGAACAGATCTCCCTATGTATCCTACTTGGTCTATGACTAGACTGCACGACCGCTCAGCTGATCCAGCGGATGTGATACCTATGAAGATTCCACAGTCTTTACTTGATGAAGCTGATCTATTTTCACCGATTGTGAGAGCTTACTTAGAACTTTCACCTCTACCAGGTACTCCAGAGCCGGAGACTGGCACCCCGGAGGTATCCCCTAGACGAGCGAGTGAGGGTTCTGAGCGTGATCACTCATCTGGGGATGATGATCAAGGGTGTGAGTATGAGGTGTCGGGGGGAGATGACGGGGGTAGATTAGGCGGTGAAAATGATCATTCTGGAGATGCTACTACACATGTTGATAGATCCACTCTTCTCACTATGTTGGGTCTAGATTCTGATGACTCCGATGATTCCGATGATGACCACCACGTTGATGGTGCGGGAGGTATAAGGATTGAGGGAGACACTCTAGTTGAAGAAAGTGAGATGAGTGTGGGACGAAAAAGAATTGATGAGCGTGTGACAGGATCAGAGGTTTTAACCGATCCTCCCCTACCCTTAGGTAGTAGCCGGGCACCCACATCCGCTACCCGCACGCATTCGTTCGATGCGGGTATTGAAGCAGACACCTCCCACCCAGAGGTGCAATTGCACGCCCCCCTTAGCCACTCACTCACCTCTCAACAGGTGCGTGTTTCATTCCACGGGGACTTAGCACAACGGCTATCGCGCCCTCACTTGGAGGGTAGTGGTATTGAAACAGGAGGATCCCTGCCCCGATCCCCAACCTTCCTTGATGAGCACATGAGTCTAGAGCCTAATGATACACTTTTAGGGACACATACTGCCAGTCTGAGTGACGCAGTTTCGGCTCCATCTTTCACGATTCTGAGTGACGTGACCGGAACCCCGAGAGTGGCGCCCCAGACGGGTGTTTCACGAGGACCGGAGGGAAGACCTACCACGGCTATCATCACGCCAACCGTGAACGTAGGCCACACCGTTGCTTCAGCGGTTGTGCAAACGGGTACTCTATGTGAGCCCGGTGTTACTTACCCGGCATTTGTTGTTAGGGATATTGTGGACAGCGCCCTAAAGGCTGTCCGAGAGGAGTTTGCCGGCAGGATTGCAGTACTTGAGGCCCAGTTAAAGGGCAAAGGGCAGGTGGTAGAACCCGTGCGAGATCCATCACCACCTCCCCCTCCGACATCACCTCCGAGATCTACCGCTCCCGCTTCTTCCTCCGATGAGTTGCGGGACCTTCTTATGACGTCCTTACTCTCCCGAAGTGACCTTAATGACAATGAGGTTAATCTTCTGGGGTACTTAAAGCGGTTCACCGACACATCACTTCCCGTGAGCCATCCCGAGCCGGCTACCTCCTCTTCTCAAGAGGTAGTCTCTTCTATCCAGAGGCTCGAAGGGAAGCTTGATGCCATGAAGACGGAGGTCCAGTTTGATATATCCTTGGTCAAGGGTTCTCTCTCCGGTGTTCAGACTCAGATTAGAGACCTTCAGACCACCTGCCGTGCCGCGGCCGAGCCAGCCAGACGAAGACACGACGACCGTGATGACCCCGATCGCCGTGAGGGGGAAATCACGAAGAGGGCTCGGCATATCTCCTTGGCTCTGACAGGCACATCCTCCGGCACCGCACCTTCCGGTACTCGCACGAACACCGGTGCCGACGTACAGCATTCTCAGCCTAGTCAGAGAACAGTCACTGATGTTGAGATGGGTTGCCAAACATCTTCTTCGCTATCTTTTGGTTCTCCTCCACCATACATGTCTCCTCTTCCACTCACGCCGTCGCCGACATGTCATGATCACGACAGACCTCCGCCTCGCACGCCTTCGCCTGTTCCGTCTGTCTCACCTCCTCGAGCATCACCTACTGTACCGGACTTCTCCGCGTTTGGCACTCCGTCGCCACCTCCTCGCTCCACAGTCAGATGCCGTGCACCAATCAACCAGGTGACTCATGGCCCTCAGCGACCGATTCATGGTCAATGGAGGCAGCCATCGGTATCACCTCCCAAGGTGATCTATCCTAATGAGAAGGGTGCTCTTTCCAACCGACGTAGATATGTGGAACCGCGGGTACCAATTCGGTGGGACAGAGAACGGAGACGCGGTCGATACCTTGAGGACTCTCACAGATCTATATTCACCGACGAGGTACTCGACTTGCCCATAGAGAAGTACCTTGGGATCACTAAAATGCCAAAGTCCGATCAAGTCAAACACATCCACTGGATGAAGAGCCAAGCGAAACCCCAAAGAGATGTATTCTTCTACAACAACCCGATCTTTCTCATTAGAACGATTTCCTCCGTGTGCTTTCAAGGGTTATGGTTCTCAGTCTTCACAGTTGTTCGTAAGAACACCAGAGTGTATACATTCTCCGAAGCCGACTTCGAAAACGTACACATTGACGACATTGAGACTTTGTTCACCGATCTGAAGACGCTTACTAGTCGACCTCAGGCTTTCTACGAAGGGCTTGAAGCCGTAAAGCGCTTCATCGTGAGAAATCGGAGGAACTCGGAGATATCAGACTTTCAGATTGGGTTGGAGAGTCATCAAAACACCATCAACCTTACTCCGCCGAATCAGGATTCCCCAACATTGATCGCTATCCTCTCTTTGATGTTATTGAGAAACCATCCTTTGGGGTAGTTTATCCGAATGAGAAAGGTGAGAAGAAATTCATGCGGTGCGATGAGGTCCACAAATACTGTGATGGTACTCTTCATTTTATCAATAAGGGGTTGGCTACGGAAGAGAAAAGACGTGAACTTGAAGTACAGAAGACTAGTCACTGGATGGATCCCACCATGTTGATTAAGAAAGCCTTCAGGATCATCGCTCATCGTCTAGAACACCGCAATGTTCTACGACGTCTTGAGTCTTTCTACGGGCTACGAAAGATAGAGGGCCCGGCCAAAAAGCTCGAGGAGAGACCACCACCACCACGGAGAGATGAGGGATCATCAAGGAAAACCACTTATGCGAGGAGAAAGACTTTGAGCAACCATCAACGGCGACGAAGAAATTGACACAAAGGGGGAAATTGTTAGATTTATTTGTTAGTTGTGTCAATTTGTAATTAATTGAAAGTATGTTCCTTAATTGTAATTTTGATATTTTGGCCCAAGTGTTTAGGCCCATGCTTTCTAAGGCCTTTTGGCCCTTTTAGTTTAGTATAAATAGAAGCTTAATTCTTCATTTGTACTTTCCACTTCCCTTGTAATCATTTGAGAGCTTATGAATCATTTGATGACCTTTACACTTAGTCTATTTTTCATCATGATCATTACCATTATTCCATCACTCTAGATCTTGTACTTAGTGTTTTTATCATATAAAATCTAAGTGTTCATTGTGGTTGATTTGGAACCCACAACCTGGGCACCATGATTCACGCAATTGTCCTCAACGCAACACAATATAAGATCTTATTTTGTTATAAATTTATTGCATAAGACTCATGCTGTTCAAGTACGTTGTTTTTTGATGGTTTGTTTTTTAAATTAATGCCAACAAATAATTGTCAGGAGATTGAGTTTCATACTTGTTTTGAATAACTGTTGTTAGGCCTTTGTTTGTTTTATTGCATAAAGTAATAGTAGTGGGCCTACTTTTGGTGTTTGCTCAACCTTCTTTAAGGTTTCACATGGCTACCCTGCAACATATATTATATATATATGTTTGTGTAGTGTTATTGACACTATATCTCCTCCATCACAATCTAAGGCGCCGTACACCTTTCTTCCTCCACAAATTTCACAATCTCAATAAAGTAACTTTCGTGCAGCCTTAGTTGAATCTCTTTGATGGCCAACCAAGAGTCTGATGCGTCCAGCAGGCCAGGGACAGTCAACGCACCGTATATGAGTGCTGAATCGTATCGGCAATTGCGTATTGAGAACAAGATGCTGAAGAAACAAATTGAGGTACTCCAGTCGAGGATTCAAAAGTTTGATCGCTTGATGGTTAGCCAATGTGAGGAGGTCGACATTCTGAAAGCTGAAAGGGATGCGGCTGAAAAAGAGTATTTTGAGGTGAAAGTTCAACTTGATGACACCATCAGGGCAATCACAGCTGTGAAGGCGATGTGCGTGTGCAACGCCTTTTGTGATGTAGATACTCTGTAGCTTTTTCGCTGGGTTGTGGGATTGATGGTGTAAAATATATAAATATATATATATATATATAAATAGTACCAAGTTTAACCACAAATAACCTAACCACTATTACCATACTCACAGGTAAGCGTACCTGATCACAAGCAATATAGTTTAGGAAAGTCCGGGTATCGTTCTTACCACTGGGAACGGTTAAGCTAGAAGTCTACCAAAGTGTTAATTAATTAATCTAAGAAAAAGGGTTTTGCTTTTGGAAAAGAATTTTTTTTATAAAAGACGAAAACAATAAATAAGTAAACCTAACCAAGAAGTTGGAAAACTGATAACCAAACAAACATCGGAAACAACTGTATTCATCATGATAATTTAAGATTCCTTTTCAGATGATTACCAAAGACATAGATTTAATGGCTATTGTAAGAATTTAAGCCAAAGCACCCTAGCATGTGTATCTGAGGTTGTCAACCAGGTTAGTCTCCCGGCCCAAATACAGGGACTTGGTTGTCAATCAAGTCTAGTAAAAGTCACCCTAATTAATGCTAAGTCGTGGGACCCTACAATCTAGTCTACTCTTGGTTCGAGCGGACTACTTACCACGTCTCCCCGCGTCACCAGATCGAAAGGTAACAGAGATAGAAATTAT
Source organism: Centaurea solstitialis (assembly GCA_030169165.1). NCBI lineage: Eukaryota > Viridiplantae > Streptophyta > Magnoliopsida > Asterales > Asteraceae > Centaurea > Centaurea solstitialis. The sequence continues at coordinate 32,731,329 of CM058042.1, read as the reverse complement.
ATTCATTAATTGTCAGTTAACAAACACAATCCCAACCAACGACTTCAAGTAGCCACAATTAAAACACCAAATTAGGAACCAACAGATAAACATTCAATAAACCATAAACCTAATAATTAATTTAAAACCAAAACTCAAATCATCTTACAAAGTAATCACACTATAATGTAACACAACGAGAAATCAACATATAGACATGTCAATTGTAGATGAAAAGCCAAACCAAACTAAAGACCGGCAGATTTGGCGTGACATCCTCTCGAATCGTCTCCTCCGAATGTTGATCATCGAGCCTCCATCTTCTCGGGTTGGAAACCCTAAGTGGCTCCCATACTAACCTAGACTATTTTCTGAATAATGGTGTATGAAAAGAATGAATAAAACTGGACACCCAAGGCCTTTATTTATAATTAAAATCGGCAGACCTGTTTAGCGTTCGCGAAACGGCAGGTTCGCGGCGCGAAATGGGTAACTAAATATTCCAGAATTTTCCATTAATCGATCTTAGCAGCGCGAAATCTCCTTTAGCGGCGCGAAATCCAACGGATTAGAGAAACTGCATAATTATCAGATATCCAGAATATTCTAGTTGATCTTTTCTTTCATTATCTGCTGAAGATCTTGCTTAGGGAGAAAGTCTTCCATATGGAGAATTCTGGAACGTTCTGGAACTGAAATCTCTGCCTTATCTGATCAGATCCTTTCTTTGGGAGGAAGCAACTGACTTAGAAAGGAAGAAAAGCCCATAAATGGAAACCAAATAAGGGATTTTTCCATTTCTTCACAAAACCTCCATTTCTGACGCATTTCACCCTCTTTTTGATACTTTTTGCATTTAACCCCCAAATTTACCTGAAATTACAATTCACACCCTTTTAGTAGCAATCATGTCCAAAATAGGCCTAAAACATAAACAAAAGTGGGGAACTAGTGCGAGTAAAACATGTATAATTTTGGAGTTATCAAATTCCCACACTTAAGATTTGCTTGTCCTCAAGTAAATATCTGATAAAATAAGAACAAGAACGACACAATTATCCTCCATCTATGATCATGCTTTGAAAGAACAAGAACAGTCGCAAGAAATCAAACACAATTCAGACACAAATCAAAGTCTCACAAGTTATCAAAGTCATGCTCAACCTCTTACCCTCACTTTTGATATTGTGTATCTCTCAAGGGGTAATATGTTATATAGTGATCACACTGATACTCGACTTCTTACCAACGCATAGGCTTGTCACCAAATCTCATCTCCACCACTGAAAAGTTGTCAATCGTCAAGAGGACTTTAAGGTTGTAATGTTAGGCTTAGGGTTAAGGGTAGGATAAAGGATATATTTAAGTGACTCAAAGGCTTGTAGCAAAAACCTGAAAACTAATCAGTTTAAAAATCCAAATTAATCATCTGACTTTTGGAATTTTTAGAGCTCGGGATTTCTATCACTTTCATTTTTATATCGGCCTAAGCATATTGCTTATTTGGGGCTCGATATTTTTCTATCTTTTTTTGCACATCGACTCTTTTGATTTTCTTCTTGATGAGTCATTTTTTTTTTCTTTTAGACTTTTCTCTTTTCTAACTTCTTTTTTTTTTTAAACTTCAAAACTTTTTCTAAATCCCTTTTCTCTATTTGTAAGATTAATAAAATGGACCAATAACATGAAAAAGTTCCCAACTTTAAGCTACGGCCAAAAGATAGATAAAAAGAAATGGCTAAAGCATATATTGATAAGAAATGAAAAGGCTAAGGCTTCAAAGGGGTTACAAGTGTTAAGGATGAACACTTTTTCAAAATAGGCTAGGCAAATCAGATAACCTTATAATGAGATTATCTGACGAAGGCTAAGTGGGTTGAAATGAAGGCCTCTATCAGTGCAATGGAGATAAATATTTTTCTTTTGTGGTCTCGATAAGCATTCAAAGTGACAAGTTCTACTTGGTTCAAAGTCGGCATCCTCACGAAATGAATAAGATATAAACAATAAAGGCTCAATCTCTCAAGGAAATGGGTAAGGATCACTTGGTAATTAGCATAACGCATGACTTTTTCAAACTCATAAAAACTCCAAAAAAATGTCTTCCTGAATGCAAGACTCTTTTAACTTCCACAAATTTTTTGAAAAGATCATGGATTTCGAAAAAAATTTATGCCATATAATTCAAATAATCCCAGATAATTCACAAAGGACAAACAAGCAAAAGTTTACTTAACCCCCCTTCCCACACTTAAAACTTGCAATGTCATCAATGCAACAACAGTTAAAGCACATGTGGAAAGGTACAAGATAACAAATAATTAAACCATGAGTTAAGAAATTAAAACAAGTTAAGTCTACTTAACCTCCTCCCCGTACTTAAAATTTGCATTGTCCTCAATGCAACAACAGTTAAAAATCAAGTAGAGAGGTGAAAGGGAAACAGAAACTTCCCGGGTTAAAAGACTTGAAGCTGACGATCGGCTCATGAAGTATAAGAGACTTCGAGAGTTTTCCACACCAAAACCTACAAACAAAACACACTAAAAAGAGAAATGTAAAATAAAACTAAGATAGATAGGACGATACACCCAATCAAGTCAAGTCAAATCGCGTTACAAAACAATGTGGCCAGAAACTTGATTTTTAAAACACCCTAACCAACACAGGAAAACCAAATCCTCATCACCATTAGTCAAATAAAATCTCAACTCTCTTTTTCGAACCATTGGTTTTGAACTCTTGGGCTAGTACAGAAACATTGTTTCATGCAATTGGAAAACTATTGAGAAAATTGAACCATATTTAAAGAATGGGAACCCAAAAAATGTTGATTTTGAAAAGCATTACCACGGTGGGTTCCCACATTTAAAACTTGATTTATCCTTTTTTTGCACAAAATAATTTCCTTTTAAAACTAAGGGATATGTTGTTAACATCTCAAGCAAGTTAGGTAAAAAAATATTAAAGTGAAGCGCCAAAAACTTAATGTGTGAGAAGTTAGAAAAAATATGGTTTATCACTTAGTGTTTGAAAAAGCCAAAGTCTTCCCACACTTAGAGTTGAAAAGATTTGAAGTTAGAACATTGGAATTTAACTTTTGGTGAGAGAAAAAGAGTTTTGGGGTTAGTTAGGACTTGAGAAAAATAAAAATAAATTTTTTTTACGGGTACCTGGTTTCTATCCAACTTTCAAAAAAAAATTGACCAAAAAGATTTGGGTATCAATCCTAGACATTACTAGACACACTAAAAACATGAAAACCTTAAAAACTCACGGGTTGCCTCCCGAGAAGCGCTTGTTTTTGTCTCGAGTCTCGAGCCTGACTCCGGGTTTAAGCACCCTTGTTTGAAACAAAACACCCTTCACTTGCAATCATGCTAGGGTGATAATAGTGGTACATACCTGGGCTGAAAAATTTACCATTGTGTGATCCGCCAGGTAGAGTAGCGTACCACTTACTGCTCCGGTTCTTACCTTTCTTCTTTGCAACATGAGTATCGGTTTCGCATGTGTTTGGCCTTAGATCCTTTAAGTGTGTCATTAAAAGTGTTTGGTCAACCAATTGCTTTTGACAATTGGCCTCCCAAAAAGGATGTAGGGCCAAAATTCCATCATATCGATTGATGCACGACAGTTCCTGCGGAAACAACAACGTATTGTTAGAATCATCACTATCAATCAATGGAGGACTTACCTCTTGTTGAGGAGAGCAGTGTTCCGGTGAGGATTCTTCGGGTTGATCATCTTGCATTATTGTTCCGAGTCCAGCTAGGCAGTCATCATCATGGTATTCTTCCGTTGTATTAACCTGCCATGAAAACTCATCGTCAGAATCGTCAAAATCAGACCATGTTGGAATTACCTCATGTTGAATCCATGAATCTTTTCATCATTGGTAATGGCTCGAACATGAGTTGATTTATTGACTCCATCTTTTCCAATTGAGGCTCTTCCATTGGTTGTTCTTCTTCTAAGGCTTTTGGTTGTTGATCTCCTGCAAAGAGCTCAATTCTCTTGTATAGACGGTATGCCATCGTGCATCCATTAGTGGTGCTAACAATTCCTATTGGACATGTCACTTAACAATGTCTTACCTAGTTAATAACAGATTTCTTAGATAAGGGTCTCTCATCGGAGCCCCTTCTTCCCGAATCGTTGACACACAGTGCCTCAACAATACCTCATAAGGGAGACATGAAACTTAGGGTCGTTTACTTGCTAACCGAATAAGTGCTGACTCGGGTAAGAATGCTGACCGGCAAGACTGACTCGGTAGTGTTGTTGGTTAAGCGTTACCAAGTGTTTCATAAGTGCTTACTACCAAAAATGACATTAACCTTTTTCCAATTATATATTATAAAATATAATAATTTTACTTTAAAGAATTAAATACATAAAACAAAACAATTCTTAACTTTAAAGGATAATAATTTTTACTTTTTAAATAATTAATCGTAGTATATCGTTAATGGGAAAATTTTACTTTTCAATACTTTTAAATTTGTTTTAAACTAACAAAAATTCCTAAACCTAATCCCTTATGTTTCTATCCAATGAATCCGCCGTCATCCCTGATCTATACTCTGCTTCTCTTCTTCTCCTCCCATCGTCGGCACCTCTTCTCTACCAACTTTCACACGCACAACAGCCACCACAAAATCGAACCTGCCGCCGCCGTCGTCACACTCCACCACACCACCACGACCAATGACCAAAGAAGATGGGTTGCTTCTGGTTCGCACGGCGCTACGATTTAGAATGTATCCCGTGAGGGTATGGACTACGAAGTATAGGTCTGTTTGGTTCTCATAAACCTAATAGCAAAAGAGAGGACACGAATGGAATACACAAGTTGACTCGGTAAGCATGGTTTTATCACTGGTTGGGTAAGGTTTGGTCAGCTTCGTCAGTTCTCGGTCAGATCTCGTCAGATTTTGTGTTGGAACGTTGACTGCTGACCGGTTAGCACAGTAACAGCCTCTTAATCTCAGTATCTGATACTGACTCACATCGAGATCAATACACCCTGACCACACTTTCTAAGTGCTACCCCACTATATAATTGCATGGTCATAATAACTAACAATGAAAATTAGCTTATTTAACACATTAATAGAATAATATACAAGTAGTCCACGCAAGGGTATTAACCCTCAACTAGTTGGTACATCAAGGGAATTCAAAATTTTCAAAATTATGCATGGCAAACATTCATCGAAAACACACAATCAGATACAAGGTATACATGTATTTACACAAAAGACTGACAACAACGGCATGACCCGTATTCTCGGAGAGAGTGAAGGCACATAGAACACATAACTTACACCATATTATTCGAACAACACTTCAACCCACAAAGCTCTAAGTGCTTGCTATGACCCCCAACTAGTCTTACCAAAAGTCAACTAGTTTCGTGCCTAAACACCTATGAGTCGCACTCCTAGAGCTCAACAATATTCGGGGCTACTTAACAAAAATCCAACTCGAATTTGCACACTTAAGGCTACTCATCGAAAATCAACCCTCATATCAAGAGGTCCATAATATGACTGTCAACCATGGTAGACCTCTCAGGTATAGCCCTCTTAGTGACCACTAACCAGTTAACCGTCATGCGACACGAGTGCCCAACCAAATCTTGCGACACCTAGTAGTCCCAACAACCACGACTGACTTAAGTGTAAAAGCATCAATTGCAACAAAGTCCTAAAGCTCATCGCCGTGCGATTAATAATCCAAGCTTACTACTTCGTTAATTTAGAACCCAAAGCTCATAACTGAGCTATTTAAAATCGAAGCTTATAACCAACTATTAAAAATCAAAGCTCGTAACCGAGCTGTTTAGAAATCAAAGCTCACAACCAGCTGTTCTAGAAACCAAGTTTACAACCGAGCCCTTTAAAATCAAAGCTCATAATCGAGCTATTTTAGAAATCAAATTCATAACCGAGCCCTTTAAAAATCAAAGCTCATGATCGAGCTATTTTAGAAATCGAGACTTGTTCCCCAAGTCCTTATAGTCCAAACCGAGCAATAGCTCTAAACTCAATAGACCCAAAACTGACGGTCTTCAAAATAATTTTATTTAGTTCACTCCATTAGTGTGGATGTAACCCACAAGTCATTTTGACCCAAAATCCCAACACAGTTTAACAAAACAGTTACCCAAGTGGGTCCACACCTTTATAAATCTCGTTTAAGCGGTAAATTATATAAGACTGTATTTATAATCATCGTAATTCAAGTCATCTCAAGATCTCATATACGGTTATTTTATTAAAATTCTTTCGATAAACGCACCCGGTAATAAACTCGACAACCGTTTGATTAGAGATAACTTTATGGAACACTCAACGTTTTGGAAAACATTGTTTTGGCACATACGCCATTTTGAAAAACAATTTGGAAATATTCACGTGACAAGACGGCCACATTGTATAAAACACTACAAAGTTGGTAGGCTACCTATTCGCCAAAGACAACCACTTACACTCCTCCTACATTACCATCGGTGTTTCACAATCATCTAAGCGATCTCATATAAGGTGCAAGTCCTTTATATCGTACTAGATAACACCATCCAAGTGTTATATTGATAGACTCCTATTTTATACTGGGTCTTAGACTTCTACCCTCGGTATTGCCTAAGGTATCTCCACAAGTTCTTACCCCCATACTATTCAAGGTATGGGTCTTTCTCAACTAACCGCTCGACCTCTAGTCAGTTACGAGTCACCCTCTTTAATCCTCAATGTTCGATCTCAGGTTAAAACCATCCGATTTCCTCTTACGATTCTCCTATTTTAAATCTAGATAATTTGGCACGACTACTGAAAGAGAGAGGCTTTCTAGAATCTAGACTTGTTTACAAATCAACTAATCAACTCAGTAATTTAAACAAATTCTATCACATGAAGGAATATTCCTTTTCCTAACGATCACTCTTTTCACGTGTAAGTCGATTTTAAGCCTAGCTCATCATAGTCTACTTGCATGGCATACTATATGATCTCTCGTTAATGCCTTGACAATTAAGCTGTATCTATCTCCCACACTTCCAATATCCACACGATTTACCGAGATAGTATTTTGCGACACATGCCTTCCAAGCCTAATAATAATTTTGCCACTAGTTCACACTCATGTTAAGATACTCAAATCACTTTCAAACCAATCATCAGAACATGACCTTTAAATAGAGACTTATCATAATTAGGGGTCCTTTATGACCGAGCAATTATCCTATCACAAGGAAATCAAGAAAAGTAAGAATAGGCTACCATACGTACCAACATTTATCAATCATTACATCGATAGTAACCAAGAATACCCAAATGACGATACATTCATAACTCAGTAGCTAAGTGATTTATGAATAGACCGTACGCGAGATTCCCTGCCTCTATTGACGCAAATTCTCGATCCATGTATTCCGTATCCCTAGCGCTTTCCCCACCTAAGACTTTACCCATGGTAGGTGACATGTCTATTAGTGCACTAAGTTTAAGTCTAGGTACACTATGGTCAATACCTATTTCGCTTAAACTAAAGCTCTAATACCAACTTGTAACACCCCAAAATTTGGAGTAAACAAAAACTTTCATTTAATAGAAAGTTGGTAATACGATGTACGCCAAGGCGTGAGCTCTTCCCAAAACAGGGTATAAGTAATGTATAATTACAATTGTTTGCAACTAAACCAAGAAGACAGATAACCAAACAAGTCTAGTTCCTCGCTAGGAAGAAGACTACAAAAGGGTTATCATTTACAATACTTTTGCGGTCAAGAAGACCGGTCTCTCTATTCTTTTCCCCCACGCTCACTCTAACCCGGCATTTACTTTGGAACGGCGCCACTAGCACCTGAAAGACACATCGACACCAATCAAGTGTTAGGCCAAAGGAGCCTAGTGAGTTGTATCAACATAATATCATAATATAAAAGCATGTTAAGACATGTGAGATATACAAGAGTGTATTTGTTGGGTTTTTTTCGGGTCGGATAAACAGACAATTAATTACGCAGCGGATAAAACTAACCCGAACAGAGATCCAACCGCAGTTTATCAAACACAATTATCAAGGGGTTTTCTCGTGTTTACCTTTTGACGATACAAACGATCCTCCGGATGCTAGTGAGGGATACACCGCTACTGCACCACCGTGACACTGGCTGCTAGACCGCCTTGGACTTGATCGGAAAAATCCGGCGTGTGAGTTGCTTGTGTGCGTGGCCGGCGGCCAAGAGAGAGAGAGCGAGAGAGAGAGAGAGGTTTGTGATTCTTGGTGAAGAAGTAAGAATGAAATCAGATTGAGTTTCTATTACCCTAACCCTATATTTATATAGGTAATTAAGGTAATGATACAGAATCCAAACCAAATACAAACTCTCAATAATTTCCTTAATTAATTATACTTATCAATTAAGTAATTATCTATAAATAATAAATAAACAATTTATTATTTATTTCTCTCTAAATAATTAATTCAACCTAATTAATTATTTCCACACATTTAATCCAATAGGTCTCGGGTTGGGTGTGTAGCAGTGTGACCCACTAGTGTCTTATAACATTAAACACGATAACCCTAATTACTGTCTTGCACATAATCCCTTCAGACTCCCACTTGTGCCAGACAAGTAACTTAACTGTCATCATTAGCCTAAGGAGGTCCCTAGCCAGACACTTAGATTAACCAGGTTATAAGATCTCTTATAGCCAGAGATACGATTCATACTTGAATTGTACACAAGTTCATTCCCTTTACACACGATATTTCTAAAGTGAGTTTTAGACATGGAGCTGAGATAGTTCAATCATAAACTCAAGTATTTCCTTACTCTGATCTCGATTGCCTGCAGTAATGGAACTTCCAAATAACCCACTATTATTCTATCCGAGCGTGGCCACGCATTTCTGCCAATCTTAATCGCCAGGGGGCCCAGAAATATCTCTCCTGTGAAGGAGGTGTAAATCCCTTCTTGACTACCTGCATCTGCAACCATGGCTTCCGCTGCATCTAGTCATACCCCTTATGGCCACCCAGTTACGGTGCAGCGTTAGAGCATGCTAAGAGTACAGTAGTCCTCATGATTACAGACCAGATATCTCAGGTCAAAGGACAACCTATCATCAAGTCAATGCTTATGACATAGGCTCCATGAAGCAGACTTGAAATTGGTCACCTCCAATACTCATTCACTCTGATAAGTATCTATGAATGTCTAACTATACCAACTGTATATCAAACACTTCATAATAGCGTTAAAACCCTACTGAGATTCCCATCTCAATAAGTTGCTACGGAAATTTAGATTTTTCACAAGCATAAAAATCATGGATAACCTTAAATATGCAAAAAGTAATTTTTGAAACATTTTAAAACATTATCTCTTTATTTCCAACACACTGTGAAATAAACTCCTATAATGTCTCAAAATATTACATTTATAATCGATAACATAAACTAACTACTAGTGTCCAGGTACTGCATTCCTATGGAACTAGCATGCCCCTCATGCTTTGCTCTAGCAAGTGGCTTAGTTAGTGGATCTGGAACATTTTCATCCGTTGAAATTTTGCATATTCTCACATCTCCTCTTCCAATGATCTCTTGGATGAGGTGATACTTCCTGAGTACATGTCTCGACTTGTGATGTTCTCTGGGCTCCTTTTCTTGCGCTACTGCTCCAGAGTTATCACAGTAAATATCTATGGGTCTAGAGATACTGGCTACAACTCTTAGATCCAAGATAAAATTTCTGAGCCAGACTGCCTCCTTTGCTACATCTGATGCTTTAATGTACTCAGCCTCTGTGGTAGAATCTGCTATGGTGTCTTGCTTCGAGCTCTTCCACGAGATCGTGCCTCCATTAAGGGTGAGTACATATCCCGACTGTGATTTATAATCATCTCTGTCGGTCTGAAAACTAGCATCAGAGTAGCCTGTGACACTAATCTCGTCTTAAGATCCTCCAAAGACCAAGAACATTTCTTTAGTCCGTCTCATGTACTTAAGAATGTTCTTGACAGCCACCCAATGGGCTTCACCTGGGTTCTGCTGGTATCTGCTCGTAACACTTATTGAGTAAGCAACATCAGGCCTCGTACATAACATGGCATACATAATTGATCCAATTGCAGAAGCATATGGAATCAATTTCATCTTGTCCTGATTTTCACTAGAAACAGGACACTGTGCTTTACTTAGCACTATGCCATGCTGCATCGGGATAAATCCATTCTTGGATTCATCCATCCTGAACCGTTTCAGGATTTTGTCAATGTATGTACTTTGACTAAGCCCGATAAGCCGTCTAGATCTATTTCTATAGATCTTTATACCAAGTATATAGGCGGCTTCTCCAAGATCTTTCATTTGGAAACATTTGCTCAACCAAGTCTTTACGTTCTGTAAAGTTGGTACATCGTTTCCAATGAGTAGAATATCATCTACATATAAGACCAAGAAGGTCACTACGCTCCCACTGAACTTTCTGTAAACACATGGCTCAAACTCACTTTTAGCAAAACCAAATTCCTTGATTCGCTCATCAAAGTGTAAGTTCCAGCTCCTGGATGCTTGCTTTAATCCATATATGGATTTTAGCAGTTTGCACACTTTATCAGGATTCTTTGGATCTATAAAACCTTCCGGTTGTTCCATGTAGACGTCTTCTGTTAACTTCCCGTTCATGAAGGCCGTCTTAACATCCATTTGCCAAATCTCGTAATTAAAGTACGCTGAAATGGCCATCAAAATCCTGATAGATTTTAACATAGCTACTGGTGAAAAAGTTTCATCATAGTCGATGCCATGAGTCTGCGTGAAACCTTTGGCAACCAGTCTAGCTTTGAAAGTGTGCACGTTACCGTCCATATCAGTTTTCTTCTTGAAAACCCATTTACGTCCAACAGCCCTACAGTGTTGGGGTAAATCTGTCAACTCCCATACTCGGTTGTCGTACATGGACTGCATCTCTGCCTTCATGGCCTCATGCCATTGTTCAGACTCACTGCCTGACACAGCTTCTCCATAGGAGGTTGGTTCATTCAAGTCTCCATCATCCTGGGAGACTAGGAACCCAAGATACCTATCTGGTTCTTGCCTTATCCTAGTGGATCTGCGAAGGTCCTGTGTTTGCACTTCCTCAACCGTCTCTGGTTGAGTCTCAACATGCTTTTGTTGAGTAACAGGCTCAACTATCGGTAAAGTGTCTTCTTCCTCTACTTCCTGTAGGTCTACATCGTTTCTGGTATTCTCAGTACTGAGAAACTTATCCTCCAGAAATTCTCCATTCCGAGCTATAAAGACTTTATTCTCGGTGGGATTGTAGAAGTAGTATCCCACAGTTGTCTTGGGATAACCTACGAAGAAGCACTTATCTGATTTAGGTTTGAGTTTCTCAGAGGTTGGTCTCTTGACGTATACCTCACAACCCCAAATCTTCAGAAAAGACAATTTTGGTTTCTTACTCGTCCACATTTCGTATGGTGTCTTCTCTACCGATTTAGTCAGCACTCTGTTCAGTATGTGAGCCGCTGTTTCGAGCGCATGTCCCCAAAATGACACTGGTAGCGAGGAACGACACATCATTGACCGTACCATATCTAGTAAAGTACGGTTCCTCCTTTCTTACACACCATTCATCTGAGGTGTATACGGAGGTGTGAGTTGTGAAACAATCCCACATTCCATTAGATGATCGTCGAATTCCTGACTCAGATATTCCCCACCTCGATCTGACCGTAGAAACTTGATCTTCTTGTCAAGTTGATTCTGTACTTCATTCTGAAATTCCTTAAATCTTTCAAAGGCTTCAGATTTATGTCTTATCAGGTACACATAACCATATCTACTGAAATCGTCAGTAAAAGTGATGAAGTACCAGTATCATCCTCTAGCCACATGACTGAAAGGACCACACACATCTGTGTGTATTATTCCTAACAATTCATTTGCCCTTTCGTTATCTTTATTGAAAGGTTGCTTTGTCATCTTGCCAGATAAACAAGATTCGCAATTGTCAAAGGGTTTAAAATCGAAAGACCCAAGGAGTCCTCCTTTCTGGAGTTTCTCTATGCGTTTCTTGTTTATGTGACCTAGACAACAATGCCAGAGGTAAGTCTGATCCTCAATTTCTTTGGATCGTTTACTTATATGATAGACTTCTTTGTTTTCTTGTAGATTTAACACATATAGACCATTGGATGGAGTTGCTTTGAAATAAAAGACATCATTTTTAAAGCAAGAAATAAGTTTATAATCGTATTTGTAATAAAAACCTTGATCTACAAGTAAATCGAAAGAAATAACATTTTTGATCATCTTTGGAACATAATAACAGTTTTCAAGTTCCAATACTAGACCCGAGGGTAAACTAAGACTATAAGACCCTACAGCCTCAGCTACAAGCATCGTGCCTTCGCCGACTCTTAGGTTCGAACGGTCCTTCCTCAGTGTCTCCCTTCTATTGAATCCCTGTAAATGATTACAAATGTGGTTACCACTGCCTGTATCAAGTACCCATGATTCATAAGAACTGATCAAACAGTCTATCATAAAGATACTGGTGCATCGGGTAAACCGATGTCTAGCTGGTCGATGTCCATCGAGTGAGCACAAATATCCTTGCTACCGCATTCTGGGCAACTCAGGTCTCCCAGCTCGTCAATCCAATCCGCATCCATGAGTTCAGCAGGTGCTGCGGGTTTTGGCTCTAGACTGGCCAAAATATCCTCATGGAGCTTTGCCACGTTTCTCTTTGGTTCTCCGATGTATGCACTAACTGTGTTACGTATCTCGTCCGTGAGAGAGAACCACATGAGATGTACTAGTTCCTCCTGAACCATCTTATATCCCATGCGTGACAAACTTTTAAAGAGCTTCCTCATTTCCAGAAGATGATCTTTAACAGATTGACCCTTTTCCAGTTTCAGAGAGTAGATCTCTTTCATGATCAGATACTTCCCACTCTTCTTATAGAAACCCACCTGGTTCTCTATATTCTTCACGACCTCATGGCAATACCTAACCCTCAAATCAGCAGTAAACCCGGGTGAGGTAGAAAAGGACATAATCGACATCACATTAGATTCGTCGGCCATGTATTTAAAGTATTCTGCAAAGTCCTGTTCAGGAGCATTGCAGCCTAGTCGTGAAATGGGTTTCTCTATCACATACCGCTTACCCTGTGCATCCAAGACATTGTCAAGGTGCATTTTCCAGACTGGAAAATTTTGGCTTGTAAGCTTCCATTTCCCCATTATCACGCGGAGAGATTCCTCAGGTGAATAAAAGATAATAGCAGACATCTACAGAAAAATTAAAATTCCAATTTTAGTTATCTTGATTATACTTCTAATAAATTATTACCTTAGAACAATAATTATATTAGACTAGAATCCATATTTCACATGAATTGACAAGTGGTTTGCTCACACAAGCCAACCCATGCTATTTCTGGTAGGTAACATCTTATACCAATCGCATCTTTAATCGAAGAAACGACTTTTAGATCATCGGGACATCGGATATTTAAATCCGTGCATATTTAGTCCCTCTAGTGTGCTTTGGCCCGGTACCACCCGGTGAATTGTAACAAAAACCAAATAGATCGCACCATTCTGAACTGGATGTACTCTGGTCGGTACCACCCGAGAACAAACAAACCGCCACCGCCTCTACCACCGGCGACGGCAAACGGCGTCAAGACACCGCCACCGCCACCAGCAGTCGGCGACAACAGCAGCAAAACACCGCCGCCGCCATCGCCTTTGCGGCGATCGTAAACAGAAAACGCCGCCACCACCGTGGCTGCCTTAGCCGATCGGTGGTGCGGCTCGCATCACGGGACGACCACCACCACCATTGCCGCTGTGGCTTTGGTGGTGTGGTGGTTTTGCGGTTATCGCGAGGATCGGCCACCACCACCGTTGCCGATTACGGCTTCGGTGGTGCGGTGGTTCGCGGTCACGACTCGTCCGACGATCGGCCCGATGGTCCGGCCGGTTATTACCTCCGTTCCTCCGCCGATTGCCACGAGTTACCGGTAAAACGATAAAATCCAAATTAAACAAACAATACCAAATTCAGATTTTATAAAAGTAAAACCAATTTTATCAAAACCTACATATCAAAAACAGATTTGATAAACGTACGGAAGTGGCTCTGATACCACTGTTGGGTTTTTTCGGGTCGGATAAACAGACAATTAATTACGCAGCGGATAAAAACTAACCCGAACAGAGATCCAACCGCAGTTTATCAAACACAATTATCAAAGGGGTTTTCTCGTGTTTACCTTTTGATGATACAAACGATCCTCCGGATGATAGTGAGGGATACACCGCTACTGCACCACCGTGAGACTGGCTGCTAGACCGTCTGGGACTTGATCGGAAAAATCCGGTGTGTGAGTTGCTTGTGTGCGTGGCCGACGGCCAAGAGAGAGAGCGAGAGAGAGAGAGGTTTGTGATTCTTGGTGAAGAAGTTAGAATGAAATCAGATTGAGTTTCTATTACCCTAACCCTATATTTATATAGGTAATTATGGTAATGATACAGAATCCAAACCAAATACAAACTCTCAATAATTTCCTTAATTAGTTATACTTATCAATTAAGTAATTATCTATAAATAGTAAATAAACAATTTATTATTTATTTCTCTCTTAATAATTAATTCAACCTAATTAATTATTTCCACACATTTAATCCAATAGGTCTCGGGTTGGGTGTGTAGAAGTGTGACCCACTAGTGTCTTATAACATTGGACACGATAACCCTAATTACTGTATTGTACATAATCCCTTCAGTATTAACTATAAAATGTAGCATGTTAAACCGGTTTATCTTTTATCTTTGAAAACCGTGGGAGCGACCCACTTTCGCCAAGCAAGTTACACATCAGAGTCGAGACACCTCGTTGTCGTCCTCCTACGAAGACTCAAATGGACAACCTCAGAGGCCAGGCACATTCGCGGCCATACGAATGGCGAGGGACATAGGTGCGCACTTTTTGACTAGTGCCACCCAAGACTGAGTCGAACTCGTGTAAACTTGAAAGTGCACACCTTTTGACTAGTTCCACTTTAAATCAATCTCATTTCAACAATCGACACATTGTACACCTTTTGACTAGTGCCACAATGTCCAATTCCTGTATGCGTAAAAATATGGGTACTCACCTTTTGACTAGTGACATCCCGGTCCACTTTTGACTAGTGGCCAATAGCATCCCACCTTTTGACTGACAGTGCTCCATAACATTTATGTTATATAATTTAAGCATTATTGAAAGTCTCAATACTTTCATTCATTTCATATAAGGCAACATGCTCGGATTCAATTCCTTCGCATCATTCCGTGGCATACATATATACACGCATTTCTCATAAAAACATTCATCATATAATCACATGGATTTAACTCATACATTAGTAGCATACGATAATCTACTCCATGTATACAATAATCCAAATCAAGCCATTCATATAAGCATCATTACTCATTCATTTCATGGCAATCCTTAAACCTAACAATTTAGGCATTTCATCCAAAATCATGTTTATTCACAATAACCAAGCAAGATATGTAAATCAAACAAGATGATGTGCTCTCAGTTTTAACAAAACGATTTTAGCAACTCACCTTAGGGTTTACACCCAAAACCCCCAAATCTTCCGTTTTAGGTCAAATATGTGAACAAACCTAGAATCAAGTAAATCGAACCTTAGGTTAGTTTCATAACTCCTATCACATAGACTAACAAACCTCAAATGGTTTAGATAAAGCTTACCTAGCCAAATCTTGAGTAGAAACCCTAGAACTTGAAGAACACAAATCTAGCAACAATGGAGGTGGAAGATGAGGTGAAGAAGATGAAGATGATGAAGATCAAGCTTCCAAATCTAGCTAGCATTGCATCAATCCATCAATGGAGTCTTGAAGAGCTTGGAAGGAGAAGAAGGTAGGAAGAAAAATCAGCCCAAATGGATAAGAAATGAGGAAGATATGCCAAAAGAAGAGAGGAGGGTATTTAACACGTTTTTCCCCAAACAGCAGGTTTGGCGCCGAACATGGCGCTAATCAGATCAGCGCGGAGATTAGCGCCAAGACAAAATTGCTCCGCTTTTGATTCCGAAAGGACCGTTGGACTCGTAATTGAATTTCATAACATATTAGGCCACAAAATACAAGATTTGGTCCACAATTCTAAATCTCATAATTTTAATAAAGAGTCATTATTACAACCGAAATTTACGGGTGTTACAAAACCTTTCACCATGTGATCATCCTTGTCCGAGCTCTCTTCCTCGCAGACCCAATTCTCCTCTTCAACTAGCAAGGCAACCCCTTTCTCTCTTTTCCTCAACAAGGCAGCCTTTTTCTCGAAGTAGGCAGCATCCTTGTATTTAACCGTGCAGTCTTTGGCATAGTGTCCCAACTTACCACACTTGAAGCACGTGGTTGTGGGATTTGGGGTTTGTTGAGGAGCAGGGTTCTGGATCACGGGCTTCTGAGGTTAACTTGACTTTTGACCACCTTGGTCAGCTGGGATTGGTTGATCTTCTCTTAGAGCCTGTCTACTGGAGCTGCTTCCCCGTTGATCACTTCCGTTGTAGTTCCCTTTGCCACGTTCCATCCTTTCTTCTGACCAACGGTCGTTCCTTTCTTGCCCATACCCGTATGCCGGACCTTGATCATATCTTCCGCCTTCGTTTCTGCCTCCATACCCACTCTCATACCCTTGACGGTTGTACCCAGATTCTGGAGCATACTACCTCGTGTTCCCCCGATAGTTGTAATCGGGATTCTGTCCTTGCCAATTTCCTTGAAAGATGGAATTTGATAATCCAAATAACTGTTATCTCTTCGGAAGTTATCTCTAAACCTTCCCTGATCATATCTGTATCTCCCTTGTTCATTTCGGAATCTCCCTTGATCATAAGATTGAAACCTGTCACCCTGTTGATAGTCTCCTCTTCCTTGGTTGCTGAACTGAGCTCTATCCATTTGATGATGTCCTCCTCTTCCTTGCCCCATCCGGTTTCCCCCTTGAAACCCAGATCCTCGAGATCTGTTGAATCCTCGGTTTGCGTTCATCCTTTGCACGTTGTGCGAGATTAGGGCAAGTGACTCATTCATGTTGAAGAGTTCTTCATCTGAAATAGTGATGATCATGGGATCATCTGGATGTTGCATACCATGACCAAAGTTTGGTTTGAGCTCTTGGTTGAAGTCTTCCTGATGATATGGAGGAGGCATGTTGTTGTACTGAGTTGGTTGGATTGGAGCAGAGTTCGGTCCTCCAAAGGGCACTGCAGATAGTGCCAGAGGATCAACAGTCTTCTTTGTCCTTCCACCGGTAATAAACTCTTCGTGTTGCACCATCTTGCTAAACAGATCATGTAGACCCATCACTCCCAGATTTTTGCTCAACTGGATGTTGATGGCCATGTTCTGCCATTCTGGAGTCCGATTCTTCAAAAACTTGACATTGACCTCGTATTTTGTCTTTTCAACTCCCAGTCTTCTCAGATCGTTGACAAACAAGTTCAGTCGTTGATAGGATTCCGTTAGGGATTCGCTTTCCCGGGCTTTAAATCCTTCATAAGCGTTCAGTGCGCTCTCCTTCTGGCTTTCCAAGGCTGTGTCGCCGCCTTGCATCTGCTGTTCGATCTCAAGCCAAACATCCCGTGCACTAGTCAAACTGTCGACTCTGGCGTACATATCGTTCGGGAGTGCCATGATAAGGAGAGTGAGTGCCCGTTTGTCAATGAGATGACGAGCCATCTGCTCTCGGGAGTACATATCTACGGGTTTCTCCACAACGTATTCCGGTAGCTTAGGGCAAGTGTTCGTCCGTGGAACTGCTACTACGGTGACAGTCGGTCTGATAGGGCCTTCACATATGGACTTCATTAGGTTCTCGTCAAGAAGGTCGAGAAAGTGGATCATTCGTCGTTTCGACTGCTGGTACTCGCCCATCACCAGAATGGGAGGGCGAGTCTCCGACCCCATGCCTATGATTTTCTTCGACATCTCGTTCTCTTAAGAGGATCTCCTTTGATTAAATCGCTTGGCTTAAAAAAACTTTTCAAAAAGCTGATACCACGAGCGCCTCGGGACACAATTAGCTTTAAAATTTTGAAAATTTTGGAAAACGGCTAAGTGTCGGATTTGAGAAAAATTTTGAAAAATTGTGGGCTCAAAGAGGCGAAATCCGATCTGGAAACAATTCGGAAAAATGTATAATCCGATTCGGAAAAGGTCTAATTCGGAAATTGGTACACAATTCGGAAAATGGTGAAACAAGGAGCAAAACCCCAAATCAAAAGGCCAAATTTCCGATTCGGAAAACAAGGTATTCCGATTCGGAAAAGGCACAAAATCCGATTCGGGGAAAAGGACAAATCCCGTTTCAAAAATTTTGAATTGAAAATTCAGCTCATGTTTTCCGATTTGGAAAACCTGTCCAGCAGCTCCGAAAATTGATCAAAAACAAGCCAAAAACACTTAAAGAATCAGTGTTAAAACCCAAATTGATGTAAAACTTTTGTAAAAACTTTGGGGAACCACTTAACACTTAAAAACAATCCTTTAAGTGCTCTTTTTGGATCAAAAATGACCCAAAAAGTTTTTTAAAAAAAACTTTCTAAAAGCTTTTAAAATCCAAGAAAAAGCCAAGGATCTAACAATGGATCAACTCTGATACCAATTGTTTGTCCCAACAACAATGAGAAAGGAGATGGAATAGAAATCAAGATGAATGATAAACACACTAAAGATCAATGAATGCTTCCATGGAAATGATATTGATATTGCAAAAAGTGATTACACAAGATTGTTGAAAAGCATTACCAAAAACCCTAATCATCATATCCTATTTATAGCAATATAGGAATATGAGAGAATTACATAACTGGTCCCTGGAGTTTAAGACTCCATAACAAAGGGCAAACAAACTAACTGAAAGTTTAATAAATGATTACAAGTACTGAAAATAAAGATAGACTTCTGACTCTTCACGGTTAGGGTCTAACAGATGACTATTACATTTAATGACCTTATCATTGTATTGTAACTTAAGATGCAATTAGCTTTTGGCAGTTTTTTCGACTTTGGTTTTGGAGATTAAATGTTAATCTTTTTATTATTTAGATTTAATGTAATTTTTCTAGATATAAAAGTATCTTTTGTCAATTTTCATTATTTCTTTTCAATTTCTTTGTAAACCAAACAAACTAATTCAAATTAATTTGACAAATTACATTTCATTTCCGGCCAACTTTGGATTTGATCAAACCTAATAATATTATATTCCATTTCATTCTTTTCAGATTTCATTACTTTGATAAATTCCGTTCTTCAGAAATTAATTTACAGACCAAACGCCCCTAAGTTCATTGGAACAAAAACAAGTTTTTGCAAGAATAAAACTCAAACACAAGACATCACCTACATGATCTCAAGTACTTATAATAACTTTCTGCAAATAAAAATTGGCTCAAATAACTTTTCGCAAATGAAAAGCATGAGGTGAAGCAAAACCACAAACAAAATTGTTACATAAGCGAAGGTAACAATTTTGTTGAGTTGAAAAAGTTCTTCCACCACCACACTTGTTGAGTTGAAAAAGTGACCTAACAGGTTAACATGTAAATCTATCTTGAACACAATTAAAAAGTAGCATGTTGGATTCAGATTTTCAATCAATTTAAAATAAACAAGTCTATTCAGATAACTCATTTATTTAAATAGATTGGGCTGAACTGAAATTTCTGATCTATTTACATCACGTTTTCATTTCATTTTTAATTTGTTTTCAATCCACTTGAAGTATTATATGTATGTTTATTTTATTTTTAATTGAATTTCTTTATTTCATTACGATATTTCTATAAAATATTATTTTATTATTTTTATTCGAATATGAAGTAAAATCCTAATAATACACCTATTAACTATATCCAAATGATTTTTTCCATACTGAAAATACATAGTTTTTGTTGTATGCTTTCTAGTGACTGATGGCCTCTTGAGGACGACTAAAACCACCGATGGCTACCACCATTTTTTTTGGCAATAACCAAACTTCGAATATGTTCATTTGCATGCTAGTAACAGGTTGAGTTGAGGAAATCATAAGACAACCCGCTGTCAACCCACTTAAAGAACTTGGATTGGATTGAAAATCTCAAGCCGCTTAATTAAACATATTGTATTGGGTTAAGATTTTCAATCCAACCCAACCTGACCCATGCCACGGTATCACTTAATTGCCTCCAACTAGAGCTGCACACAAAATCCGAATATCCGATTTTCTGTAAAAACTATCTGAAATCAGATTTTCTGCAACATGATTTTTCTTGATTCGAACCTTTTTTTTAACCGGATAGTCTAACCGAATTCGGATATTTTGGGGGGATTGTTTTTTTTATTGGATAATAAACCGGATTGGACAAAACCGGATTAAAAATCGTAAAAGAAGTCCGGTTACTGTTTGCAAAAACTAGCGGTAGGAAATGGCTATATAGCCGCTTGTTATCGTTTTTTGGCCGTTTTTAGTGCCTAAAATCACCATTTACCACCATATATATATACATATATATATATATATATATCTAGATTAACACTATATATATATGTAGTTTGGGGATGTATTGAGTTGATTCACACCAAATTCCAACTTACTCAAACTTTCTCAATTCAACTTACTCAAACTTTCTCAATTCTTCTTTCTATAATTTTCTTTCATGGGTACTAGTAATACCGACTAGGGGTGTTCAAAAAAACCCAAAACCCGAAAAACCGAACCGAACCGTGTGATCCGAAACCGCGAAAACCGATACCTGAGCAACCCATAACCCGAAAAACCCGAAAATGAGGGTACCCGCTAAGTCGCGGGGCCGGTTCAATTCACAAAATTTACTACCCGCGTGTACCCGCCCTGTATATACTTAGTTTATTAAAGAATATATTTATTAATACTTCAAAATAAAAAAAATACTAATCTTAAAAAAACTCTCCATCACATACCGTGTTTTCTTCGTTCACCCACTCTTATTTTCATTTGCTAATATTTTTTAATGTTAATTGTTTTAGTTTTGTCACAAAATAACTTCATTTTTTAGTATATATTTTGTATACATCATAACATTCGGCAAAATGCGGGTACCCGTGAACCGAACCGCGGGTACCCGCTCCTTTTCGGTTTAGTTCGGTGCGGGTACCCGCCCCGCGCGGTTCGGCTTCTGATAGTAAAATTAGGTACCCGCCCTATACATGTGGTTCTCAAAAAGTTCAGTACCCACCCCGCCCCGCGAACACCCCTAATACCGACCCTAAGACGGTTAGCCGACCGGATTTTTTTCCCAAACTGGTTTTGAATATAAGCGGATTTTTTCAATTCATAACCGGTTTGGTCGGACACCCTTGTAACCTCTTCAAATCGAATAAAATCCGACTCGAATATTAAAAAAACCTGATCGGAATATATTCAAACCGGATCAGATAAAAATCGGGCTGTATGCACATCTAACTCCAACCCATTTGCAGATCACTAAATTAGGATTTCAAGAGTCGTGATTCGTTATGGACTGCCCGATGACAATCATATTTGTATGCATTGAAATAACAAAATAAAGTCCCTAACTTGCTTTAATTGTTTTTTATGCATTAATTACAAGCACATGGACCATCTTGCATCTACCACATACTTTTAAGTGAAAGTATAATTAATAGCAAAAACTAATATTTTAAGTATAATTTTTTCAACACCAAATTAAATATTATTATAATTCTTTTTATTAGTGATCAACCATACCTTATCTTATTACTTCTAGGTCTTTTTACGTTTCAGTCAACGATTTTGTAAGCACAATGATAATGATATTTAATAAGCACATTTTAAATAACGATATTTAAAATCTTGTATCTACTACAATCGTAATGAGATCTTGTGAAGATATTTATAGCGAACAATAATTAAATTTTTATTATAACGATATACACAAACACAACAATAATATTTAATTAGCTTTTAATTTCTTGATGATATTTTTGCAACTATATACACAACAGTGGTGTAGTTGCGCAAACGATGGAGGCAACGGTGGCACAGATGCTGGAGGTGGAAGACGGATGAAACGGTGGTGCAAACGGTGGAGGCGCATTTATGATGGCCCAAACGGTGGATGCGATGGTGGCTCAAATGGAAGACAGTCGTTGACTTGGACGGTGGTTCAAATGGATAGTGGAGGTAGAAGACGGATGCAATGGCAGTACAACACGTGAAGGCAACGTATGGTGAGGCAACCAATTAGGAGATCAATCATGAAATTCAAATGATCGAAAATAACTAAACTTTCTATTCACAGCCATTCCTACAAACACGGAAACACTCCTACAAACAAGGAAACCGAATCATGCATTAATAATGAATTAAAATGACAATTGTACCCCTACACATTCAAAATGAAACCATTTAAAAAACATAAAATCTAATTGGTTGATGGTACGTTAACGTGGATAACATAGAAGAGGAGGTCAACAAAACAACCCCCCCCCCCCCCAATCTTGGCCGTACAATTATTAGATCTATGGTGTAGATTAAGTGGGCGGTTACTAGAATTCCATTGATTTTATCACACCCGTTGATTTAATTGATCAAGGCTATGATTTGGTTCATAAGTTCACACATTTATTATGGTTAAGAAATGAAAATGCCTCTATATATATTGGTCCCGAAAGGGTAACCTTCAAGTTAACAAGAATTGTAGGAGAAGGGGGGGGGGGGGGGGGGGGGAATACGGTTGATATTATTTTTCACTTTTAAATTCAAATGTATTATAAAGTAAATATTGAATTTACAAGATTGTTGCGGAAATAGAAATGTACAAAACCTATTCTAAACAATCTAAAGTTTACACAAAACTTTCACTAATGCACTTACTGAGAATAGAAAAAAGAGAAAGAACTTAAAGAGATAAGGACTTAGATAAAGTGATAGAGAAGAAGTATGGGGTTAAATCCTGTGAAAACCATTTTATTAGTGAAAACCCGTAAAAATTGATTAAAATATAATTTTTTAAAGATTTTTTTCCATCACATATTAGAATTGATATATTGTTTCACATATATATATATTTTTTTCATAACGTAAATATTATCAATGAATTGGTTTCATAATATGAATAAAAATTATATTTTTTGCATGGATGATACTTGCATTATAAAAGAATATATATGTGAGAAATAGTTAATATCATAGTATTTGATAAAAAAATCGTAAAAAAATTTATTTTTAAGTCGGTTTTCACGGGTTTTCACTAATAAAATGGTTTTCATTTGATTACTCTCCTATTGTATGGGGTTAAATCATGTGAATACCATTTTATTAGTGAAAACCCGTGAAAACACGATTAAAAAATAATACCTTCAAATTTAACCTTTTATCTACTTTAACTAGTCTACCACACGAACAAGCAAGTATGACATGATCACGAATAGTACATAGTACAATATAGGTAAGTACCAGATGTCGTTCTTAACACTGAAAATAGTGAAGCTGCCTATCTTAATCTTATAGCTTATAATAATTAACCTATTTAAAATGGCGTTTTAGGAGTTCTAGAAATTAACCTGCTAGTGACTGAAAATAACAGATAAGAAGAATCAATAATCAACCAAAGAGAATAAATTTATAGAGAAAACGATACTGACTATGGATTTATGAATCTCTTTTCAGATAGTTTGAATCATTTAATTAAAACAATGATAAACAACCTTTTTAAGGTTTGTTCAACTGGAACTTTCCTAGTCTCCGACAATCATAAATGTAATATAGTTGTTCAACCGGATACTTTCCTGATTCTTCAGTCTAATGAAACTTTCCTCAGAGACTGGTTTACTATCCTGTCTCTAACCGGATTATCGGATCTTACTCCCCAATCTCCTAAAATTGGATAGCTTGCCTGCCAGGTCACCAAAGGGAAAGGCAGAGGAAATTGGTTAACTATGGAGAATCTATCTACCTCTAGATACGACCAATTAATGGTTTCAAGTAGCGAAAGTTAAAATCACAAATAGGAGTTAAACATGTCAAACATTCAAAAACGATTCATCAATCATAAATATAAATCAAACTATCAACCAAGTTCATCAAACCATAATGAGTACTTAAAGAAAATAGTTACTAGACATACTAAAATCCGTATTTTCAAATAAACATAAACACATTAGGCACAACGTGCAACGATTGAAGAATAGGTTGTAGTAATCTTACTCCGGGTTTTAACCGGTGAAGTTCTACTGCTTCCAATCACCTTCTTCAATGACCGGTTCATGCAAGACTGCTTTCTCCAGCGATTCTATGAATGTTTCAGCCAAGATATGAAACCTTAGGTTGGAAGTCTGAATATATAAGGCCATCCCGTAGGCACTTCGCGATCGAGACCCCTAAACCTCGCGACACGAAGTTATGATCTACTCCAAAAATAAAGGATTTAGTACCATCTCTTGAAATTGGAAAACTTGTGCACCAAGAAATAGCCCATGCAAATCTCGCGACGTGAAACTCCCTCTCACAACTTAAATCCTCAAAGTTGTGATATCAAAGTCTAATTATTGGCACTCTCGCGGTGTGAAATGTCAATCTTGCGATCGCGAGAAGCCTTCTATTGAGAGTATTTTTATATTTTCACATTTTTGGCTTTTTTGGGTACTTTTTGCTCCAAGTGACTTCCAAACCTGCAAAATGAAGAATGAATTAGTCTCTTAAACACAGTGATTAGGATCAAAAACAAGGTAAAAACGATGATATCGGTTTCTAATGCATTAAATGCATGACAATTCACTTTTACATGTGTTGTATATTGGGTGGACCAAGTGTACTATTTACTATATTTTACTCCCAAAGACATAAAACATATAATAGTTGGTATAGTAAACAGTTGCATCATGAGCTGATAAGTACGAATGGAACAGCGGTAAAAACGTTCATTTGTACTTATATGAGTAAATCATGTAGTACTTTTTGTGCAAAAAGGATAAGACAAATATTGGAAATCACAAATGACTAGCCTTGCTCCCAAATGTAAGAGGCTTCTGATCATAGCTTTGTCAAATGACATTTTCATGTCCCTGAATCACTGTGTCACCTCTAAGGAACTATGGGGTGAACTTTTAAGGCAGCTTGAAGGAGGAGTGACTACTTTGAAAAACAACACAACCATGTGTATTAATGAATACCATGAGTTCAAGGTCATGGAAGGAGAGAGCCTAAAGGATACTTAGGGGCTGTTTGTTTGGGTTTGTATGAAACCATACAGAGCCATGTCTGAATCGCTCAGACCATGGGGTTGTTTGGCATCAACTTCTAACAGATCTGAATGGTGCTAAATGGTCTAATTCGCTCCTTGCCAGGCCCATCCCCCATACGATTAAGACATCGATCTCTTCCAATATTGCCCTTCCCTCAACGACGCTTCACTCCCTCACATCGATTCTCTCTTCACATTGATTCTCTCTTCAAACGGCTAGAAGCTTCACAAATCTTCCAAATACCTAGATTATCTCCATCGATTTTGCACAATAAAAATTCAATTTTCTCATCTCTCGCACTAGATTGGACTCAAAACCGTTTCTTCACGTGCTGCCTTTGCCAATTGAAAGAGGTAACCATCAATTTCTCCTCTTTCACCCTTATATGTGATTTTAGTTTTTGTTCAATAGGGTATGAATTTTGTTCAATATGTGACTACTATTCAATATATTGAACGATTTTACTTTTTGTTCAATTGGGAATGAATTATGTTCAACTTGATTTCTATTTCTTCACCACTATTATTTTCTTATTTGGGTATCAGATTGTTATGTGAATGTGAATTTA
Organism: Centaurea solstitialis; assembly: GCA_030169165.1. NCBI lineage: Eukaryota > Viridiplantae > Streptophyta > Magnoliopsida > Asterales > Asteraceae > Centaurea > Centaurea solstitialis. Next base: position 32,705,447 of record CM058042.1, on the reverse strand, counting down.
TTATATGAATTTCATGTCAATTTTACCTATTGTATTTAGATGGTATTGATTTCTTATGAGAAATTCATGTCAATGTTACCTACTGTATTTAGATGGTTATCTATTTCTTATGAGAAATTCATGTAGATTTTACCATTCATTGTTTTCTAATGTGATTTTACCATAAGTGGTTTGATATTCATGTTATAATATGTGAATGGTTTTCCTCCATAAGTTGAGAATAATCGCTTGATTGAATGGTTTTCCACCATAAGTTATAAATAATAGCTTGATTTTGTGAGTCATTTTCTACCATAAGTTGTGAATAATAGCTTGATTTTGTGAATGGTTTTCCACCATAATCAATCTCTCAATTAATTTGCTATTTTTTGGATAAAAAATTAAGGTATGGACAATGTTGGCGAGGGTTCACAACAAAAGAAACGTAGAATAAATTGGAAAAGAGATAGTGTGGTGCGAACTTTTCTTGAAGCTTGTATACATGAGATTGTCATACATGGACGAGAAGGGACTAACCCTAAGCCAAGTTCATGGAAGAATGTTGCGGAAACACTTAAAAGCAAGCATAACTTCATTGTAGATCAAAAAACAAATGAAAAACCATTATGATTATTTGAAAGCGAAATACAATACATGGGAACGACTGAAAAACAAAACGGGTAACGTGTATGACCAAACAACCAACACATTTAATTTTACGGAGGAAGAATGGAAATTTGAAATTGAGGTGAATCTTTTATTCTTTTAAAATTCTTTATTCTTTTTCCATTTGATATCTCTATATATTTAGTTATATAATATTTTTAAAACAGAGATGCAAATATGTAAAACCTTTGAGGAGTACAGGATTGCTTTTTCCCGATCTTTGTGTTCAACTATTTGACGGAGTCCAAGTAACGGGAATTTAAAGTCATGGGCCACGTTCAATTGTGCCTGACGTTTCTGACCCACTTTCTGATCACTCGAGTGGAGACGTTGAGGTAGTTCCTAATACCCAACAAACCCCGACTCCAACTTCAAGACAAGAATGTGATTCCCATCCAAAAATACAAAACAAAAAGCAAAAAAGTAAACAAGCAAGTAACTCACAAGCCGAGGCAGATATTTCGATGGTTGTGAAAGCAATTATGGAAAAATATTCAAATGATGTGCCTGGTTGTTTGGAGAAGTTGGATGAACTTGGATGGGGAATAGAGCACCCGTTGTACCACGTAGCCACTTTCATCTTTAGTGAAAGTGCCGATTATAGGAAAGTGTGGTTGAGTTTGAAGCCGAAAGGTTGTGAGGGTTGGGTTAGAATGGTAGGACGTAAGCATAACATGGTGTAGTTGGACCATTGTGTTTTGATATGATGCTAGGTTTTGAACATGTAACTTTTGAATTATGTGCTTTTGCGTGATGTGCTGTTTTGGATGATGTATTTTTTGATACTTTTGGATGATGTAACTTTTGAACATGTAACTTTTGGATGATGTAACTTTTGAACATGCAATTTATGGATGATGATGTTTTTTTATAATTATGTTGTTTCTTTATTCATGTTTTTCAGTTTGTCTCATTTGCAAGGTATTCTATGAATGTCGAGGAAGAATTGTTGCTTTTGTTGCTTTTTTACTTGTATTTGAAACGAAAATCTACATCACAAATTAGAAGGATAAGAGATAACACTTCATCGTTGACCGGACATGCGTATACTTTAGAATTATTAAATGGTTCGAGTACGCAATTTCTTGAATTGATGCGTCTTTCTCGTGATGCGTATATACTACTATGCAACCATTTTAAACAAAAGAATTGGTTGCAAAATAGTAGAAATGCAAGTGTCAAGGAGAAGATGGCAATTTTTTTTTAATGATAATAGGTCATAATGAACGCTATAGAATGATTAAACGAAGATTTCAACACTCAACGAGACCATCCATAGATATTTTCATCAAGTACTGCGAGCAATGATGGAATTTGCTAGAGAAGTCGTACAACCAATGCCTAATGAGGAGACCTCCCATTTATCTGAACGTCAAGCCTTAGAAGAATATTTCCGGTATGTTTTTGTTCATATACTTTGCAAATTAAAACATGGTTAAATAGTTTCTTATAGTTTATATTTTTTTAATAAAGGGCACAATAGGTGCGTTAGATGGGACTCTCATTCATGCGGTTATACCCGTTGACCAACAAGCTCGATAGGTAGAGGCAGAGGTGAATGTTATCAAAACGTTTTAGCGATATGTGATTTTAATATGGTATTCACTTATGTTTGGTCAACGGGAGGGCATAGCACATGATGTTAGAGTTTTAAGAGAAGTTGCATTTAACCCGACATCCGGCTTTCCATTTCCTTCGCAAGGTATTTTAATGTTTCTAGCTAAAATCAACTATTATTATTTATAATAATATATTTCACATAACAATAATTCTTTCTCACATGTTACCTGTAGACAAATATTACTTGTGGATTTATGACTCCATATCGCAATACGAGATATTGGTTAGCCGATTTTCGTTGTTGGCGTGCCTTGACTAAAGAAGAAAAATTCAATCATGCCCATGCACAACTTAGAAATGTTATAGAGCGTGCTTTTGGAGTATTGAAAGCAAGATTCCCGATTTTGAAGCAAATGGCCCCTTATCCATTTCGAATACAAAGAAATATCGCAATTGCTTGTTTTGCGATCCAAATTTTATAAGAAGATGCAATATGCAAGATGAGTTATTCATGGAGTACGACAATAACCCTATGCTCGTTAACGAAGCTGAAGAACAAATCAAGGGAGGTGAGGAAAAAGAGATGAATGCAATGCCTTGGGGTCCTCAAGACAATGAGTACATGAGTAATTTGCTGTCATTCGATTGCTAATCAATTGGTGTCAAATGCTTCAAACTAGATGGTGTACACCAAATATTGTGTGTGATTTTTTGTTAGGCCAAAACTTGTGTGCTTTTAAACTTGTATTGCATATGATTTTTTGTTAGGCCAAAACTTTAAACTTGAACAATTATTGTTATGTTTGTTTTGGATTGATATAATATCTTGTATTGTCTTGGATTATTATTTGTTTTTTTGTTTTTTACTAATATTTTCATTTAAAACAGTTGTGAAATTTTAAGTATCATTCCATACAGGACTGGGGTAAAATGGTAATTCTGTGTCATTCGGATTGTCGATTCAGAGCTGTTGCCAAACAATCATTTTATATTTGACAGTTGAATCATACAGAGTCGACTAACCATACAGATCATTGAATCATACAGGACTATATCATTCAGTAACTGCCAAACAACCCCTTACTCTAGGTTCAATATTCTGTTTAGTAAATGCAAGAGATCTGGGGTGATCAAAACTAATGAGGGCAACAACATGTTGTTCTTGAAAAGCTTGGGGACAGAATGGTTACATCTGACCATGTCAATAAGGACCAATCTGGATTTAGAAATCATGTCATTAGCAGATTTGTATGGTTCTTTGGCAAGTCTAGAGCCTCAAGTCTTGCAGCTAAAGAGCAGTATTGGAGGGCCTCTAGCATTCATGGCTGAAGGAGCAAAGGGAACGGGAGAGAATAAGCCAACAGAGGAAAGGAAGAAGAAGAAGAAAGAACTGGTAACAGAGAGTGAGGATGCAGAGGATATGAGCTTAGAGGAAGAGATGTCTATGAGGGACATGATGAAAACCCTAGGTTCATTCACCAGAGACTGCCGAAGGGGTTCTGTTGGGAGAGGAAGAGCTAGAGAGTATGAGAGAAGATAAGATTTTGACAGAAGAGAGAGTAGCACAGGATTTAAACCAGAGAGAAGGAGAGATTATGACAGAGGAGGTTACGAGAGAAGAGATTCCGAGAGAAACAATTGGAATGAGAAGGAGAAGAGGACATAAGAGTTAAGAGGAGAACCACAGGGGGATGTGGAAAGTTGCTACAGATGCAGGAAGCCGGGTCACTTTGTCGTAGAGTATTGGGCAACAGGACCCATGGCTCCACAGAAGCCAACTGCTCCATAGAGGCTGCTACAGAAGCCTAAATGAGATGTTGCCTACTTCAAGAAGAAGGCATAATTCTACAACAAGAAAGTGCTTCTAGTTTAGACAAGTGAGCTTGTTACTGATGAGTCCTCCGGAGAAGATCAGCCACAGAAGGGGTTGGTGGCCTTTGAGGAAGCAGAAGCTGAGGCAGAGTTCTGTGGTGTGGCAAATGGTGACTCTGATTCCACAAGTAGTAAATCCTCTGAGGTATCTTCATGTTCTAAAATAAATGAACTTTACTCTGAGATCATTGAAAACCTTGATTCACATCAAGAAGTGTTCAATAATCTCAAAGGAAAGTTAACCTTGTGTGAATAAGAGATGATTACTCTGACAGAGGAAAGAACTAGCTTTTTTCAAATGTATGAAAAGGCAGAGGAGGAAAGAATTTCACTTTACAAAAGTTCTAAAGAAAAGACAACCCAACTAGAGAAAACCATAATGGTAAAGGATGATGAGGTAAAGAGACTAAAGAATGAAAGAACTAATGTTATGTCTATCAAAAAAAATTTCCAAAAGGAAAGACAATTTTTACACCAAGATCTTCTTGACAGAGAGCTTAAGATTAGGAAATTTCAGGATGCACAAAGTATTTTTAACAAAATCAGAGTTAATATGGGCAGAAGAGGACTGGGTTTTTTAGAATATGATAACAAACCATCTTTTAAATCAAAGAAATCTTTGCAGAGCCCTTTCAGATCTGCAAAGATCGTTAGAAGTAATGTTTATGATTCTAAGTCCGTCTTCAAAAGAAGAAGACTTATGAGTGGACCAAAATCAAAAACTCCCTTGATCCTCACTAATGTAGCATTTGAAGACTACATTGACTCATTCTCACTCCCTGAAGAGAAGGATTCCATTCAATGGAGATTCATGAGACATAGTCAATTGGGGGTGTTTGAATTTGGTAACCCAAAAACCCAAGAGGATTGTGCCTTATTTTGTGAAGTAAAACCCATTGAAAAGGAATTGTCATCAAGTGCACCTGAATTTATTCCTAGACATTTGTCAAAAGCCTCAGAGGAATCAGTAACCTCTGATGATGTTGAGTCCCTCTGTGAAGAAAATCTTCCAGAAGTATCATCAAATGTTCAAACTTTTGAGTTTTCAGAATCCCACAGAGACCTTCTTAGTTTAGAGTCTGAGGAAGAAAGTATCTCTGACTCACAAGTGGTACCATGTTCAGAAGAGCCTTCTTTAAATTCTTCAAATGATAGTTCTATAATTCAAGCTTCTGAACATGATCCCACAAGTGACTCTGAAAGTGTATTTGGTCAGGTCATTGAATATGAGATAGTTGCTCAACCCTCTGATGACGGTGAGCTAGTAGATCCATCCAATGAAAACCATTGCTTTAAGAATAAAATCTAGAGGATTCACTATCTGTCCAGACTTCATTGATTTGTGTTTAAATTTAAGAAGGATTCAAAAAGAAAAGTCTTTGAATGATGTAGCATTCACCTCAACAGTCTCTGAGTCTTCTGAACCTAGATTTACGAGAAGACAAAAAGATAAATGGCCTGAATCTAACAAGCCCTCTGTCATAGTAATTGTAGGAAGCTCAATGAGAAGGGATCCATAGAAGAAGCCAAAAGTTTTCCAAAATAAAGAGCCTAGATTTGTTAGGGAATTTGGTAGAAATAAGCCCAAAACTAAAAGGGCTCTAAATTTCCAACTTCTGTACACATCTTTGAGAATTTTAAGGAAAAGTTTAAATCTTTATCTTGCAACACTGCCTTCTGTGAATGTTTCAATATAATGCATGCTTTGTCAAATCACTTTCACCATTCTTCCTGTCTGGTCATGAATCACAGAGGAACATCCTCTAGAGATAACAAAGGACATTTTGGCAATTCTGTCCCACAAAAGAGTAAGCCCAAACCAAAGGATGTTGTGGCATACCTTAAACAAGCTAATTTAAAAGGACCCAACTGGAGGTGGGTACCTAAATCTTCTGTTGAATGATTGCAGAAGAAACAACATGTGTCTACCTGGTATGTTGATTCAGGTTGCTCGAGACACATGACTGGCACTTTAGAGCTACTTACATCATATGTCAATAAAGAGGGAAGCTCTGTAGCTTTTGGAGGTAATCAAAATAGAAAAATGAAAGGGTATGGGATGATTGTCAAAGGAGAGATTACAGTGAACCAAGTCTCCTATGTTGATGGCCTGAAGCACAACCTCATAAGTGTGAGTCAACTCTGTGACATTGGGATGGATGTCATGTTCAAGATCAAGTATTGTATCATGTACAAAGCTATTGGACGATTAATTCCAAACACTGGTATTGAAACGATTTAATCTAGCTCTAATTTAACAAGTAGAATGCAGCGGAATCAATTAAAGAGCAGATCAAACAAATATATATAAGAATTCATACAGATTAAGAAGAAGATTGCTTCCAAAGGTGTTTGATTCACTATAAGAACGATAAATACAAACTTGACAATGATAACAATGGAACAGTGAAAGTTCTTTCTTAATCAATTGCAAAATACAGAAGAGGAACTACATATTTATACTAGTCCCTAACCGACTAAGTGACACATTTCCACGTGGATCAATCTCAGCCCTTGAATGAAGGTCGGTGAGTAACCAACTGCACGTGCCAGGCATGTGACCGAGATGATCTTTGAAGATAGTCAAAGTCGGCTTTCACAGAGGATAATATTGTAAAGATCTTCTACCTCTAGTGAACCTCTATAGACACTTCAAGCAAAACTCTTGATGTCATTTTTCATACTGCAATACAATACAAGGCAGAAGTCAACAATCTCCCCCTAAGTGTGAAAAATGAGCTATCAACTATTAATTACACTATTCTATTAAAAGAAAATTAAACAAAAGACAAAAGAGCTTTCAATTCTGGGCATCCGGAAAGACATTTATCGGGTTCAGAGAGTCGCTGTGCAGTAAATCGATAGAACTTGATCATGAGCTCTCTGAAGTTGACTTGTACTCTGATAGCTCCAATAAGCCCTTCAAGTTCATCTCTAGTGTACCGTCCTTCATCCACTTCCTTCATCATTATTCCAAAGATATTGGATAATGTGACATTTGAGTACTTGTGGGCATCTGCTGGACTGAAGAATTTATGGGTACCATTCTCATCTATGTAGGAGAATCCGTGTTGAGGCTCTGAGATTACTTTGTTGGCAGGAACAGTGTCAATCCAAGAGGGACGGATCAGTGGAGCAGAGGTTCTGAAGTTGCTTTGCCAAAGGTTAGAAAGCCATGTGAAAGTCCTTTTGACTTGAGAACATGACATGAGCTCTCATCACCTCTGCTACCCTTCTTCTGGAAGCCGTGTATGAGTTCTTCTTTTCCAACAGTTTGTCCAGAAGGCAGAAGACATAGGCAAGATCATAAGGGTTCAGATTATGGAGATCAACATCAGAGAAAGTGTATACAGTTTTATCCTCTCTAATCACACAGTACTTTGTGTAAGCATGTTCTTGCTTACAGAGAGTCCATGGAGAGATTCTCTTCAACTCAGTAACTGCCTTGTTGGATGCCACCATGTCCACCCTTTGAATCTTCTGGGAGAGTTTGAACTTCTGCTCTGCATCCAGTCCAACCCATTCAGGATCAAACGGGCCTTCTGAATCCTGTTCTGCAAAAAGCCAGTGATACTCTTCCTCTAGAGTTTTCAGAGGATCTACAAATCTTGGATCTGCAGGCTTTAGCTTTTGCATCTCACCAATAATCTCTTGCACTCTATCACCCACGGCCGGAGTATCACCTGCAGGTTGAAGTTGTACGAAATCCCCCAGGTTATCAAATGTACCTACAGAGGATTCCGGAACTCTAGAGGCTCTAATGGAAGGACCTTCACCTTCCTTAGGTGGACGATGGGGAGGGATTTTTTCAGAGGCCATAACCTTAGATTCCTGCAGAACTATAATCAACTGTTCATCTTCAGGATTAGAGAGATCCCTAGTATCAATATCATCATCATCATCAGAGCTGGATCTTGGCAGATGAGTCTTGGGAATAGCAATGCCTTTACCCTTATCCTTCTTTTTCTTTTTAACTTCAGCAGAGGATGGTTTCTTGGAGACTCGAGCTTCTGTAGCCTCTTTAATCTGTAGAGGCTTCTCGAGAGGCCTTTTCTTTCCCGTGCCCTTACCCTTCTTCTCTGCAGGAGGTGGTTGTTCAAAGGCTTTTTGTTGTGAAGCTATGGTGTTTTCTGGTTGTTGTTCTGGGGCAGGATGTTGCTGGTTCTCCCCCTCATGATTATCTGAGTAGCATTGGCAGAGCAAGTAGTTGGGTTCAGAGTCAGGATGCTGTCAAGAATACCTTGAACGGTGGCTTCTAGGCATGTAATAAGATCCTCCGCAGAGAGAACAACATAATTGATATTTAGATGAGAGAAGAAACGAACATCTACAGCATAAATTCTCATGGTAGTGTGAAGACGAACACCTTCTGTGATAAGATTGGTAGAAACTTGTTGGATAACTTGGCCGTATTTCGATGAGAGCGTCTGAAATCTCTGGTGATAGACTCATTCTGTCACGTGATAGTTTAAGCAAGAGCTCGTACCATTGCTTCAAAGTCTCTTTTGGTGCATAGCTGGTTCAAGGAAGCTTGGGAGGAGGAGGAGGAGGCTTGACCCATTACTATAGCAGAGTTCACCAGACGTTTAATTTATGCCTCAAGAGATAAATAGTTTGTGTAGCCAGCTTCGATGAGATCGTTTACCAGAGAACGACTGGCAGAGAAAAGTTCATCTTGAAACTTCTGAAACTGACTTGCAGAGGGAACAAAAGAGACCAGAGCAGCAGATAGCTCTTCTTTAGTGACAACAGCAGACTTCACACTTTGAATTTCAGACTGAAGGGAGGTTGAGACCTGTGTGAGCGTCTTCAGAGCCTTAGTGTTGGCTTGCAGAGCCTCTGCGACCTGGCTGGTAGATAAGGTTGAGCTTTTCAACTCTTCCAATTTTGTGAAGACATCTGTGGAAAAGTTTTTGAACTCCTCCTTTGTCACATATGTTGGGTTTTTGGGGATCCCTCATATCGAACTGATAAGAGGATCACTGTGGATCTCAATCCTAACAGGACAAGATACACGTTCAAGCCTAATGATTAAATTGACCAAAGGTTTAAACTTTATCAAACCTAACTGGTTTGATTAATGCGGAAGCTTAGAATTAAAAAACCCGAAACATTCTACTAATCTTAATCGTTTTAGTTATTTAATCTAACAAGAGGGTTTTGGTTAGTTTACCTGGATTGCTTAAGTTTGATCCACCCGTAAACGATCACACAAATTGCCTTCTAGTTGGCTAAAATCCCGAGATCACGAAACGAGCTGTTTTGCGAGACGTTAACCGAAAAACCGAACTCCGTGGGTGCAGGGTTTTAGCGCCGGTTTTGGGGAGAGTGGAGAGAGAGAGAGATGGTCTGAATTATTGATTGAGATTTTTTTAACTGGTAACCCTTAAGCCTTTATTTATAAGGTAAAGCTTCCTAGTTACCATATAACTCTTATAATTATCTTTTGGAAATTATCATTTCTTTCTCCCAAAGAAAAGAATATTTACCTAACTAGATAATTATTTATTAATTAATATTCCTATTATATATTTATCTTAATAAATACATAATTTATTAACTAATAAATTATATATATATATATATATTTATTTACCTAATAAATATATATAATCCATTTCAAACCTTTATCTTTAGGTTTTCTTACATAAAATACCCAACTAGTTTATAATTAACTATTATAAACCCAATCTCTCCAAACTGGGATTTATCTTATTTGATTTACAGATCCTCACAGGTGTGACCCTCAAGTGTCTTATAACATTGGATGTGAAATCACTGGTTTGTCAACTTCTGCACATAATTACTAACAGACTCCCACTTGTGCAAGTTGGCAATACCGTCTTGATCACACGGACCTAAGGAGGCCCCTAGACAGGCACTTAGGCTAACCAGGTTACAAGAACTCTTATACCCAGATAGGTGATAATACATTTCCATAAGGAAATAACATTTATGAAACTGCTGTTCATAAAACGGGTATATCTTGGCTTTTTCCTTTGCATCACGATATTTCATCTGTGAGTATGCGCTTGGAATCAGTCAACTCTAAATACTCAAGATTCTGTTTCTTGTCTATCCGACCTCTACTGATGAGGTTAGTATGCACTTCATCAGTATATTCAGTCAGTCAAGGGGCCCAGAAATAACTCTCTTCTGAGAAGAGGTGCAAATCCCATCTTGCATTTCTGCATTTAACACCACGGGTTCCACTGAATCTAGTTATCTCCTTTATAGCCACCCTGTTACGGCGTAGCGGTTGAACGCACTAAGTATTCAGCAGTCCTCATGATATCAAACCAGATACCTCAGGTGATAGGGACAACCACTGTGAGATTTTACTTATGACAAAATCCAAGAAGTAATCTCAACCGCGGATCACGTCCGATATACGCTACTCTATCGAATATTTGTGCAACTTTTGGTCTACAACACTTGTAGCTGTTATTCAACGACTGATCATAACTACCCAAAAGTCTACAATGACTTTAACACCCTATCAAGTTCCCACAATGATAAGTTGTCACGGACAAGTTTTGAATGAAAAACTAAAAACTAGTTTCATTTCTGGATTATAAAACACGCAAAATATAAAAGTTATAAAGAAACTAATTTTGTATAGTCCATATTACACTCTGTAATAATAAAAAAACTAATATTTCTTAATTACTTTTAGAGTTAATTACATTTTTGGTCCCTGTGGTTTGGTAGTTTTAACACTTTAGGTCCATTTTTAAAATAATTATGGATTTGGTCACTGTGGTTTACACTTTATAACGTTTTGGGTCCATAATTCTCTGTTAAAACTGTCATGTGCAAGGCACATGATGGGCTTTATGGTCTTTTAGCCTTTTCTTTATTTTCAAATAAATTCACAAGGACCAAAACTGTAAATATGCAATTTACTCTATTAAAATATCAATTAAAAGATGAATGTACAAACACTTCATCTTCTTAGACCAAGACCACCCTCCAACCCACCTCCGGCCACCACCAGCCCAACTCCGGCCACCATGGCCACCACCACCCCCCAGGCATCGTGGCCATTGCTGCCACCACCACCCTCCTCCTACCACCAGCCATCGTTGCTGTCACCACACAAGAAAATTCATAATTTTTTATAAACACTTTTATAAATTCCCTATATCCATATGAATCAAAAATCAAAATTTAAAATCCAAACATAACTATTCAAAAACCTAAATCTAAACTTAAAAATCATGAATCAAAAATCAATTTGAAACAAAAACCTTAAAAGTGATTTGAGGAGCAGATCTCGAAAATTCTTCACAACTCAAACAAAACATGGTGTTGCATTAATTGTTGGTTCTGGTCGATGGATACATCTGTTTACGAAGATATTGCCGGAGAGGATGACCGGAACTTGTAGGGTAAGGCAACAAACCGACGGTAGTGATGAAGAGATTGGTTTCATCTTCAACAATGGTGGAGCAGTGGAGAAAATATATATATTATGTATATATATATATATATAGAAGAAGAGAAAGAATAATAATGGTTGAATAGGGTTGGGGCTTGGGCGGCGGGAGGGGAGTCTGCTAGAAGAAGAAGAAGAAAAGATATTTTGATTTTTATTTATTTTATGATTAAAATTAAAATAATGTAATTTACACTTTGGTCCCTGTAATTTTGATAGTAATTAAAAAGGGAGTATAATGACTAAACTACCCTTTTAACTTACATACTTAACAAACAAATTTAACAAAGTTAAAAAGCATGGACTCAGAGCGTTATAAAATGTAAACCACAAGTACCAAATCCATAATTATTTTAAAAATGGACCTAGAGTGTTATAATCATCAAACCACAATGACCAAATATGTAATTAACTCTTACTTTTATGATGTCTATTTAACGTTTGTTAAATACTAATCTAAAATGCAGTATCACCTTTCTTCAGTTTAGATTCTTTGATTAATGTTTACCAAATTAATCAAAATAACAACCAAAAACAATTCAAGTTTGTATCTTTTGATACAATCTACTTGATTGTGCTAATCCTTGTTTTGTAAACACTTTAAACAAGATTAGACTCTCCCTTTATCATATTCCCTGTACTCGGAGACCTGGAAAAACTCCTAGTTACCCTGACATGTAAGGCTAAAATGCAACTTTCCTTAGTTGCTGTGTAGATAAATGATTTCTTCCTGAAATCTGATAAGATATTCATTTCACCAAGCTGGCAAGTTTCACTGGTCTTATCCTATCTTTAAATATTCCAACATAACTTAATTATTGATTTTCTTAAAATTTGTTTCAAAGACTTTGAAACTTTTCTACTACCTTTTTGACTAAAAGGTATATACTATATCTTATAAATTCATATCCTTCCTGGATTATGAATTCCTAGATGTATTTAATCAATAATTATATCTTTATTCTCTATCTTGGACTAGATAGAGAATTGACTGCGCTTCCACTGACTTATATGAAAAACAACTGTTACTCAAAATTTAACTATTGATTTGGTCAAGAACTTTAATTAATCAATTCTATTTTAAGTAATATACTTGAGAATTTTATCATTTATAAAACCTTTAACTGGATTTTAAAAACCCCAACTCCAAAACTTGGAATTTTTCTTAGTTTTATAAATACTGATATTAATATCCTAAATTCTCTTTAGAACATTTGAGTATTTGATTATAAAACGCTTTCATACTCCTTTACTCATAAATGTCTTATTTAAAAAACACATTCCTATAAAATAGTACTTCGTGTGTTTTTGACAGTTTACATATTACTTCAATTAAAACTATTGAAGTAACTTTGTCAATGTAGTAGGCAATGTCTAGGATCTTTAATCAATCAGATTAAATATTATGCACAACAGATATTTCAATGTCAAGACAATAACTTTTAAATTTAAAACCACAAAATGTAAATATAAAATTATAACCATCCAAAATTAACTGTTTTAAAACATAAGTCTAAAATAAAAATGTCTTGACGAGAATTGAAATAAACTGGCATCTAAGATCCTTAGCAACTCCTGGGCTCTTCACTTCTGACCACCTGCAATAGACATTTGCTCTAGGTATTAGTATACTTGTGAGTCAACAAGTAAAAGTGACAGATTTAAAGCAATCATAAATATCTGAGGTTTATATACCTGCTTCATGACGCTTTGGGCAGTTCTGCCTCCAGTGACCGACTTCATTACACGTGAAGCAGCGATTCTCGGTCCTAGCTTTGTTAGGCTTAATCTTCTTGCCCTTGCCTTTGCCATTCTCACGAACCTTGGGTGCATTCTGGACGGCCTAAACTGGACCTTTTCCTTTACTGATGCCTCCATGCCCATGCTTCTTTTTCACCCCTCCATCTCTCACCATCAGTACATCTTTTGTTTTGTTCTTGGCCCCCATATTCAACTCAGCAGTCTTTAGCATGGAGTGCAATTCAGCTATTGTCTTCTCCATGTTATTCATATTATAGTTGATCACAAAAGGCTTGTAATCATCTGACAGTGAGTTGAGAATCGTATCTGTTGCTAGCTGCAACGGAACTGGGTGGCCGAGCCTTTCTAGGTGATCCATGTGCCGTTTCATTTTCATGACGTGGTCACTTACTGAGGTCCCCTTGATCATCTTGCACTCGTTGAACGCCTTAGTGGCATCGTAACGTTTTGTGCGTGCTTGCGTTTGGAACATGTCCCTCAACTGGCGGATCATGTCATAGGCATTCGTGTTTATGAGCCCCGTTTGTAGATCTGGGCTCATAGTTGCAAGCATAAGACAACCAACATCCAGCAAATCATCGGAATGCTTCTTATGAGCGTTCCTGATAGCAGCCGATGCCTTTGCTGGAGGGGCCTCTCTCAGAGGCTCTTCCAAGACGTATCATTTCCTTTCATGCCTGAGCACAATCATCAGATTGCGCTCCCAATCGAGGAAATTGGGACCATTGAGCTTATCTTTCTCGAGGATGGAGCGAAGAGAAAGATTGTTTGTGTTGGTTACTGTGTTTGCCATCTACACATTTAAAAAATTTGTTTTAACAACTGTAAATAGACTATTTCCAATAAATATCAATACACCCTTAAATGATCAATTTATTGAACTAGGATCCTTATTTCATACGCTCTGATGTGCGTAATGTTCTTGCTCCACCAGGCCCACGTATTATTTTGGTAGGTAAGGACTTTTACCAATCATATCTACCTGACATGATTCCTAGATCTTTTCGGGACAACGATAACTATCTGTACATGTTTCAATCCCTCTAAGTGCATTTTGGCCCGGTACCACCCGGTGAACTTAACAGAACAAAAAAAGATCTCACCATTTTGGGACTTGGACACTTTACTCTGGCCGGTACCACCCGGAAATAATTCGCAGAGTCATGTAATCCCCTCTCAGCTTCGGTTTGAATGCGGACGTTCAAGGTGTGCTCACTTACAACGCCCGCGTACCTTACGCCGAAGGTGCCCCCAAATGGGTTGCGCTACTGATCTATGATTTTTCGGGGTTTTGATGATTTAATTTTGAAAAACCTTTTGAAATCCAGTGTTTTGAAAAACTATGATTGTTTGAAAGGTAACTTGTGTTTTTAAACTAACTGTTTTAAATACACTTCTTTTAAAACTAACTGTTTTAAGGTCACTTGCTAATTCAAAACTAACTGTTTTGATAGCACACTTAGTTGATTAAAACTAACTGTTTTTGTCAACTTAAGAAAACAATCATTTTATATAAGGTTTTTAAATAAAATTACCGTTTTAAAAAAGGTTTTGAAAAATTGGCAATCTTTAATTATAAAACCTATATACATACTTTGTGATATAATCTAGGCAAACAATGACGCAATGGGGGAAACGCGGAACGGATCGACAAGCGTCAAATCCAAAATAGAACGACGTTCACAAGCGTGAAACGCCAAGAAACAAGAGATAAACTCTATAAATCTCACAAAGAGAACAATAGTATTAAAATTCAATAGTCTGATTACAAAAGAAACCTAGCTATTCTATTTATAAGCTAGTAGAATAAGATAACTATGGAAACTAAACTAATCCTAAATCAATTATAAAACTTGAGCATTAAGAAAACTAAATATATGGAAACTAAATACTAATAATCTTAATTAATAAAAACAATATCAAGTAAATCAATCAAGTAATAAAATACTTGAATAAACAGATCATGGCTATCTTTTCCGGATTGATCAGACGCGCAAAACGACCAGCGAGAAGCTTGCGTCGCGAGCTGCTTCTTCGCGCCGCGAAGTCGGCGCTGTTCCGACATTGAATTTTCTTTCTTTTTCGAGCGTATCTATCGGGTTTCCAAAAGTCCGTAAAAAACTCCAACATGGGTCAAAACTGATCTGCATCAGTCACCCCACTTGAAAAGAACTCGACCCCGAGTTCACTCCAAAGTCGAAAAGATATTGTTGCGATCGTTTCCATGTAAGTGATACCTCATCGAGTTCAAACGGATAATACGAGACGGAAGTTGTAACCTCCAATGATTTTGCCGGTTCGATAATTGCTTCGTCGTGTAGTGGCTCGATCGGGACGGGTGGTGGTTCGGCTATGACGGGGAGAATTTCCTCGTCGACTACCTCCGGTAATTGTTCTTCTTTTTCCGGTAAGATCTCGGCCACTTCTTCCGGAATAAAAGATTTTCTAGCTTTGAGGTATGATTCCCAGATGGACTTAGGATCGAGGTTCATTTTGATAGGCTCGAAGGTGGGAACTTCAATCGGATAGGAATAGTAACGGTGGTACGACATGGGTCGGTTACGGGATGGCGGTTTGACGGGTCTGTCTCTCTTCGGACGCCCGGTGATGAGAGTGGCGAGATGGGCGGTGTTGGTGTGGAGTGTTGTGGTGATTCGAGTGGTGAGGTTGTCGTGGGTGGTGTCGACAGTCGTGGCTAGAGAAGCGGAAACGGCCGCGGCAATTGCCTCGATGTCTGCGGGGTGAATCCGGAGTGGTGGCGATGCCATTGGAAGGAAAAGAGACAGAAATTCTGGCTCTGATACCAACTAACGCAGTGGGGCAAACGCGGAACGGATCGACAAGCATCAAATCCAAATGTTGGTCCCATAGGGGTGACCTTCAAGTAAGGATAGTGTATGAGATTATAGAAGGGGGGGTTGAATATAATCACACAAATTTCACTTTTAATTTCTTTGTTGTATTAACAATATGAATTTACAGATTGTTGCGGAAATAGAAAAGACTACAAGTCTAAACTAAACAATCTAAGTTTCTTTCACTATGCACTAGAGTGAGAAGATTAGAAAAGAAAGTAGAAGGATAAAGAAAGATAGGATTTGGATAGTAAGATAGGTTAAAGAAAAAGTATGGAGAACTTCCCTTCAAGTCCTATTTATATCCCATGCATTAAATGCATGCAGACACACTTTTGTGTACGTGTCACACTCTAAGTGGTTCTATGTACTATTTACTATAAACAAATATCCTTTGCATGGTGTGCAAAAGAAGGTTCATGTAAACAGTTGCCTTGAGGTCTGATAAGTACGGAGAGAACATAAAAGAGACTGTCCTTATGTACTTTTGTGTCAGTAAAGGCGGATAATCCTTTTGTGCATTAGATTAAGACATTACACTAATCCTTCAGGATCAGGATACTGATCAATGAGGAATGCTCTGATACTGAGGTTGATCAGAGGTCACTGTATCCTGATGAGTCTTCAGGATGTCATACGAATTTGAGCAGCCTGCTATCACTGAGTTCCGTCTTCAGATCACAAGCAAGCTGGTCCTGTCATCAGCTAATTCTTTGACTTCGCTGATGGTTCTTTGAGTATGATCTTAATGTCTTCAGGAGGTCTTCACTTCGGTGGTTAGGATCAGTAGACGTCAGAACAGACTCGTTCATCTCCTAATCCTGATCCTGATGATTTAAAACTACAAGTTACAATATAATTAATTATGGAATAACACTGAACAAACTCAGTGATAATTCCTCAAGCTATAACTGAAAGTAAAGACCTATTCACTAAGTAAAGTTACAGGATCATTATCATTTCATCAGGTCTTAGGAGAGCTGGATCAACAATCTCCCCCTAAATGATAATGATAAGACAACAAAGGAATTGTCTTAATCTAGGAAATTTTAGAAATAAAATTCTAAGTCTAGGTATAACAGTAGGAAATAGAACTCATAAAGGTACGTGTCCCATTTACTGTTTTGAGGGATCTTTTTCAGTACTATGATGAAATAAAGTACGATGCACTGAAATGCATTTCCATTAATCTCATATAAGATTTTACAAGAGTAAAGAAAATACACAAGTACATGAATGAAGTACTGAAAGAAAAATACAAAAGTTCTAGCTATCAGAGTCTTCACTAATTTCTTCAGTCTTAACTTGTATAGTGAATGGAGTTTCACCATTGGCTATTCTGTGATCAAGGATAGCTCTGACAGCACTAACAAATTTTTTATTGCCTTTGTTTTCTTTTCTTTCTTTGCAATGAAGAGGACTGACACCAAGTGTTCAGTGGGTGCTTTGTGTAGTTCGTTGAAGCGTTGAAAGCGAAGGATGTTGAGGTTGTCACCTACACAAATACCATGAACAGGTTCTCTGATGACTTGACCTTCAGAGAGAGATACTCCTGAAGGAAAAGAGAGTTCAAGCATCGAGAGATCCAATGGCTTGTATGCAGTCCTGGGCATGCAAGGAGTGGGTCTCCTTGTTGAAGTGCCTGCTGATTGTCGAACAGGTGGCTTTGGCAGAGCAGAGGGAGGTTGGAGCAGGACATCAGGTATTTCGGTTGTTCTTCTGATTCGAGCAATAAGTCCATTAATGACTTCTTCTACTTCAGCCCTGTAGTTTTTGTTGGCTTTGTGAAGTAGGCTTCTAATTTCATTCCACTCTGACAAGTTCTATCGGTCTAGCTTGTCAAGAGTGTGCTCTACGTCCTTTACTCCTGAGCGTTTGACGGTGAGCCAGGTCTTTCCAGGAACTCCTTTCTTCCCCTGTTTCGGCAAAGATGGATTCCTACGATTCTGGCACCGTGCTTTCTGAGATGAAGTCGGTCTCTGCACCAGTGAAGCTCTTTGTCTGCTTCCTCTGTCTGTTCCTCAGTCCTCTTGTTGAAGACTTTCAAAGCAGCCTTCTGTGCTAGAATAGGATCAGCACTTATTTCTTCATCTTCTTCGACGAAGTCAAAAGCAAGCTTTTTCGCAGCTTGAGCAGAGAGAAAGGCTTCCTTCTGCTTTTTATTGTGCTCCTCCTGAGCTCTTATTGCCAGCTCGTACTCCTCCTGTGATAGATAGGCGAACTCAGAGTCCCAAGAGGTACGAAGAAGAATTTTTACTCTTGTACTCTCGAGTCGTTCTATCACAGCGTCTAAACGCCCATCCCTGTTCACAGTAGTAGAAGTGTCAGGGTAGTTTTCTCCTTCAGAACGAGGAGAATTAGAAGGAGGAGATCTAGGGGAAGAGGCAGGGGTAGAAAAATCATCAGAGATGAATTCATCATCTGACGATAGGATTACGGTTTTAGGAGGGGCTTGGTGTTCTTGGGTCCTAGAAGATGAGGCTTCAGCGTGAAAACGGGTGACAGGATGTGATGGTAAAGATTCATGGTTTAGAGGGGTTACTCTAAACGTCATTCAGTTAAGTTCAGCTCTTGTTTGTTCTGATGGACTATTTTCCATAAGCGAATAATGTCACTAGTAACAGAACCGAAGTTAACCTCCTGAGTTTTGAGTTCAGGGGTTGGTTCAGGGGTTGGTTGAAGTGTAGGTTCAGGGTTAGATTGGTTGGGTGGTTGGTAAACAACTATTTGTAGGTTGTTTATGGGTGAGTCTTCAGGAGAGCTATCGGTTAGGGTTATGGTTTCAGGGTTTGGTTTGGTTTTGAAGAGAGAGGAGATGGGTAGATTATCAGAAGTGGAGGGAGATGATGGATGAATTGACATACCAGGAGCACCAGGGTTCTGCTCCTGAGATTGTGAAGGCCCTGGAGTGGGCGTTGGTGCGGCATCAGCAACCTTTTCCACGACGAAGTCATCTTCATCATCATCGTCGTCGTCGTCTTCGTTTGTTCCCTCCTCCTCATTGTTGATGTTCCAGTTGGTGGAGGGGGAATAAACGGAATGATCTCCGTGTGGTGGTTGAGGTGCTGTTTGTCTCTCCCCTTCAACAAGTGCCCTTCCTATGGCAGCTGTTGTGAGGCACCTCTGAAGGAGAGAGGCAAGATCTTCCTGCAGCTTGCGGCTGGAAGATGTGGTACTGACCAGGGACTGAAGTGCATCCCGGTCAGTGGTGGTGAACGACGGCGGTGGAGGAGCAGTGGAGGTGAAGGTGTTGACGGCTGAAGATAGTTCAGCCACCTTCTCCTGAAGGGCCCGGAGCCCTGCTTCCTGAGCGTCCAATCTCTTAGTCACCTCAGATTGGAAGGTGATGAGAGAGTTGGAGCTGGATGTGACTGCGGTGGTGATGGCGGGAAGTGCGGACGCCTTCATGTCCTGGAGGGACTCGTGAAGGGTGGTGGATGATGTGGCCAGCTGTGATACTTTGTCCTGGATGGTATCCAGGCAAGGTATGCTGAGGTGGACGGCCGATGGAGGGGGCGTGGCAGCAGCAACGGCAGCAGCAGCGGCAGCAGCCTGAGCTTCAGCAGAGGCAGCAGTAGCCTTAGCAGATTCAAGCTCCAACTCTAAGGCCTGGATGCGAGCCTTGTGTGCATCCTCCTGCAGTTGCAGTGCCGCCCTGGCGTCCTGGAGTTGTCTCTCAGCGGACTGGCGCCTGAGCTCAGCCGCACTCAGCTGTCGCTCAGAGTCCGTGAAGACGAACTCGTCGAAAGGATCATCCTGTTGAACTTGAGGATGTCCTGCAGATGCTGCTCCAAAAGAACCTGTACAATTAGTAGCTAAGTGAGCACTAGAAGACTCAAAAGCTTTCATAGAAGAAGAAGAGGCAATAAATTGCTTAGACTTATTACCTGAGGCTTGAACGGCATCAGAACGATTGCCGTCCACATTCTCTGAGTGTTCAAGTTGAACAACCTCAGGTTCATGCAGTTGAGGAGCAGTAGTATCTGCGGGTAGAGAAGATTTAGATAAAAGGGAAGGTCTATTAAATATTGCAGGAAGAGTGAGGTAATATTTCTTACCAGCAGCTCCCTGCTTCTATTTTTTCTGCGCCTTAGATTTGGCGCGCTTGGGGGGAGGAGGAGGAGAGGATCCAGAGGGAGGTGGGCGCTTCTGGAGCGCTGAGGAAGAAGGTGCAGCTGGGGAAGTCAGTAAGGGGTTAGCTACTGACATAGCATGCATAGAAAGAGAAGAAGATGGTTTGGATGAGATGGAAGAGAACATACCTTGAGCAGGAGGGGAGGTGAGATGCTCTTCTGTGTCCTGGTCTGGTTCAGGGAGAACCAGGACAGCAGAAAGAGGTACGTCATCAGGACGAAGAGGAACCTGATCCAAGAACTTCGGCCCTATGGCGTAGTTGTTGAAGCCTTCAGTTGGATAGGTAGTCTTCATATGAAGTTCCAGGACGGCGGAGAAGAAGCGGGTGTAAGGAACGTTGGCCTGACGCTTGGGGTCTTGATCTTCTTCACCATATCATCCCAGATATGGCGAACATAGTCGAATTTCCGATTTTTAAGAGCGGAAAAGACCATGTTCTGGATGACGGTGGGAAACTGCTCAGTGCTCCCTGTCTTGCCCGTCAGACAGAGACCGAACGTGTTCCATATATAGTAAAACGAAGCGTTCAGTCCTGTTTTGTGGACTGTGGCAGAGGTCTTGGTGAGGAGGACTCATTCCTTCTCAGGCCATCTGTAGCCAATGTCATCAAGGAGAGTGATGACTTCTTCAGAGGATGGGGGACGAGGATATCTCTTCTTTCCAGGGATCTGAAGGACGTTGCGCAGTGTCCCGATCCCGAAGGAGATGATGTCCTCCTTGATCTGGAATTTGATGACTTCATGCATCTTTCCCTTAGAGTTCTTCTCATGTGCAACCATGGCAGTAGACCATAGTTGGATGAGCAGGGGCTTGTGAGGCTTAGGGTTGATGGTAAATGCAGTCTTCAAAGGACTGCTCAGTAGAAAATCCCTTGCAGGCTGTAGGTATTCCTTGCCTTTGGGGAGGTCAAACAGGCCCACAAGATTGTTGGCCTTGAACTGGACGTCATGCTGAGGGATGACGATTCGGAGGCTTCCAGCGGCTGTCAGCAGTGTGGTGGCCTCAGAGGAGAGCTGGGCGTCAAGAGAAGTGGAGGTAGTAGCAGCCATCCTGTTAACAAAAGGAATAACATATGTGGATGATTAAGGAATCCAAAATATGCATCTTTTCTTCACTTTTCAATGAACACATAAAATGTTCATAAAAATGGTGAAATCCTTTTACTTAGGAATAGATTAGATACCAAAAATCACAAAAGGAATGTGTTTTGGTATAAAAGAGAACTTCTATTTTGATGAAATTATATCAAAATAGGAGTTGATGATTTTTCTTAAAAGAAATAAGAAAAAGCACATAAACAGTTTTAACAAAAATCTATGAAGATTTTGGGCAAAACTAAGATCAAACGAAGTGATCTTAGGTTTTTGGAAAAACGTTTATCAAAATAAGTTGTTTTAAAGGAAGAGGATCAACTTAGTTTGTAGAAAGAACAAAGAATAGAGACACTTACAATGATTCTTTTAGAGAAGTAGTTAGTGTGTGTTCTTGGTGTTCTTGGTGTAAAAGACTGGGTTGCTTTTCTTGCTTTTTCTTGCTTTAGTGCGTTTGGAGAGTTTGTGAGCGTAAAGAGTGAAAAGAATACAAGTGAGGTTTTTATACCTCTTGGGTAGAGAGAGAAAATGGATGAGAGAGAAAAGAGCGGCCAAATTCAAACGTAATAACGAAAAAAGAAGTTCTACGCGCGTTCATGCGCCTGACACACGTCGTGGGGAACAGGAAACGTCCCATTACGTGTCATTGCAGATGAAAAGTTTGTTTTATTCTAAAAAGCTAAAAACCAACTTTTCAGGGCATAATTCCATTTTCGTGAAAGATGAGTTTTCTTGGAATTAGAGTACTTATCAGATAAGTACTGTTTTGGGAAAATCCTCTTATCACATTTAATGCGATAAGGTTTCAGGGACAGAAATACTTACCTGAGAATCATCAGTATTCGGATTTTGAAGAAAGATTTTGTAAGTACTGAATAAAGTTATCTCCTGATAAATGTATTCGTCAGGAGTTGTTAGATGTAAGTCCTGAAAGAAATTATTCTCTAGGTTCTAACAAAGTTATTTCTTGACAAACTTCATTCGTCAGGATTTAACATCCCAAGTTCACCGATGAGCATATTAAAATGTGTTACATCCAGTGGTTTGGTAAAGAGGTCAGCAAGCTGATATTCAGTAGGGACAAAATGGAGTTCAATATCACCATTCATCACATGACCCCTGATGAAGTGATATCTCACTTCAATTTGTCTTGGAGTGTAAGACAGGATTGTTAGCGATGGCGATCGCTGAAGTGTTGTCACAGTATATGGGAATTTTGCAGAGTTGTATGTCATAGTCCTGAAGTTGATTTCTCAGCCACAGGACCTGAGCACAACAAATTCCTGCTGCAACATATTCAGCTTCAGCAGTTGATGTGGACACAGAATTCTGTTTCTTGCTAGTCCAACTCACCAACTTTCCACCTAGTAGGTGACAGCTACCAGTGGTGCTTTTCCTGTCGATCTTACATCCTGCAAAGTCACTATCAGAATAAGCTGTTAGATCGAACCCTGAGTCCTTGGAGTACCAAAGACCCAGATTAGGAGTTCCCTTCAGATATCTGAAAATCCGCTTTACAGCAGTCAGATGGGATTCTATGTGTTCAGCCTGATAACGAGCACATAAGCATGTAGAATACATGATATCAGGACGACTCGCTGTAAGATACAGCAGTGAGCCAATAATTCCTCTATAGAGAGTCACATTAACAGGTTTCCCTTTGGAATCCTTGTCAAGTGATAGAGGAGGTGCCATTGGAGTCTTCATCGGTGTACAAGATGTGAGATCAAATTTCTTCAACATATCATGTACATATTTACCTTGATTGATAAAGATTCCCTTTTCAGATTGCTTGATCTGAAGTCCTAAAAAGTATGTTAGTTCGCCCATCATAGACATTTTATATTCAGTTTTCATGAGCAACTCAAACTTTTCGCAGAGTTTGGGATTGGTTGATCCAAAGATAATGTCATCCACATATATCTGGACAAGAAGGATATGCTTAGGATATTTCTTAAGAAATAAGGTGCTATCGATCTTACCACGTTCAAAACCTTTAGAGAGAAGAAAGGTTGATAGGGTATCATACCAGGCACGAGGAGCCTGTTTTAACCCATAGAGAGCCTTGTTTAACTTATAGATGTGATCAGGGAACTTAGGATCTACAAAGCCAGGAGGCTGAGCCACATAGACTTCTTCATTGAGTTTTCCATTCAGAAAGGCATTTTTAATGTCCATCTGAAAAACTTTGAAGTTCATATGTGCTGCAAAGGCCAGGAATAGTCGAATTGCTTCGAGCCTAGCCACAGGAGCAAAAGTTTCATCGTAATCAATTCCCTCTTCCTGCCTGTATCCCTGAGCCACAAGGCGAGCCTTGTTTCGAATAATCGTACCAATCTCATCAAGCTTATTCCTGAAGATCCACTTGGATCCTATGATTGTACGTTTTCGAGGCCTAGGGACGAGAAGCCAGACATTGTTTCTGATGAACTCTGCTAGCTCTTCCTGCATGGCTGAGACCCAGGCAGGATCATGCAAGGCATCATCTATTTCTTTAGGTTCATTTTCAGAGATGAAATTAACATAAAGACAGATGTTACCAGATTGGCGTCGAGTTTTAACACCAGAGGAAGGATTACCGAGGACTTGATCAATAGGATGATCTTTGGTCCAACGAAGAGCAGGTGGTTGATACACTTGTTCTGAAGTAGAGGCTTCATTCACTGATGGATCAGGGTGAAGATTAGTAGGAGCAGGTTCACTAACAGTGGTTTGAGAAAAATCTTCACTGTTAGTAGGTTGATCAGGTTCAGGTGTGACTTGGGTGATAGGGGTGGCATTTATTAAAGGTGGTATGGGTATATGAGAGGGTGGAGTAGGATTTTCTTCAAAACCATCAGGAAGGTCTTGAGGAGATGGATCAGCAATGGGAATATCAGGGACTTGAAAGAAAGAGTCAGCCCACTGATTTATTTCAGAATTATCATGAGGGTGAGGAAAGGTAGGACCCGATTCATCAAATTTCACATGAATCGTTTCCTCTATGGTTTGTCTTCGTTTGTTGAACACACGGTAAGTTTTGGAGATAGAGGAGTATCCAAGGAAGACTCCATCATCAGACTTGGAATCGAACTTTCCAAGGTTATCTTTGTTGTTCAGGATGTAGCAGACACAACCAAAGATGTGGAGATGTTCGATTGAAGGTTTCCTGTTACGAAAGAGTTCGTAAGGGGTTCTTCTGAAGCGCTTTACTATCAGGGATCTGTTCTGGGTATAACAAGCAGTGTTAACGGCTTTAGCCCAGAATTGAGTGCCAAGATTAGCTTCACTCAACATAGATCGTGCAGCTTCAATTAGGGTTCTGTTTCGTTTTTCAGCAACACCGTTTTGCTGAGGAGTTCTTACCAGGGTACTGTTTTTGAACTCAGTCCCGTGGTCACTTCTGATTGATCGAACAGTAAGGTTGTTGAGCTTTTCCATCTTCCTAACGAACAGAATGATTTCTTCAGGAGCATCACTCTTGGATCGAAGAAAGAACACCTAATAACACCAAAATTATACATGTTTTGGTTGAGCTTAGTTGTATGACTTTACCCCATTTCTCACCCATTTCTGATCATTTCACTCACCAAATGAGCTTATTATTGCTTATGTAGGATTTGGAGGCCGTGGAACGGAAAAGTACGAAAAAAGGAAAAAAAAACATGAAAAATGTGCAACAACAATCCAGTAGCCATCTGGCGTCCGCGAAATCCAAGATCTGGCGCCGCCAAGTTCGACAAAGATGAAGACCAGGTTTGACCTAAGTGCTTGGCGCCGCGAAACCAGCAGTATGGCGAACGCCAAATGGGCCCTGGACGTTTTCTTTTAAATACCAGCCTCCTCCTTCAGTTCAGAATATACTCGGAGACTCACATAGACGCATATACGGGGATACGAAGTAGAGTGAAAGTCAGAGTGGTGCCGATACGCTGCGGGATTCGATCTCTGATCATCCGTCGTTGTATTGTCGGTATCATGTCTACTATCATGTTTTCTGTTTACATTATGTTTAGTGAGTAGTCTTTTAATAGTGGTACTTGTCATGGTCGATGACCATTGTGGATGATGATTTTATAATTAATGTTTATTGGTTTGTTTTTGGTTGATTGAATGTGTGTTATGGTTCCGTTCTGATTATTATTGTGTGGTTATTTGAACTCATTGGTTGGGTGTATCTGTTTTGACCAAAGTAGATAGACTCCGATAGGATAATAAACCTACCTTAACCTACCCTTTGACCAAGAGAGTTGTGTTAAGTGGTTACTTGGACCGAGAGTGACCTGGAGGTAGAAAATCATACAATAGAATTAGGATCGGATTTCCGGTGTTAGGTTGTCTGACAAACGACCTATGTATTGGAACTAGGAGGACCAAGACCTAGTTAAAGACCATAATCACTACATGTTAGGGTGTCCTAGACTTAAATTCCTACAATAACCAAAACAACCAAACCTTTGGCCTGTTTAGATCATCCACTTGGGGATTCACTATACCATTATAAGTGCTACTGTTTTCCGTCATATAGTTCTTAATTAATCTTTTTAATCGCTTTCTTAGTTCGTTGTTAATTTAGTTGTCTTTTTAGTATTCAAACCTTTTTCATAAACCCCCCCCAAAGCTTTAGGTTAATTAAACTGATTTAGATTAATAATCTACGATAACTTGACCGTTCCCAGTGGTAGATACGATACCTGGACTTTCCTACACTATATTACTCACGATCAGGTACGCTTGCCTGTATATGTGGTAAGACAGTGGCTAGGCATTAGAGGTTAAAACTTGTTACACTTTTTATGTATGATAATTACCGCATCAAATTTTTGGCGCCGCTGCTGGGGAACGGTAGCTGTTAGATTTTAGTCTTTATTAGTTTTGTTAATCGATCCTTGTGAGGGATTCTATCCCTTGCAAGTTTTTCGCTTTCTAGTTTAATTAGTTATTTTTTTTATCTTATCTCTTTGTTTCCCGCAAGTTGCCCGTAACCGTTTGTTGTGGTTTCAGTCCCGGCAGACTTGTTAGAGCCATTTGAGGAGCCGGAGATAGAATTCAAAAAAAGAAACCAAAAGAAGTCAAAAGGTAACAAAGTTCGCCCGAGAGCTTTGATTTTTGAGATGGGAGACGAAGCACCGATGTGGACCACCCGGAGAGCCGCTCCAACTGTACCCACCAATCCGATCACGAAGTCGGATCTAAACAAGGAAATCCCGGGGAAGCTCCTTCACATGATCAAGGACCTAACCTTCGACGAGAAAAACGATAGCAGTCCTATCATTCATATGGAGAACTTCGTGGATATATGCGATCTGTTCAAAACGGAGGAAGGCCGAGATGATGCGATTCGTCTCCAAGTCTTTCCTCTCACACTCACCGGAGAAGCTAGAGCTTGGTTGCGCTCGTTAGAGCCAAGTTCGATTACTACTTGGGAAGGACTTCGTTCAAAGTTCCTTTCCCGATTCTTTCCACCGTCTAAGATCAACAAGTTAAGAGCCGAGATCCGATCCTTCCAACAAGATAACGGGGAGACCATATCCGAAGCATGGGAACGTTTCAAGCACCTTCTAAATCCGTGCCCGAGTCACGGATTGAATAAGAGTGAACAAGTCCAAACTTTCTATAGTGGGCTTGCTTATTCTTCACGCGCTACATTGGATTCATCTGCCGGAGGTGTCTTTATGTACAAAACACCCACGGAAGGTTACAAGCTCCTCGAAGACATGCTCATACACAACATAGACTGGATGACGGATAAGCGCTTGCAAATCCCGAGGATGGCCGGAAAAATCTCAACCGACTTCGATCCATTCGATGAACTAGCCGCTATGAAAAACCAACAGGTAAAGTTTGAACGAAAAATCGAAGAACTAATTAAATCTGTTCATGCTTTGCAGGTTGGATGCGAGGAGTGCAATGGACCACACTTGACTAAGGATTGCCCGAATCGACCAATGATGACACCCGAGGAGGTGAACTATATCAACCGGGGCGATTACCAAGGGAGGTGGAACAACAATCGTAATTTCATCCCGAGACCACCCGGTTTCTTTACACCAAGTCAACAAAACCAAAGACCGGATGGAGAGCCACGTGTTTCTATCGAGGACCGAATACTCCAGTTCATGGATGCTCAAAAGAAGTTGAACGATGAGGTAAGTTCATACTTACGTAACCACCAGAGTACTATCCAGAATCTGGAATTGCAGGTTGGACGTGTTTTGCAAATGCTGCGTGAAAGGACTCAAGGGGAGTTACCAACGCAAACACAAATCAACCCGAAGCTGGAGAATGTGAAGCCGATGCTCATGATGACCGGAGAACCATCAAAGAAGAAGTGGACGGATATTTACACGAAGAAGTATGTGGAGAGCGATAGTGGTAGTGAGCCCGATTATGCCACGGATTGCGACTCGGAGGGGTTCACCATTTCGTTCGAACATCTAGGACTCAAAGGACCCGTTGCTTCAAGTGATGATGAGGAGGAAGATGGAAAGCAAGGCGGATACGTGGAGTTCATGATACCAAAGAAAGAGGATAAAGGCAAGGAGAAAGAGAAGGAAAAGGCACCGGAGGATGACCTCATCTACATTGCACTTATCAAGCATGATTCAGGGAGTTACAACTTACCTATTTCTTGTCATAAATTTGATGGTCTTGCCTTGGTAGATTCAGGTGTCGCACTTAACACGATGCCTGTTGGTTATTGCAGGAAAATGGGAGTTAAAAAGATCATTCCAACAGACTATCAATACCGAGGAGTGAACGGATACATGACAAAGCCGTTAGGAATAGCGGAAGGAGTCCCAATTCGCATTGGCAACTTTGTTTACTTTACGGAATTCGTTATAGCTAACCTTCCACAGAACACGGAAATCCCGATAATCCTCGGGAGATCTTTCTTGCACACTGCTCAAGTGAATACCGATATGCGAAACCAAGTCACGAGCTTAGGATATGGAGAAAATCGGATTTACTTTGATCCTAACGGAGAGCCGGTCACACATCTCGATGAACCGTATGAAGATCCTTCTCTGGCCTACAAGAAGAGCATGAACCGCCCGTTACTCCCTCATGAACGTGGAAAGAAGATGGAGGATTATCCGAACCCAATACGTCAAAAGGATCAAACAACCAATGGGTCGAGACCCTCAAAGAAGGAATATCGGAAGAAGAAGGGCTCGTCATCCCGACGTGCCAAGAAATGAGCCAAAAAAGGGGTCGAGCTCTAGACCCATTCAAAAACGAAGCGCTTCTCGTGAGGCAACCCGAGCTTTTTCTTTCGTTTTGCATTTTTAGGTTTTTCGTGTGTGTTTTTTCTAATGTTTTTGTTTGTTATTGCTTAGATGACCATACGGAGGAGATAGGAGTAAGAATTGAGCGAATCCTATGCGCGATTGAATTTTCGAAGAGTTGGAAACAGAAGCTAACTCGCAATCGCCAGTTTTCAAGTTTGGCGACGCGAGGTTGAGACAAAGAACCCGATCGTCAACTTCCACCGCAACCAAATTCTATGCACCGGATGGAAGCCACATTTTCACCTATTTCATGAACGACCCAACTTTGAACGGCCCGAAACGAGAGGAGTACCGGGATACTGTTAACCGGCTTCTCACCCATCAGGTTTTGATACCGAGGAGAGTCAACTGGAACCTTCTTCGATCGATGAGTGTTGAGAACAACATCAAGGAGATACTCGAGAAGCACGCCTACGATGAGGATGGCACCGAGTACTATATTTGCCATGCATGGGAACGAGTCTTCGACATTTCTGAGACCCTCTACCGCGAGCTTATTGTTGAGTTCGTGGCCACGTTCCGTTTCGACGCAATCAAGGCCCTTGAGGAGTTCTATCAGTCATGCATGACATTCCGACTTGGTGGAGTTTGGAGATCGCTTTCCTTGGTCGAGTTTGCCGTTGCTTTGGGGATATATACCCAAGATGAGGTTGATGCTCCCGGATTCGTGGAGTACATGTGGGCGACCGCAAAAAGGCCGGATGGTTTTAATCATCAGTTGGCTTGGGCGATTTTGGGTGAAGGTGACTATGGTGGTAATCTCAAGGTGAAAGGTTTTCTTGCTTCTTCGGATCGACTTCTACACTGTATGCTTATTCAAGCGGTGAATGCTCGTTCCTCGAGTGAGGAGAAAGTTTCGGTTTATGATCTATGGCTTCTTGATCAACTCACCACGGATGACAAATATCCGAATGCTCCGTATCTCATCGCCGTTCAACTTGCTAAAGGAGGTGGTTATCGAGAGGGTAGCCGAATGGTTGGTGGCCAGTACGTGACGCTCTTGGCCAAGCACTTCGGTATCCTTACCGAGGGTGCCATTGCCTCGATAACGAACCTTGGGGAGATGGGATTGATCGACATGGACCAACTCCGTGGCATGGGTGTAGCAAGAGTTGAGCATATGACCGGAAGGGATTATAATTCATGGATCCATAATCCTCAAGCTTATGGGACGAGGAGTCAACCGAGGGATCAAGCGAGGAGCACGCATGACATCGGTGGAACGAGTGGGACGAGTGCGGGAGAGCAACCGGCGGAATGGATGGCATATTCGGGTTACCAAGACTTGAGTAACCGACTCTCGGAGATGTCGTTATCTTATGGCCGTCATCATCAACATGTGGAGTACAACACTGTGGAGGCTCTTCACCAAGCCAACTGGCAAAGTGGAGTGATGAACCAGATGGCCTCTCACTTCGGTATTCAACCGAATACCGCGTATGCTCCATCACCTTTTTGGCCATATTCCGAGGATGCTCCGCTCGGTTACCCGACTTTTGAGGATTGGCAAAACCAACCTTGTGGCCCTTATTGATCTCTTCCTTTTTAATCTCTCATTCGATATGGTTGTCGTAAAAAATTTTATTTTTTGTTTGTGTGGTTTGGTTTGTTTGGAAAACTTTTGTTTAGGATTTTAAGTATTTTTAATTGCTTTAGTTTGGTTTATTTTGTTTAGTTCGTTTTTACTTTTTCTTTTTCTTTTTGGTAGTAGATACAGCGATCTATGATCCATGATCGAGCACGATACTTGGAACACTCTCTCAGATCAGAACAGATTTCGTCACATAACCTGGGAAGTTTCTCTAATTCCCAATTACTCCATAATTGTTTTGATTGTTGCATTGAGGACACTGCAAATTTTAAGTATGGGGAGGGGTTATGTAGACTTATCTGTTTAAATGGGTTCACTTTTTGCTTTGTGGATTGTCGTTTTTCAAATTTTTGAAAGCTTTGAGATTTAACCCCAATTTTTTTCGAAATCTGAGATTGTTTTTGAGACTGAGTTGCTTGCATAGGAGAACACTGAATAGGATTAGTTAAGTAAAAGGATGCCTTGGAATACTGATTACCATGAGTGCCTTACCCAATTCCATTGAGAGTTTGAGCCTTAATTGTTATCTATTTTGTAAGGAATACCGACTTTGACCCAAGGTAGAACTTGTCATTTGAATGCTTGTCGAGACCACATAAGAGAAGTATTTATCACCATTGCACTGATAGAGGCCTTCGTTTCTAACCCTTTTAGCCTTCGTCAAATAACCTCATCTTAAGGTTATTTGATTTGCCTAGCCTTTGATTAAAAAGTACTCATCATTAGTACTTCATCCCTTGTAACCATTTTAAGCCTTAGCCTTTTCATTTCTTTACCCACTATACACTTTATCCTTTAGCCTAATTTTTATCTATCTTTTGGCCGTAACTTAAATTTGATTCTTGAGATGTTTTGATCCAGTTTTTCAAATCTGATAGTTTTTATGGGATTGAGATTTAAAAGAGCCCAAAAGCAACATAGTTGCTGCTCTGAAAAAAAAAGAGGAAAAGAAAAGAAAGAGAAAAATATTTGAGACTCAGAAAAGAAAAAGAAATATCAAAAGAGTCGAGAATGTTGAAAAAAGAAAAAGAATGTGAGCTGAAAAGATTGACAAAGAATTTGTGCCCCAAATAAGCCATAGGCTTAGGCCAATTCTAAAAAGAAAATGGAGGAAATACTCATCCCAAAAGTTTCATTGTTCGAAAGTCAGATTGCTTCGCTGTTTGGATCATTACTGATTGAGTTTTCAAGTTTTTGTTGCAAAAACCCTTAGTCACTTATATATCCTTTATCCTACCCTTAACCCTTAGCCTAATGTTACAACCCTAAAGTCCTCTTGACGGTTGACAACTTCTCAGTGGTGGAGATTAGATTTGATGACAAGCTTATGCATGCGGGAATTAGTCGAGTATTGGTGTGATCACTTACATATACACTTTTACCCCCGAGAGATACACTTTATATGATTATTCATACTACGTGAGGGTGAAAGGTTAATCTTGGTATCCGATTGCTTGATGTATCTTGTTTGTGTGTTCGATTGTGTGAGTATTCTTTGTTCTCTTGGATGATCTTGGGTGGAGATAATTTTGGAGTTACCTTTCTTATCTTTCAGTCTTTTGATTGAGGACAATCAAAGCTTAAGTGTGGGGATTTTGATAACACCAAAATTATACATGTTTTGGTTGAGCTTAGTTGTATGACTTTACCCCATTTCTCACCCATTTCTGATCATTTCACTCACCAAATGAGCTTATTATTGCTTATGTAGGATTTGGAGGCCGTGGAACGGAAAAGTACGAAAAAAGGAGAAAAAAACGTGAAAAATGTGCAACAACAATCCAGTAGCCATCAGGCGTCCGCGAAATCCAAGATCTGGCGCCGCCAAGTTCGACAAAGATGAAGACCAGGTTTGACCTAAGTGCTTGGCGCCGCGAAGCCAGCAGTCTGGCGATCGCCAAATGGGCCCTGGACGTTTTCTTTTAAATATCAGCCTCCTCCTTCAGTTTAGAATATACTCGGAGACTCACATAGACGCATATACGGGGATACGAAGTAGAGTGAAAGTTAGAGTGGTGCCGATACGCTGCGGGATTCGATCTTTGATCATTCGTCGTTGTATTGTCGGTATCATGTCTACTATCATGTTTTCTGTTTACATTATGTTTAGTGAGTAGTCTTTTAATAGTGGTACTTGTCATGGTCGATGAACCATTGTGGATGATGATTTTATAATTATGTTTATTGGTTTGTTTTTGGTTGATTGCATGTGTGTTATGGTTCCGTACTGATTATTATTGTGTGGTTATTTGGACTCATTGGTTGGGTGTATCTGTTTTGACCAAAGTAGATAGACTCCGATAGGATAATAAACCTATCTTAACCTACCCTTTGACCAAGACAATTGTGTTAAGTGGTTACTTGGACCGAGAGTGACCTAGAGGTAGAAAATCATACAATAGAATTAGGATCGGATTTCCGGTGTTAGGTTGTCTGACAAACGACATAAGTATTGGAACTAGGAGGACCAAGACCTAGTTAAAGACCATAATCACTACATGTTAGGGTGTCCTAGACTTAAATTCCTACAATAACCAAAACAACCAAACCTTTGGCCTGTTTAGATCATCCACTTGGGGATTCACTATACCATGATAAGTGCTACTGTTTTCCGTCATATAATTCTTAATTAGTCTTTTTAATCGCTTTCTTAGTTCGTAGTCAATTTAGTTGTCTTTTTAGTATTCAAACCTTTTTCATAAAAACCCCCCCAAAAGCTTTAGGTTAATTAAACTGATTTAGATTAATAATCTACGATAACTTGACCGTTCCCAGTGGTAGATACGATACCTGGACTTTCCTACACTATATTACTCACGATCAGGTACGCTTGCCTGTATATGTGGTAAGACAGTGGCTAGGCATTAGAGGTTAAAACTTGTTACGCTTTTTATGTACGATAATTACCGCATCAACACCTAAGTATATATGGAATATTCATCAACGATTACCAGAGTATATTTCTTTCCAGCAATGGATTGGACATTAACAGGTCCAAAGAGATCCATGTGGAGAAGTTGTAGAGGAGAGCTGATGGAGGAAATCTGCTTGGACTTAAAGCTAGCCCTGGTCTGTTTTCCTTTCTCACATGTTGAACAAAGAGATACCTTTGTATAGCGAAAGTCAGGAAGACCAATAACAAGATTGTTGATGCAGAGTTGATTCAGCGTCTTGAAGTTGAGATGAGAAAGACGCTTGTGCCAGAGGCAAATTGTATCAGTAGAAGCACGTGATACGAAACAGAAGTTATCAGTGGAAGTATTCATGTTGATGATGTAGATATCAGCTTGTCTAACACCAGTGAGAATAACTTGCGTCTGTTCTTGACTTTGCACTTTTTCTTCGAGAAGGAGACTTTGTGATTCTTATCACACAGTTGATTGATGCTCAGAAGATTGTGCATCAGACCTTCAACATAAGCAACTCTTTTGAACGTAGTTACTCCGTTGGTCAGGGTGCCATACCCTCGGGTTTGGCCTTTACCGTTTCCACCAAAGGTCACTGCAGGACCTCTTTCGTCACGATAGTCAGAGAGGACAGATTTTGAACCAGTCATATGTCGAGAGCATCCACTGTCCAGGTACTAGATGCCCTTATCCTGTAAAATTTAGAGTTTAAGTTTTTCTTGGTACCCATAGAACTATGGATCCAGAATTATCAGTAGGACTGGTGGAGTCAGTGATAGCCTTAACTGAGTTATCAATTCTTGAGGCTGGAGTCTTGACTGAGGGAATAGTCTTGACAACCTTCTTTCCTTTGACTGAGTTGTCAGTCTTAGGATTTTTCTTTACCTTAGCTGATTTTCCAGCTTTGGTAGCATCAGGACACTTACTCGCAATATGGTCGTTAAATCCACAGTAATAACATTTGCGATAAAGAAAAGCGTTTTGTGGGGTCCAAGAAGTCTTTGAACTTCAGATGAGTAGGACCAGTACCAAGTATGCCTTTAGCATTGGACTGAATGGGTTTCTTTTCCACAGCCTTTTGCTTTAGATCAATCTTCAGTCTAGGAGTTGGATTTTGAGAAAAGGTTTTTGTTCCTGAGACTGAAGGTCCACCACCTAGAACTTTGTTCTTAGGTTTAGGATTCTTGGTCTTTGAAGGTGTTACAGTCTTGGATTTTTCCTTGACTGTTTTCTTTTTGCTCTTAGGAGCACCTTCAGTGTGTGTGTTGGAAGAAGAAGGGATGTTTTCAGGGGCATTCAGATCAGGGATAGAAGAAACAAACATTCCAAATTTGAGCATGGAACGATCAGGCCTAGGACATCCAAGAGTGAATCCAAGACCCTTTTTGTTTTTGACATTTCTCCCTGAAGCTAATATTTCATCAACTTTTTCAGAGGCGTCACTCCATCATTTGATGGTGACTTTTTCAGCATAAGTTCGGCCAAGGCTCTTTCTTTAGCAGTAAGAGCCTTTTCTCTTTCGATACAGAGAGTTTGATTAACAGTGACGTGATCCTTATAACTTTCTTCCAGAATGGTAAGTTGTTTTATCTTTTCCTGACACTCTCTGAGTTGATCACGAAGATCGATGTTCATTTTCTCAGCAGAGGTTTTACCATTCAGGGCTTTATAGAGATCAAGGGTTACAAGGTCTAGCTGAGTTAAGCTTTCAAGAGGGACAACAGGAATAGGTACCTGACTGGTAGATTCAGTCGCAGAGGTTGAAGCTTCAGGAGCTTGAGTAGGAACCTCTTCAGGGACCTCTTCTATCTTAGCCATGAGAGCTAAGGTAGGTTCCTCAATAATGGCCATCAGTGCCACTTGAGTATCTTCCTCGTCAGATGAGTCATCAGAGGAGACATCATCCCAATCGCAGTCTTCTGCGATAAGACCTTTGCCTTTACGTTGAGATTTCATCTTTTTTTTACTTCTCTTTCAGGCGCTGGTATGTGGGGTTTTTCGAGGAAGATTTGGTAGAAGAAGGAGCAAACTGATTTTTCTTGTACCTGCAATCATTAGCAAAGTGTCCTTTGCCCTGACAACTGTAGCAGGTAGCAGTAGCCTTATCAACAGATTTTGTTTTAGGCTTGTCAGTAAGAGTAAGAGGTTTCCTTCTTTGGAAGTTTCCCTTTTTGGCAAACTTTTTAAAAGAGCGAGTAAGAAGTGCAAGAGATTCATTAAAATCAGGATCTGAGTCTGACATGTCAGAATCAAAAGATTCTAATTCAGTAATGGTGACAGAAGAAGGAGTAGCAACAATAGGAACTGAATTAGAGACCAATGCAACAGAGGTGCTTTTAGAATCTTTAGTATCTCTTATGAGATTCTTTTTCAGTTTCTTCTGTTGCTCACGGTTCAGAAGAATACCGTACAGCTCACTTAGTGTGAGTGTCTTTATGTCTTTGGACATAGTTAAGCAGGAGGTGTAGATTTCCCAATGTTCAGGAAGAGCTTCCATGAATTTGGTAACCACCTCAGAGTTAGGATAGATAGTACCAATAGTCTTCAAGTCGATCAGGAGACAGTTGAATCTCTGATGTATCTGGGAGAGAGTTTCATCCTTCTGATGAATAAAGCTTTCATACTGGTGAACCAAGAAAATCTTTCTTGATTCCATGAGAACAGCAGTACCTTCGTATTGGACACAGAGGGTGTCCCAAATTTCTATAGCAGAGCGAAGGTGACAGACAGAGTGGAAGACATCATCAGGGAGTGACATGGCAATGAGAGACCTAGCCTTAGTGTCAATGTTGACCAGGCGTCTGTCTTCATCATTCCAATCAGTCACAGGCTTCACCAGTTCCCTTTCAGGTATAGCTGGTTGGTTGCCTGCAGCAGGAACAGCATGGACGGTTTGTGTAGGCACATGTGCTCCATTTTCCAAAAAGTATGGAATCTGGGGATCAGAACCATATAGGAAAAGTTCCATCCTGGTTTTCCAAAGAGAGAAGTTGTCTTTGTTAAACCTTGGAGGTTTTCCAGCAGAACCGGTATCAAAGTAGTTTTCCTTAGCTTGAAGAGCCATGGATTAGAGAAGAGAGGATCACAAGATTTTTCTAAGAGAAGAAAATGAGAGCTTGTATCTGCTCTGATACCACTTGTTGGTCCCAAAGGGGTGACCTTCAAGCTTGTATCTGCTCTGATAATCACACAAATTTCACTTTTAAATTCTTTGTTGTATTAACAATATGAATTTACAGATTGTTGCGGAAATAGAAAAGACTACATGTCTAAACTAAACAATCTAAGTTTCTTTCACTATGCACTAGAGTGAGAAGATTAGAAAAGAAAGTAGAAGGATAAAGAAAGAAAGGATTTGGATAGTAAGATAGGTTAAAGAAGAAGTATGGAGAACTTCCCTTCAAGTCCTATTTATATCCCATGCATTAAATGCATGCAGACACACTTTTGTGTACGTGTCACACTCTAAGTGGTTCCATGTACAATTTACTATAAACAAATATCCTTTGCATGGTGTGCAAAAGAAGGTTCATGTAAACAGTTGCCTTGAGGTCTGATAAGTACGGAGGGAACAGAAAAGAGACTGTCCTTATGTACTTTTGTGTCAGTAAAGGCGGATAATCCTTCTGTGCATTAGATTAAGACATTACACTAATCCTTCAGGATCAGGATACTGATCAGTGAGGAATGCTCTGATACTGAGGTTGATCAGAGGTCACTGTATCCTGATGAGTCTTTAGGATGTCATACGAATTTGAGCAGCCTGCTATCACTGAGTTCCGTCTTCAGATCACGAGCAAGCTGGTCCTGTCATCAGCTAATTCTTTGACTTCGCTGATGGTTCTTTGAGTATGATCTTAATGTCTTCAGGAGGTCTTCACTTCGGTGGTCAGGATCAGTAGACGTCAGAACAGACTCGTTCATCTCCTGATCCTGATCCTGATGATTTAAAACTACAAGTTACAACATAATTAATCAAGGAATAACACTGAACAAACTCAGTGATAATTCCTCAAGCTATAACTGATAGTAAAGACCTATTCACTAAGTAAAGTTACAAGATCATTATCATTTTATCAGGTCTTAGGAGAGCTGGATCAACACCAAAATAGAACGACGTTCACAAGCGTGAAACGCCAAGAAACAAGAGATAAACTCTATAAATCTCGCAAAGAGAACAATAGTATTAAAATTGAATAGTCTGATTACAAAAGAAACCTAGCTATTCTATTTATAAACTAGTAGAATAAGATAACTATGGAAACTAAACTAATCCTAAATCAATTATAAAACTTGAGCAGTAAGAAAACTAAATATATGGAAACTAAATACTAATAATCTTAATTAATAAAAACAATATCAAGTAAATTAATCAAGTAATAAAATACTTGAATAAACAGATCATGGCTATCTTTTCCGCATTGATCAGACGCGCAAAACGACCAGCAAGAAGCTCGCGCCGCGAGCTGCTTCTTCGCGCCGCGAAGTCGGCGCTGTTCCGACATTGAATTTTCTTCCTTTTTCGAGCGTATCTGTCGGGTTTCCAAAAGTCCGTAAAAAACTCCAACATGGGTCGAAACTGATCTGCATCAAACAAGATATCACAAATAAACAACAACCACGCAGTTAATAAATCTACAACTACACGATTTAAGACAGATTATAGTTTGGCCAACTATATTTCTAAGGACCATTTATGACCTATTACTATAGTATTTCTATTTCTTCGCGAACCTCCCACTGGCTTTGGCATCTCCGATGGAACTCTGAAATAAATACTCTATCTTTTTCGCGTGCTCCCACTGGCCTCGGCACCCTTGATGGAAATCCCGAATAAAATAACTATCCTAAGGTCATTATTACAAAGGGGTTGTAAATGGCACGCAGGCCTCCCCGGAAAGAAGTCAAAGGTCTAAGTTGGCAAATGCTATAATATAACATATATATGCACACATTCAGGTATATAACAATCACGCATTCATATAAGGCATATAGTTAGACAATATATAAATCGTAAAACAAACCTAGATCCGTTAAAATTATCTTATTTCATTTTTCGTAAAAAACTTGGTTTTAAACTTATTCATAAAACTAGCTGTTTTATAAATCCAAAAATATTTATAAAAATGAGATTTATAAACGATAAATTTATTTTATAAAACGAGAAACAATTTTATAAAATACTCACCAAACCGGATAATCCAAACCAACTGGTTTGAATAAAACACTGGCCCATAAACTGTGTTGTGGTTTGACCAACCGGTCAAATCACGACGCCAGGCCTATTTGACCAATCGGGTCAAATACTGGTAAGACATAATTAAAACTTAATTTTAAGATAATTTGGATAAAGAAAAACCTTAAAACCAAAAGAACCCTTTTTGGGCCATAACTTGGTCCAAAATAC
The DNA here is from genome assembly GCA_030169165.1 of Centaurea solstitialis. Taxonomy (NCBI): domain Eukaryota; kingdom Viridiplantae; phylum Streptophyta; class Magnoliopsida; order Asterales; family Asteraceae; genus Centaurea; species Centaurea solstitialis. The sequence goes on along the minus strand of CM058042.1, from coordinate 32,666,916 downwards.
TGGGCTTTGGGCCTGACACAAAACTTGGCCTAGACAGACGAAAAAAACCCTAGACGGACGGCTCAGCAGCCCTGCTCGCGCTGCCAGAGCACGGCTCGCGCCGCGAAGGGTGAGACTGGCTCACGCCGCGAAGGATCTCGTTAGGGACCTGTTCGCGCCGCGAGGCCCCTTTTCGCTGCTGCCATTGCAACCGATCGCCACCCACAGGTGGCAATCGGCGCTCTGTGATTGAACAACCACCGCCGCTTACACCGTTAACGGGTACCGGCGACGACCACGATGAAAACGATCACCGTCGTCGCCACCGGTCGTGAACGCGATGCGGCAGCAGCTAGTGCTACCCCCACCGTCGTTGATTACGCCAATGATCGCCACCCACAGGTGGTGATCGGCGAACACACAACTACCGCCGCCAAGGCTACCGTCCGGTGACACGACGAAAACGTCACCGCCGCCACCGTTTGTGGGACCAACAGCAGCCATCGCTATTGCCATGGCGACAATGGCAATCGGCCACCGTCGCCGTGCGGCGATCTGTCTACGACCTAAACGCCGCCACCGTCCCCGCACAACACCAAACGCCGCCGACATCGCCTTCCGATGACAGCAGCAACTACGATCGCCGGTACCATCGTCATCAGTCGGCGACAACGCCACCGTCGTCACCGCTGTGGTCTGGAACCACCGGCCACCACCAATCTGGTGGTTTGGCCGTGGTTGAGTTGTGATTCGGTCATGGCCACCGTACGGCCACCATTCTCGTCTTCGTGACAGGTGCACGTCCGGCCTCCACCACGAATGGTGGTGTAGCCACGGTTCGGCCGTGGTTTGCCACCGCAATCATTGCCACCACTGTGCTGTGGTGCGTTGTGGTGGTCAACAGCCGACACCGCCACCACTTCTGTGGTGCGGGGGGTGTTTGATTGTCGGGTGGTGGTCCGGTCGGCTATTTGCCGTCGTTCCACCTCCATGTGGGTTATCGGTCGGCGATGACTGCAGCGTGAACGACACCACCGCCACCACCACCTCGCGACCCAAGTCTACCCGACACCACCGAACTGGTGGTGCGGTACCAATTTTCGGCGATCATGGCCACCACCAAAAACCTTGGTGCGGCCTTGATTCGGCCACCGCTGCGATTCTGTGACTACGGTCACTACCAATCGCCACCACAACAATCTGTGGTGTGACTTGGTGGTTTTTCGTACGATAAATGGTAAACATAAAATTTTAATAAAAATCAAATTTTATAAAAGATTGAAACTTGATACACAAGAAACAAGAATTAATTTTAACGGATCACATAATCTGATAAAAAAAACTAAATGATTAAAACAAAGCTCTGATACCACTGTTGGGTTTTTGGGGATCCCTTATATCGAACTGATACAAGGATCACTGTAGATCTCAATCCTAACTTGACGAGATACACGTTCAAGCCTAATGATCAAACTGACCAAAGGTTTAAACTTTATCAAACCTAACTGGTTTGATTAATGCGGAAGCTTAAAATTAAAAAACCCGAAACATTCTACTAATCTTAATCGTTTTAGTTATTTAATCTAACAAGAGGGTTTTGGTTAGTTTACCTGGATTGCATAAGTTTGATCCACCCGTAAACGATCACACAAATTGCCTTCTAGTTGGCTAAAATCCCGAGATCACGAAACAAGCTGTTTTGCGAGACGTTAACCGAAAAACCAAACTCCGTGGGTGCAGGGTTTTAGCGCCGGTTTTGGGGAGAGTGGAGAGGGAGAGATTGTCTGAATTATTGATTGAGATTTTTTTAACTGGTAACCCTTAAGCCTTTATTTATAAGGTAAAGCTTCCTAGTTACCATATAACTCTTATAATTATCTTTTGATAATTATCTTTTCTTTCTCCCAAAAAAAAGAATATTTACCTAACTAGATAATTATTTATTAATTAATATTCCTATTATATATTTATCTTAATAAATACATAATTTATTAACTAATAAATTATATATATATATATATTTATTTACCTAATAAATATATATAATCCATTTCAAACCTTTATCTTTGGGTTTTCTTACATAAAATACCCAACTAGTTTATAATTAACTATTATAAACCCAATCTCTCCAAACTGGGATTTATCTTATTTGATTTATAGATCCTCACAGGTGTGACCCTCAAGTGTCTTATAACATTGGATGTGAAATCACTGGTTTGTCAACTTCTGCATATAATTACTAACAACATAGTCTCCTTGGGAACCTAAATCTCCAACACATGGAGACTTAGTAGCCATGGAGTGAAAGGCGCCCTCAGAGGCTGCATGTGGTACACCTTCTTAGGGACTTCCTCCGGATCCTCGAATCCCCGTGGTGGGAGAAACTACCAGAGTTCTGTCGATATCGTGTACTAAAGGTTCAGAGCCAGCAAGTACAGAGGGATCGAGTGAAGACTTGGGCTGTTCAAGAACCAAAGTCTCTGTGTGCCTAAGAGGTGTCTCTGGAACACCTTGGTTTAATTCTAAAAGTGATTGAGAGGCAACTAATGCTTCAGTGCTAAGTTATGTCGAGCCCTTGGGAGAAGGGGCTCTTATTTCTTCACCCAGACCCTTTTGAGAGGGAGAGGGCGGAATAGTGGTTTCCCGGGATTCTTTTAAACCAAAGGACCAAAAAGCATCCTTGGCAGAGCTAGGTGGGGTTAGGATCAAAGTGTGTACTCCTGTTTCAATAAGGGGTCCCTCTTGAACAGGGCCCTTAGTAATGTGCGTAGCACTGGAAGTTTGGATGGGTTGTGTGCCAGAGGCATCTTTCCTCCCTCGGAACCTATCTCTACTCCTAAACCCATTACTAGCTCTTCTTCCTCCGCATTAATCAGAACTTCTTTGCTTAAGAGATAGTCCTGGATATCAACGTAGGTTGGGAAAGATTCGTCGCGCCTTAGGATTTCGTCGCCACGTAGGATATCGCGACACTGTAGGAGGTACGTCATACATGTAGTTGTTCCCCCTCGAAACATGCGTAGCGATGCATTGTTCCTCCTCAAAACATGCATAGGTAGACGTCTTGGAGTACGTCATATATTTTTTTCTGTTTTTTTTTCTTTTTTTAATGTCCGCTATGTTCTTCGGTGGTGATCATCAAAATGAGGATTTGGAACTTCGGGTTCGCCATTGGGTGAGGGAGTTGGTATAAGGGAATGCAACTCATTGGGTGAGGGAGTTGAATCCGAAATGAGTACCAGGGTAACCTTACCAACAAAAGATGTCTTCCATGAAGTTGATATTAAGAGGACATGGTGCACAAGTGTGGTGTGAGGTGTAGGTGATGATGTTGGTGTAGGTATGGGTGATGGTGTTGGTGTCGGTGTAGGTGTAGGTGTGGGTGAACAACATGTGCAGAGACACACAATGCAAGGAACAACACTCACCCGAGCTCAAAAGAGAGAAATCATCCCAAGCTCAAGGGTGAGGTGACAGACAAGGGTAATCACACACATACTCAACAGCATGCAACCATTCAATCACACACGTACACATCAACCATGCACACAATAACGTATCAAGCACGTACATGAGTCAAACCCTCAACACATCACACACCACAAATAACATGTAGGCAAGACATACATAACAGAAATATGCATAACATAAGCACCCAACAACCAAGCAAGAACAGCCGACAACTGAACTGAACACACAGCTCGTGGCACGAGGGCATAGCTTCGCGGCGCGAGGGGTACAATGCAAGATGGGGTGCTGTGCGAGAAGGGGCGACGTGAGGCGGTGCGGCACGGGGCGCGGTGCAGGGCGCAGCACGCAGAAGGCTCAGGCGCGAAGGTCGCGGCTCGCGGCGCAAAGGCGTGGGGCACGCGGTGTTGCTGCGCGCGGTGATGCGGCGCTGTGCGGGGCACAGCACGCTGTAGGCTCGCGGCACGAAGGATTCCGCTCGTGGCGTGAAGGCGTGTGGCGCGTGGAGGAGTGCGGCGTGAAGGAGGGGCGCGGCGCAAGGTGGTGCAGCTCGCGGCGCGAAGGTGGAACAATGGGTACCTGAACGCGCCAACTTTGAAAGGCCATAACTTTGGCTACGGGTCTCTATTTCAAACGATCCACCTGTCAAATCGAAGCTTGAGACCGGTAGAACGAAGGGGCCTAACAAACTTTTGGACCCCTAAAAATGTTGTTTAAGTGACTTTTTGAGAGTTTTCGTGATTCTCCATGTTTTTGGGGTTTTAATTTCGACTTTTGAGAACTCTCCAAAGCTTTTTGATGGGCCCAGATTGTTTTGGTACTCTTACTTATGTTTCCATTAAACACGCTCGCCCGAAGTTTTTTTATTTTAATGAAAGAGGACTTACCTTGACGATGGTATGACAACATCTTACCCGTCAGTGTTCCCCCTAGATACACGCACCGGCGGGTGATGTCCCCTCTTGAGACATGCACCGCAGGTTGACATGCTTTCTTCAGACATGCACCACAGGGTGATGTTCCCCCTTGAGGCATGCACAGGCGGGTGACATTCCCACTTGAGACATGCACCGCAGGGTGACATTACTCCTTAAGACATGCATGGGTGGGTGACGTTCCCCCTTGATTTATTACCACTCATAAAAACAACTTCTCACCAAGTACAACTCTTGAAGGGAGTGAGAAGGTCCCCTTGCCCGGTCATGTGTTTGGGACACCCTAAGTCCATGACCCACACATGACCGTCCTGCAAAATCAAGTGCAAACATTTTTAGGGACCCATTTAGAAATGGGTCCTTTCGGGTTAGTACCAGCAGGTTTGGGTTTTGATTTAGGTCTCTTGTTATGTGTATGATGATAACCACAATTGTAGAATCCATAAAAGTTAGGAGCACAATATCGATCATTCACAAAGGCATTCGCACAAAAGCCAAATTGAAAACAGTTTTAACATCGATAATCACTCTGATATCCATAAGCAACATGTTCACAGTCATGAAAATTAAAAAGTGTATGTGGTACATGACTGTGAGTTCTATGAAATTTATCATTGGAAAATCTGTTTTTCGCAAATCTGGGCTTATGTGCATATGACTTTGGATGACTGCCTTTTCTAGTTCCATTCTCCTTTGAGTTACGCCTACCCTTTCTTGCATTTCGATATGTCACATTTGAAGAAGAATGATCAGCATGAGAGTGAAGATTTGAAGCTTTGTTTCTCGGGTGGAAGTTGTGTGACTGTTGTTTAGGTTTAGACGACTTCTTGTTCTTACGAGATCGTCTACGTTTCTTAGGAGCAGTCACATTAGAACGAGATGTACTCGCAACTTAAGATTTAGGGGGTGACTATTGGAGTCTTCCCTTTGTCTTCCCGAGTAGGTTTGACAAGAGTACGCGTTTCAGATTTAGAGGTACTATTTGATCTACCACCCTTACCAGCCATGTTGGAACAATCATCCGATACAATCTTAGAGATTTGTACCGTTGATTTTGGTTCCATGTTAGTTAGAGTGTCCATGTATGAGATAGTTGTGCAAATTGGAGACCTTAGTACAATTGATTTTGAGTTTGAAAATTTGTACTTGAAGGTATGAAATCGGGTGCATCAACATTCCATGCATGGCGATGATGAGGTGTTTTACCACAAGTTCCACATGAGGATTGATTGTCTCTTGGTGGACTCTTGGATTTGAGGGCAGTTACAAGTTCATTGATTTTACTCAAGAACAAGTCCTTCTCCCTAAGGCTCATGCGCCTCTCATCCTCGAGTTCCTCCTCAAGTTTGGCAATCCTTTTCTCATAAAACGTGTTGTTGTCTTTGTAAATCTTTTTGAGAATTGGAACTTCCTGGTTCATCTCAGCCTCAGTGTAGCTAGGCGTGTAATCCTTAGACAAAGGAATCTCACGCGTTGCGTAACTAGCTTTAAGAGATGAAGTTGAAGGGAATGGAGTGTTTGTTTTCCTATCTTTTTCTTTCTTGTCGATTACCTTCAACTGTTCAGGATCATCAGACTCTTTCCTGAAAATGATTTTGTATCCAAGACTCATGTACCTAAGATCATACAAGGTAGAAGTCTTGGATATGGCACGCTTAAGATAGCATGGACTTTTGTATCCAATGTCTTCTTTAGGATTATAATAATGAACTCTTTAGGTTGGTTCATATGAATGGTTTGATCGGTTTGGCCTCTCTTTAGGAACTTGTCCTCCATATCTTTTATTTTTGCAAAGAGATTTGTTCGTTGGGCAAAAATTGCTTCATACTTTTGAACACTTTCCCTACTCAAGACTTCAGCCTCATGAAGTTTCTTTTGTAGGTTAGTGATACTATCATTCATGCATGTTATTTTATCTTCAAGAGTTTTATTTGCAAGAGTGAGCATGTTAATTGTATCCTTGGATAAAGCTAACTCAATGTTGAATTTCACGACTAAGGCATGTTCACTAACTAGTTTGGATTCAGCAATGGTTGTTAAGTTGTTTGCTTGTTTAATTTTCTTATCATACTCAGAAACTTTAAGTGCTAGACCTTTTACTTGATTTTCAAGTTCAATGTACGGGTCAGGAAGTATCTCAGAAGAAGATGACCCAGAATGGTCTGAGTCAAGGTATTTGTAATCACGATCTCCGTCTTCTGAGTACATTTCCTCCTCACCATGATTTGCCATCAGGCACAGTTGATCTTCTCTTCCTTCATCACTTGTTAGATCCTCAGCAAGCATACATATGGTATATCCCTCCTCATCATCACTTGACATTCTGAGCCAAGCTTCATCATCAGATTCCTCTTCATGTACATGAAGCACGGGTGGTCGGGTATCGGACCCTTTGGCAAGCGCGTCACGTGTGTTCATCGTGATGTTGATTGTGGATCTTAAACCACAAGTATGATCCAAGTGTGATGACACCGCAGGTGCGGTGTTATGACAAATGACACCGCAGGTGAGGTGTTGAGGCAGATGACACCGAAAGTGAGGTGTTGAGGCAGATGACACCACAGGTGTGGTGTTGTGTCAAATGAAGAGACTATGCAGGTATGGTGTCAAGACGCGTATGATGTCAAGACACTTATGGTGTCAAGACGCGTATGGTGACCACACAACGGATCAAGAGGAGTGGTAGGCTCTGATACCAATTGTAGGTTCCAAATCAACACTAAGTATGAACACAATTAAGAAATATCAATTTCACTCAAATGATTGGAAAGTGTCTTAGAGTTGGAGAAGAGGAAAGTACAAATGAATGGAAAGACATCTATTTATACTATTCCTAATGGACTAGGCTTTTACAAACGAATGGGCCCTAAACAATGGGCCTAAACAACAATTACATAAAAGGAAAGATACTTTAAGGAAATTACAAAGATACAACTAATAATAATTTCTAACAATTTCCCCCTTTGTGTCAATTTCTTCGCTTTCGACGATGATGGCTCGATGACTTCCTTCTTGAAGCATTTGTCTCCTTGAACTTTTTAGATAGTCCCTCATCTCTCCGAGGCGGTGGTGGTGGCGGTCTCTCTTGTCTCTTCTTGGTCGGTCGTCCCTCAATCTTCCTCAACCCATAGTAAGACATGAGACGTCGTAGAACACCTTTGTCTAACACCCAAGGCAAGTTTGTATAAACACCTTGTGCAGCGGACAACGGTCAATGACGAGGAGAAGTTCGTGACTAGAGACGGTGGTCAAGTCAACACGTTTGGAGATTCCCAAGGTGTAGGAGACGGCGTGTGCAGGAGAGGTGATCGGTGAGGTATAGGTATGTCGAATGATGGTGGAAGAGACTGGAAACTGCAATTACTCATCATCATCATTTGAGGAGATACATCAAGATTAATAATCTCCTTGAGCTCATCATTAGTAGCGGGGATGCATGTGATAGGAATCGGCTCATCTCATCAACGTCAACCGTCGAGTTCCAACCAGGCTGTGAGTGGTGATCATCGACCACAATATGAGTGTCGGGCGCATCACCGGAAGATGTGCGAGTTGGAACTGTGGAGTCGAGCCGAGCCTTCTTGTTGGTTTCCCCCTCACGGCGATCGGGGTCAAATGTTTCGTCGTGTCATCTCTTCGGTGGCTCGGCCGCTGCTTGGCTGGAGGTTGCAAGGACTCTATGATTGTTTGAAAGAGAGTCCTTGACCTCAGCAATCTCTGATCTACCTCCTCCTTGAGATCATCAAACTTCCCTTCGAGCCACTGGATGGAAGGGCCTACCGCATCAGAGGATGCGGTAGCCGGCTCGAGACGGTGCTCGGGAAGGTTTAGATATGATGACCGTTGAAAGTACCCACGTATGTTGACTTCATCCTCAAGGAGATTCCCTTTTGGAGAGCAACTTCGCTGACAAAGGATCCCTCAACTCATTAGTCGAGTAGTTGGGTGCAGTCGGTGCTGGAGGTGGTGAAGTACAAGACCCTCATGGACAGCCTTTAGAGTGTCGTCCATCATTTCCCTGACAACGGATGTCGGGTAAGTAACGTCGGTGTCACATAGACGTTCTGTTTGCACAACCGTTGAATCAACGATGTGGCCTACGTTCATAGCTGGCGTGATAGTGACCATTGTAGGACTTCCCATCGGTCATCGTTAAACATCCTTCATGAACGCCACTCTCGGGGTTCCGATCATGTCACTCAGAATCGTGATGGGTGGAGCAGAGACTGCGTCACATAGACTGGTAGTATGTGTACCTAAAAGTGTATAAGGCTCTAGACTTTGGTGCACATGAAGGAAGTGTGGGGATCGGGGCAGGGATCCTCCTATTTCAATACCACTACCCTCCAAGTGAGGGTGTGATAGCCGATGTGCTATATCCCCGTGGAATGAAACACCCACCTTTTGAGAGATGAGTGAGTGGTAGAGTGGGTTGTGCAATTGCACCTCTGGGTGGGAGGTGTCTTCTTCAATACCCGCATCTAACGAATGCGTGTGGGTAGCAGATGTGGCTGCCCAACTACTACCTAAGGATAAGGAAGGACCGGTTAAAACCTTTGGTTCTATCTCACACTCATCATTTCTTTTACTTCCCTCGCTCTGCTCACTTTCTTCGACTGTTAGGTATCCCTCAAACCTTATGTCGTCCTCACACTTAGATGCGTGGTCATCACACGAGTTATCAGAATCATAGTACACCAAAGGGAAAAATGTAGGGCTATGTTGACTATCAAAAGCATGTAGAGTACTAGCTCTGGAGCGATCATCATCACCCCTAATCTACCCCCGTCATCTCCCCCCCGACTCCTCATCCTCACACCCTTGGTCACCACCCCCAGGTGAATGACCTCTTATAACACCAAAATTATACATGTTTTGGTTGCGCGTAATCGTATGACTTTACCCCATTTCTCACCCGTTTATGATCATTTCATGCACTAAATGAGCTTATTATTGATTGTGAAGGATTTGGAGGCCGTGGAACGGAAAAGTACGAAAAAAGGCGAGAAAACATGAAAAATGCACAAAGTCAACACAGAAGACACTTGGCGATCGCGAAGTCCTATATTTGGCGCCGCCAAGTGCGACTGAGTTGAAGATTAGGGTTAAATTAAGTGTTTGGCGTGCCAAGTGGGCAGTCTGGCGATCGCCAGATGGAGCCTGGTCGTTTTTCTTTAAATATCAGCCTCCTCCTTCAGTTCTGGACATGAGTTTTGAAGTGCGATACACGAGGGGAGTACAGAGGAACGAGAGTGAGAGTACGAAAGGTGCCGATACGCTGCGGAAGTCGATCTCTGATCATCTATCGTTGTACTGTCGGTATCATGTCGATGTCCACTTTTGTTTATGTTTTTGTTTTCATTATGAGTGAGTAGTCTATTAGTAGTGCTTGTCATGATAGATGAACCTTTGTGGATGATACTTTGCAATTAATGTTTATTGGTTTGTTTTTGATTAATTGAATGTGGTTTATGGTTCTTTTCTGATTATTGTTGTTGTGGCGAATTGAATTCACTTGGTTGGGTGTATTTGTTAGACCAAAAACAGATAGACTCCGAAAGGATAATCAACCTACCTTAGCCTAACTTGGACCATAAAGTTGTGTTAAGGGGTTACTTTGACCAATAGTGACCGATAGTAGAAAAGCCATTGCAATACTGATTGGGAAGGGTTTACCGATTCTAGATTGTGGACCAAACGATTTAGGATTGGAATTAGGAGGACCATATCCTAGTTCATAGCCATAAATTGCACATGTTAGGGTGTCCCAGACTTAAATTCCTACAATAGTCAAAACAACCAAACCTTCGACTTAATCATGTCATCCATATTGGGGATTCACGTTATCATGATAAGTACTGCTGTTTTTCCATTATTATAAACTTAAATTATTATTTTAATCGCTTTCCTAGTTTTACTTAGTTAATTATCTTTTTCAGTATTCAAACCTTTTTCATACAAAACCCCCCTTTTTAGATTAATTAAATCGATTCAGACTTTAGTCTACGATAACTTGACCGTTCCCAGTGGTAGATACGATACCTGGACTTTCCTACACTATATTACTCACGATCAGGTACGCTTGCCTGTATATGTGGTAAGACGGTGGCTAGGCATTAGAGGTTGAAACTTGTTACGCTTTTTATAAACGATAATTACCGCATCAAGTTTTTGGCGCCGCTGCCGGGGAACGGTAGTTGTTAGATTTTAGTCTAATTAGTTTGGTTAATCGATCCTTGTGAGGGATTTTGTCCCTTGCAAGTTTTTCGCTTTCTAGTTTAATTAATTAGTTTTAGTTTTATCTTTATTTATATTTTATCTCTTTGTTTCCCGCAAGTTGCCCGTAACCGTTTGTTGTGATTTCAGTCACGGCAGACTTGTTAGAGCCATTTGAGGAGCCGGAGAGAGTTCAGAAAAAGAAACAAAAAGAAATCAAAAGCAAACAAAGTTCGTCCGAGAGCTTTGATTTTTGAGATGGGAGACGAGGCACCGATGTGGACTGCCAGGAGAGCCGCTCCAACTGTACCCACCAATCCGATCACGAAGCCGAATCTGAACAAAGAAATCCCGGGGAAGCTCCTACACATGATCAAGGACCTTACCTTCGACGGGAAAAACGATAGCAATCCTATCGTTCACATGGAGAACTTCGTGGATATTTGTGATCTGTTCAAAACAGAGGCAGACCGAGATGATGCGATTCATCTTCGGGTCTTCCCTCTAACGCTTACCGGAGAAGCTAGGGCTTGGTTAAGATCTTTAGAACCAAGTTCAATCACTACATGGGAAGGACTTCGCTCAAAGTTCCTTTCCCGATTCTTTCCACCATCCAAAATCGACAAACTGAGACCGAGATCCGATCCTTCCAACAACAAGACGGGGAAACCATATCCGAAGCATGGAAACGTTTTAAGCACCTCCTAAACTCGTGCCCAAGTCATGAGTTGAATAAGAGTGAACAGGTTCAAACTTTCTATAGTGGACTTGCTTACTCCTCACGAGCTACTTTGGATTCATCTGCAGGTGGTGTCTTCATGTACAAAACGCCCACGGAAGGTTACAAGCTCCTCGAAGACATGCTCATACATAACATAGACTGGAGGACGGACAAGCGATTACAAATCCCGAGGATGCCCGGAAAGATATCAACCGACTTCGATCCATCCGATGAACTAGCCGCTATGAAAAATCAACAGGTAAAGTTTGAACGCAAAATCGAGGAACTTATTAAATCTGTTCATGCTTTGCAGGTTGGATGCGAGGAGTGCAATGGACCGCATTTGACTAAGGATTGCCCGAACAAACCGATGATGACACCCAAGGAGGTGAACTATATCAACCGAGGCGATTACCAAGGGAGGTGGAACAACAACCGTAATTTCATCCCTAGACCTCCCGGTTTCTTTGCACCGACTCAACAAAACCAAAGATCAGATGGAGAGCCACGGGTATCTATCGAAGATCGGATTATCCAATTCAAGGATGCGCAAAAGAAACTGAACGATGAAGTGGGTTCATACCTACGTAATCACCAAAGTACCATCTAGAATTTGGAATTGCAGGTTGGACGTGTTTCGCAGATGCTGAGTGAAAGAACTCAAGGAGAATTGCCAACGCAAACACAAGTCAACCCGAAAGTGGAGAATGCAAAACCAATGCTCATGATAACTGGAGAGCCGTCAAAGAAGAAATGGACGGACATCTACACGAAGAAGTACGTGGAGACCGAGAGTGAAAGTGAGCCCGATTATGCCACGGATTACGATTCGGAGGGGTTCACCGTGTCTTTCGAACACCTACGACTCAAGGTTCCCGAAGCTTCAAGTGAGGATGAAGATGGAAAGCAAGGCGGATACGCGGAATTCATGATCCCGAAGAAAGAAGATAAAGGCAAAGAGAAGGAGAAAGAAAAGGAGAAACCACCGGAAGATGATCTCATCTACATCGCACCAATCAAGCATGATCTAGGGAGTTACAACTTACCTATTTCTTGTCATAAATTTAGTGGTCTTGCTTTGGTTGATTTAGGTGCCGCTCTTAATATGATGCCTGTTTGCTATTGCAGGAAAATGGGAGTTAAGAGGATCGTGCCAACGAACTATCAATACCGGGAGTGAACGGTTGTATGACAACACCGTTAGGAATAGCAGAAGGAGTCCCAATTCGTATTGGAAAATTTGTGTACTATACGGACTTTGTCATAGCTAACCTTCCACAAAACACGGAGATCCCGATAATCCTCGGGAGATCTTTCTTGCACACCGCTTAAGTAAATACCGATATGCGCAATCAAGTCACAAGCCTAGGCTATGGAGACAATCGGATTTACTTTGATCCTAACGGAGAGCCGGTTAGACACCTCGACGAACCTTATGATGATCCTTCTCTGGCCTACACCAAAAGCATGAACCGCCCGCTACTCCCGCATGAGATTGGAAAGAAAACGGAGGACTATTCAAACCCGATGCACAAAAAGGAGCAATCAACCAAGGAACCGGGATCCTCCAAGAAAGATCACAGGAAGAAGAGAGGCTCGTCATCCCGACGTGCCAAGAAATGAGCTGAAAGTGGGGTCGAGCTCTAGACCCGTCCAAAAATGAAGCGCTTCTCGGGAGGCAACCCGAGCTTTTTTATTTCCTTTCATTTTTAGTGATTTTTGTGTGTGTTTTTACTAATGTTTTCACTTGATATTGCTTAGGTAACCATACGGAGGGGATAGAAACCAGATTCGAGCGAAATCGGAATGCGATGCGAATTTTCACAAGTTGGAAACAGTAGGCATTTGGCGATCGCCAAATTCCAATTCTGGCGACGCCAAGTGACTAAGCCACGGATCAGGTAAAAATTTTCGAACTTGGCAACGCGAAGAAGGCCGTTTGGCGACGCGAAACTTTTAAAAATCAGGGTTTTTAGAAATCAGCCTGTTTGGCGACGCGAAACCCAGGGTTTCGCGACGCGAAGTCGGGGCAGGGGGTTTTTAAACCTTCTTTTTCCCACTTTTCACAAACACACAAACCTAATTCCTCTTAGGCGCCGCCAAACCCTCTCACGTTCTTGCGAAATTCGTTCTTCTTAAGCTTCAATTTCATCTTTCATCATGAACAAGGTACGTTTCCTAACTTTGATTTCGTAAGGATTGCTCGATTTGGTAATTGAAGATCTTATTTTGGGTATCAATGGTGTTTCTTTGCTTAAATGAAATTGACATGATTCTTGATACACCATTGATGATTTAGAGCTTATAGATGAATGCATGCCCTATATTGTGATTGAAATCTTGTTTCTAGCATGCTAATTGATTGTTGAATCTAGTGATTGTGGTTAAATGATAAGTGTGGGATTTTGAGAAAACCAAAATCCCCCATTCTTTCTTGTTAGCTAGATTGGTTTGAAATTGTGGATTGAACTAAAAGTTCAAGTGTGGGGATGTTCCACATCCCCATTGTTCTTGTTTTGTTATGCATATATATGTGATGCTTGAGCCTGTTAGTCGTATAGGTTTTTGTCTCGTTGGAATTTTGAAAGTATAAACCTTGTCTTGCAATTATGGATTGAAACCTTTCTAAGACAATGGTATTTTGATTTTGTAGAGACAAAAGACCCGCGCATCTAAGACCGCCGCCGCAATTAACTTTCATGCACCGGATGGAAGTCATGTTTTCACCTCGTTTACAAACGACCCGACTTTAAACGCTCGAAAGAAGGAGGAATATCGGGACATTGTCAACCGACTTCTCCCCCGCCAAATTCTCATGCCGAAAAGAGTCGATTGGAATCTTCTTCGATCGATGCATGTCGAGAACGACATCAAAGAGATTCTTGAAAAGCACGCATACGATGAGGATGGCAACGAGTACTACATTTGCCATGCATGGGAGCGAGTTTTCGATATCGCCGAGACCCTATACCGAGAGCTTATCGTGGAGTTTGTGGCCACTTTTCGTTTCGATGCGATCAAGGCTCTTGGGGAATTTCATCAATCGTGTATGACTTTCCGACTTGGTGGTGTTTGGAGATCTCTTTCTTTGGTTGATTTTGCTCTTGCTTTGGGGATATATACCCAATTGGACGTTGATGCTCCCGGATTTGAGGAGTACATGTGGGCGACCGCAAAGAGACCCGATGATTTTGATCCGCGTTTGGCATGGGCGATTTTGGGTGATGGTGATTATCATGGCAACCTCAAGGTGAAAGGTTTTATTGCTTCGACGGATAGACTTCTACACCGCATGGTCATTCAAGCGGTGAACGCTCGATCTTCGAGTGAGGAGAAAGTAACCGTGCAGGATTTGTGGCTTCTTGAGCAACTCTCTACGGATGATAAATATCCGAATGCTCCGTATCTCATCGCCGCTCAACTCGCTAAGGCGAGTGGTTATCGCGAGGGTAGTCGCATCGTTGGTGGCTAGTACGTGACGCTCTTGGCCAAACATTTCGGTATCTTAACCGACGCCGCGATTGCTTCGATGACGAACCTCGGGGAGATGGGGTTGATTGACATGGACCAACTCCGAGGTATGGGCGTGGCGAGAGTTGAGCATGCGATCGGAAGGGACTACAATGCATGGATCCGTAATCCTCAAGCGTATGGGAGTCAACCGAGAAGTCAACCTAGCCAAGCACCGAGGAGTACGCATGAGACCGGTGGAACGAGTGGGGCGAGTGCAAGTCAACAACCGGCAGATTGGACTGCTTATTCGGGTTACCAAGACTTGAGTAACCAACTCTCGGAGATGTCACTTTCTTATGGCCGGCATTAACAGCACATGGAGTACAACACCGTGGAGGCTCTTCACCAAGCCAACTGGCAAAGTGGAGTGATGAACCAGATGGCCTCCCACTTCGGTATTCAACCGAATACCGCTTTTGCTTCATCTCCATATTGGCCATACTCCGAGGATGCTCCGCCCGGTTACCCGACTTACGAGGATTGGCAAAACCAACCTCGTGGCCCTTATTGATCTCTCTCTTTTATCTCCATTATTCGATTTGGTTGTCCTAAACAATTTTATTTTTTTTTGAGCTGGGTGGTTGTGTTGAACAATTTTATTTTTATGTTGGTTTGCTTAGGATTTTAAGTAATTTGCTTGTGCATTGTGGTTTTTCAAACTTTTGAAAGCTTTGAGATTTGACCCCAATTTTTTTCGAAATCTGAGATTGTTGTTGAGACTGAGTTGCTTGCATAGGAGAACACTGAATAGGATTAGTTGAGTAAAAGGATGCCTTGGAATACTGATTACCATGAGTGCCTCACCCAATTCCGTTGAGAGATTGAGCCTATATTGTTATATCTGTTTATTTCGTGAGGAATACCGACTTTGACCCAAGGTAGAACTTGTCATTTGAATGCTTGTCGAGACCACATAAGAGAAGTATTTATCACCATTGCACTGATAGAGGCCTTCGTTTTTAACCCTTTTAGCCTTCGTCAGATAACCTCATCATAAGGTTATTTGATTTGCCTAGCCTGTAATTGAAAAGTGTTCACCTTTTAACACTTTACCCCTTGAAACCATTTTGAGCCTTAGCCTTTTCATTTCTTTACCCACTATACACTTTATCCTTGAGCCTAATTGTTTATCTATCTTTTGGCCGTGACTTAAATTTGAATCTTGAGATGTTTTGATCCAGTTTTTCATATCTGACAGTTTTTTATGGGATTGAGATTTAAAAAAAGAGCCCAAAAGCAACATAGTTGCTGCTCTGAAAAAAAAAAGAGAGAAAGAAAAGAAAATATTTGAGACTCAGAAAAGAAAAGAATTATCAAAAGAGTCGAGAATAGGGCTGGCAATTCAGATCAGGTTCAGGTTAAATGGGTCGTGTTACTTTCAGATCGGCCATTTTCGTGTTACTTTCGTGTCGACCCATTTTTGACCCAAATCCATTTCGTGTCAGGTTCGGTTCGTGTCACTTCCATTCGTGTTCGGTTCGGGTCGTGTTTCGTGTCGACCCATTTTACTACTGAGAAAAAACTATGTCAAGTTTTCTTGCGGGAGGGGGATATTCGGGTCGGGTTTCGGTTTGACCGGTTGACCCATTTCAAGAAAAAATGCATACATATTTAGACTTTAAAACTTGAAAGCACATAAATATTTTAAGCTAACAAATCCAAAAATTCAATTCGCACTTTTTTTTCTTTCAAATTGAAAACGAAAACAAAATAAAATTTTCAAATTCCCACCACTTTATTAAGGCTATGTTTGGCAAGCGTAGCTTATAAGCTAGCTGGTAGCTGATAAGCTAGTTGTTGATTGATAAACTTTCTAGTAGCTGATAAGCTAGTTTATGAACAAATTATGTTTGGCAAAAACTAGCTTATGAGTATGTAAAATGACCAAAAAGGGTATCTTTGAATTTAATAATTAATATTAATAGAGGTATAATTGGAAAAAACTACAATAAGCTCCTCATAAACTACTCAAAGTAGCGTTTCAAAAGCTAGTTTTTGGTACATGTTTGGATGGACTAGCTTATAAGCTAGCTTATTTTTGCCAAACACAGCCTAATACTTAAAAATATATTTTGATTCAATTCCCACTTTTTTTTTCTTTCAAATTGAAAATGAAAACAAAACAAAAATTTCAAATTCCCACCAATTCATTAATACTTAAAAAATATATTTGGATTCAATTCCCACTTTTTTTTCTTTCAAATTGAAAACAATTTTTTTTTTGAAATTCCACCACTTTATTAATAATTAAATATATAAATTTAGTAGGTTAATTTAGAAATTTAAAAATTTGATGTAATATTTATTTTAGTAGTTAGATAAATATTTATTTAATAATTCGGGTTAATCGGGTCATTTTCAGGTAATCAGGTTTTACCTGAACCCGACCCATTTTTTTTCGTGTCATGTTCGTGTGGACCCATTTTATACCCATTTTAATTTCGAATCGGGTTCGTGTCGACCCGTTTCGTGTTCGGTTCAGGTCGGATTTCGGGTTCGTGTCTAAGATTGTCAGCCCTAGTCGAGAATACAAAAAAAGAAAAGAATGAGAGCTGAAAAAGATTGAAAAAGAATTTGTGCCCCAAATAAGCCATAGGCTTAGGCCAATTCTAAAAGAAAAGAGGGAAATACTCATCCCAAAAGTCTCATTGTTCGAAAGTCAGATTCTTTCACTGTTTGGATCATTACTGATTAAGTTTTCAAGTTTTTGTTGCATAACCCTTAGTCACTTATATATATCCTTTATCACTACCCTTAACCCTTAGCCTAACATTACAACCCTAAAGTCCTCTTGACGGTTGACAACTTCTCAGTGGTGGAGATTAGATTTGGTGACAAGCTTATGCATGCGGGAATTAATCGAGTATTGGTGTGATCACTTATATATACACTTTTACCCCCGAGAGATACACTTCATATTGTTATGCATATTATGTGAGGGTAAAAGGTTGGCCTTGGTATCCGATTGCTTGACGAGTCTTGTTTGTGTGTTCGATTGTGTGAGTATACTTTGTTCTCTTTGATGATCTTGGGTGGAGATAATTTTGGAGTTATCTTTCTTATTTTTCAGTCTTTTGATGACAATCAAAGCTTAAGTGTGGGGATTTTGATAACACCAAAATTATACATGTTTTGGTTGCGCGTAATCGTATGACTTTACCCCATTTCTCACCCATTTATGATCATTTCATGCACTAAATGAGCTTATTATTGATTGTGAAGGATTTGGAGGCCGTGGAACGGAAAAGTACGGAAAAAGGCGAGAAAACGTGAAAAATGCACAAAGTCAACACAGAAGACACTTGGCGATCGCGAAGTCCTATATTTGGCGCCGCCAAGTGCGACTGAGTTGAAGATTAGGGTTAAATTAAGTGTTTGGCGTCGCCAAGTGGGCAGTCTGGCGATCGCCAGATGGAGCCTGGTCGTTTTTCTTTAAATATCAGCCTCCTCCTTCAGTTCTGGACATGAGTTTTGAAGTGCGATACACGAAGGGGAGTACAGAGGAACGAGAGTGAGAGTACGAAAGGTGCCGATACGCTGCGGAAGTCGATCTCTGATCATCTATCGTTGTACTGTCGTTATCATGTCGATGTCCACTTTTGTTTATGTTTTTGTTTTCATTATGAGTGAGTAGTCTATTAGTAGTGCTTGTCATGATAGATGAACCTTTGTGGATGATACTTTGCAATTAATGTTTATTGGTTTGTTTTTGATTAATTGAATGTCGTTTATGGTTCTTTTCTGATTATTGTTGTTGTGGCGATTTGAATTCACTTGGTTGGGTGTATTTGTTAGACCAAAAACAGATAGACTCCGAAAGGATAATCAACCTACCTTAGCCTGACTTGGACCATAAAGTTGTGTTAAGGGGTTACTTTGACCAATAGTGACCGATAGTAGAAAAGCCATTGCAATACTGATTGGGAAGGGTTTACCGATTCTAGATTGTGGACCAAACGATTTAGGATTGGAATTAGGAGGACCATATCCTAGTTCATAGCCATAAATTGCACATGTTAGGGTGTCCCAGACTTAAATTCCTCATTGAGTTTACTATTGGAGTTTCCCTCATTGAGTTTACTATTGGAGTTTCCCTCATTGAGTTTACTATTGGAGTTTCCCTCATTGAGTTTACTATTGGAGTTTCCCTCATTGAGTTTCCCTCATTGAGTTTACTATTGGAGTTTCCCTCATTGAGTTTACTATTGGAGTTTCCCTCATTGAGTTTACTATTGGAGTTTCCCTCGTTGAGTTTACTATTGGAGTTTCCCTCATTGAGTTTACTATTGGAGTTTCCTTCATTGAGTTTACTATTGGGTTTATTTGTTGAGTTTCCCTCATTGTTGCTATCATTCCATGTAACCCTTGTTACCTTGTTATCATTTCATGTGGGAGCAATTGGCCTTTCGGGTGTCATTTCATGTAACCCTAGCCTTATCATTTTATGTGAAAATCGGCTATCGTCTTGAGTAGTCTTGGTTATCGTTTCGGGCTGTCATTACTTGTGAATCTGTTCCTCATCACGAGTGAGTTTGTGTATCATTTTAGATGGCGTTGATCTATCATGCCGTGTATCATCTCTTGAGGCCGTGGTACCTTGTCGTCATTTCTTGAGATATCAGTTCATGGAAAAGCCTAATCGTATTCATTTCTTGAAAACCCTAGTTGGTTATCCGAGAAACCCTAGTCTGTTATTCCATGTTGATTCAGGTCGGATGATGATGAGAGCTAAGTTTTGCTAACTAGGAAAGAGTCTTCCTAGTGAGTTAGTATGATCTGATTGGGATTTGTGTTGTAGGTACGGATAAGGCAGAGCGTAGCTCAGTTGGGGCAGGATCAGGTGAGTTCCCTTACCTGAAAATGAATGGACTGCTTTTACTGTTTTAAACATATCCATTCGATTTGCAAATGTTTTGATGATATTAATGTGATTTTGTGAAATTATAAATGGTTGTGAATGCTATATTGATGATCATCATATGCATGCTGTTTTAATATGGCGGAATTGCATCGTGAGTAATGTGTACCATGGGACCGTACATCCCTGGGAAGTTAGTGGTGTGAGGCACGGACTACGTCCGTCACTCCTTAAATGGGAATCGGGGAGATCCGGCCACGTAAGGTTGCTTGTGGGATGGTGCGAGGCACGGACTATGTCCGTCACTCCTTAATTGTGCATCCGGGGGATCCGGCCATCCGGTTTGTTGTGATTTTATTACTCATGATGCTTTCCTGGTTATTTGAGATATCTGATTTTACGGCCAGCGGGCCGGAACTGTGTTTTGTACTGTTTTGAGGGAATTCACTAGACCTTTCGGTCTAACCCTCGTTTTCAAAATCTAAAACCTTTTCAGGTAAAGATCGAGTTGCTAGAGGCAAAGAGATGTTGAGCGCTTAGAGTAGCGTGGTCAGTCAGGAGTTATGATTCTTATCCTTTTAGAAATCTCAGCTGTGGAGGGTTTGTTCCTCATGCACTCTTAACTATTGTACCTTTTGAGGAAAAGATTTTTTTATGTTATTGCGAATTAGATCACTGGGATTTATTATTGTTATGTTGGTATTTATTGCCTGGGTTTCGGGCGTTACAAATTGGTATCAGAGCATTAGTTTAAGTGAATTAGGTGACCAGGATTGGGCCTAGTCTTAAACTGTAGGATTGGGAACACAGCTGAGATTGTAGGACTCTAGGATTTTGCCTAGAGAGTCGTGTTTGGTATGAAAGTGCGAGGACTAGTGTGTATCGCGAGTTAGTGACTTCATGTGAATTTGGGCACTGTCTGTGATTGGGTCGTTTAGAGTAGTCTAATCTTCAGGTTGCTATTTTAGAACTTGATGCATTAGGAAAGAGTTTGTTTGTGTTTATGACTTATGTCACGGTTTCGGGTAAGGAAAGGTTAGATGTGCGAGATGTCGAGTTGTATGGAATACCCTGAGGTGTTCCCGGTCGATCTAGATAGTCTACCGCCTGATCGAGAGACCGAGCTTCAGATCTGCTTAAATGGTCGGAGCGACGCCTATCGCCAGAGCATCGTATCGGCTGGCACCGGCGGAGATGAAATTGATGACGACGCGGCTGCGAGAACCGGTTAGCCAGGGATTTATTAGCCCTAGCTCTTCACCTTGGGAGCGCCAGTTCTGTTCGTGAGAAGGAGAGTCGACACCATGTGGATGTGCATCGACTAACGAGAGAGTTCAACAGACTTACCGTCAGAGACGAGTAGCCACTGCTGAGGATTTACAACTTATTTGACCAATTGCAAGGTGCCAAATGCTTCTCAAAGATTGGTATGCGATCGAGTTATCGTCAGCTCAAGATTAGAGGGGAAGACGTTTTGAAGACGGCCTTTCGGACTTGCCATGGATAATGTGAATCTCGTAATGACGTTCGGACTTACGAGCGTGCCGCCAACATTTATGGACTTGATGATTGAAGTGCGTAACACTATTTCTGGACGAGCTCATTTTAGTCTCCATCGACGACATCTTGAACTACTCGAGGACTGCGGAGGAACTACCCAACGCATGGCATGAGGTTAGCGGCTGTGGTTTTCGCACTAAAGATTTGGAGACACTATTACGAGACGAAGTATCAGTCTACACCAACCATGAAGAGCCTTCCGTACCTGTTCAACAGGAAAGAGTTATCTTGAGGATTGGGCGTTGTTGTGTAATGGACTAACGTGGTACCAGACATTGGATCAAAGATCAAAGGACGTCAAGAAGAGACTTTAGATGAGCAACATCTAGAGTTGGAGCGGATGGTGGGAGCCTTGGGGACCCTCGGAGCGAGCATCAAAGGAGTTGTAGTGTTTTGGAAAGCTGTTATGACTTCCAAAGCTTGTGGGTATACATCAGAAGATTCTGAAGAATGTGCGCGCAAACCGAAGTACTCGGTTCGTCCCGGAGCAAATGAGATATACCGCGGCTTGAGTCAGCATATCGGCGACCGGGGAAGAAGAAAGACATCGCTCATTTCGTTGAAAGATGCGTGGCGTGCTTTCAAGTGAAGATCGAGCGCCAGCGACCGTGTGGCAACTGCAATAGTTACCGTTAGCAGTATGGACTTGGAAGCATATCGATGGTTTTCGTGACGAGACTTTCCCGTAGGCCTAAGGGCTTTGTTTTGCTGTGGGCTGTGGTCATTAGACTTTTGAAGTTAGCTTACTTCCTATAGATGTAAGAGGCACCTTCTATCGCGAGGCTGCGTGGCGGAGATTGTACGACGACGCGACATTCCATTATCTACCGTGTCGGATCGAGATGCCAGATTGTACCTTGACGCTTGGCGAAGCTTTCAGCTGGACTTGGGGACGCGGGTCACCATAACTACCGCGAATGGTCTGCATAGCGACGAACAAAGTGAGCAGGTCATCCAACTTTGGAAGATTCGTTGAGGACAGGTGTTCTGGATTTCAGAGGTTCTTGGGGTAATCATCTACCGTTGATCGAGTTCGGCTACAACGACATTTATGGCTCATGCATTGAAGCGACACCGTAGGAGATACTTCACGTGCGAGAGCGTGGGTCACCACCGTGCTGGATTAAGGTTGGCAAAAAAATCGACTCATCGAACCGTGAATTGTTCAGACTTCTGTTGATGAAATCAACCGGGTGCGTTAGCAACCAAAGATGTTTAGAGACCGGCATTAGAGTTATGTGCACAAGCGTAAGAAGGACCTTCAGTTTCAGGTCGAAGACCAGTTTTATTCAAGTGTCTACCCGGAAGGGAGTGTTTTGTTTTGGCAAAGAGCAAGTTTGATCCACCTTTTATCGGATCCTTCGAGATTGTAGAAGGATTAGTTCCAGTAGCTTCCAGGCTAGATCTACCGGTTGAGGCAAGCAGAATGCGCAGTACGTGTCACGTGCCGAACCTGATGGCTTGTTTTGCAGAATCCGAGTTGCGAGCGAAGTACCTGTGCCTGTTCAGCAAGTGAATTCCGGGACGGAATTCTTTTGAGGGGGAAGTGATGTAATAACCTGAATTCTAGGTTAGACTATCGGTTAACTTTAACTGTGACTTTGTGTGTAAGGCTTTTTGAGTGGAGGGGCTAATTGTGTAAGTTCTTGGAAAGTTGTTGTGTGTGTTGGGTATTAAGCTTGTTAATGGGCTTGGCCTTGTAAGCCCAGGGTATTTAAAGGAGGAAAACTAGGGTTTTGTCATTTTGGGGAATGAAGCAAGTGTGTGAAGTGTGTGTTTTTGGGAGAGAAGCCTCCATCATCATCTTCATCGATTTCTCTCATCATCATCATCATCAAGGTTTTTCTTCACAATCAAGGTAAGATCTATGGTTTTAAGCTTTAAATTAATTGTGTTATGATTGTGATATAAGATAATACCATTTCGGGGCTTTTTGGATCGAATTGAGGGCTGTAAGGATCGATTTTTGGTCATTTTCATGTTTCCCGAACTGGGTTTTCATGTTTCCCGAATTGGGTATTCATGTTTCCCGAATTGGGTTTTCATGTTTCCCGAATTGGGTATTCATGTTTCCCGAGTTGGGTTTTCATGTTTCCCGAGTTGGGTATTCATGTTACCCGAGTTGGGTTTTCATGTTTCCCGAGTTGGGTATTCATGTTACCCGAATCGGGTGTTCCGGATTCCCGAACCGGGAGGTCTTGTGATGTTCAAATGCCTTTCCGAATTGGAAAATCATGATTTCCGAATTCGAAATTTGGCCTTCCTTAGATGAGATGCTTTTCGTTTTGGAATTGGAGTTTCCCTCATTGAGTTTACTATTGGAGTTTCCCTCATTGAGTTTACTATTGGAGTTTCCCTCATTGAGTTTACTATTGGAGTTTCCCTCATTGAGTTTCCCTCATTGAGTTTACTATTGGAGTTTCCCTCATTGAGTTTACTATTGGAGTTTCCCTCATTGAGTTTACTATTGGAGTTTCCCTCATTGAGTTTACTATTGGAGTTTCCCTCATTGAGTTTACTATTGGGTTTATTTGTTGAGTTTCCCTCATTGTTGCTATCATTCCATGTAACCCTTGTTACCTTGTTATCATTTCATGTGGGAGCAATTGGCCTTTCGGGTGTCATTTCATGTAACCCTAGCCTTATCATTTTATGTGAGATCGGCTATCGTCTTGAGTAGTCTTGGTTATCGTTTCGGGCTGTCATTACTTGTGAATCTGTTCCTCATCACGAGTGAGTTTGTGTATCATTTTAGATGGCGTTGATCTATCATGCCGTGTATCATCTCTTGAGGCCGTGGTACCTTGTCGTCATTTCTTGAGATATCAGTTCATGGAAAAGCCTAATCGTATTCATTTCTTGAAAACCCTAGTTGGTTATCCGAGAAACCCTAGTCTGTTATTCCATGTTGATTCAGGTCGGATGATGATGAGAGCTAAGTTTTGCTAACTAGGAAAGAGTCTTCCTAGTGAGTTAGTATGATCTGATTGGGATTTGTGTTGTAGGTACGGATAAGGCAGAGCGTAGCTCAGTTGGGGCAGGATCAGGTGAGTTCCCTTACCTGAAAATGAATGGACTGCTTTTACTGTTTTAAACATATCCATTCGATTTGCAAATGTTTTGATGATATTAATGTGATTTTGTGAAATTATAAATGGTTGTGAATGCTATATTGATGATCATCATATGCATGCTGTTTTAATATGGCGGAATTGCATCGTGAGTAATGTGTACCATGGGACCGTACATCCCTGGGAAGTTAGTGGTGTGAGGCACGGACTACGTCCGTCACTCCTTAAATGGGAATCGGGGAGATCCGGCCACGTAAGGTTGCTTGTGGGATGGTGCGAGGCACGGACTATGTCCGTCACTCCTTAATTGTGCATCCGGGGGATCCGGCCATCCGGTTTGTTGTGATTTTATTACTCATGATGCTTTCCTGGTTATTTGAGATATCTGATTTTACGGCCAGCGGGCCGGAACTGTGTTTTGTACTGTTTTGAGGGAATTCACTAGACCTTTCGGTCTAACCCTCGTTTTCAAAATCTAAAACCTTTTCAGGTAAAGATCGAGTTGCTAGAGGCAAAGAGATGTTGAGCGCTTAGAGTAGCGTGGTCAGTCAGGAGTTATGATTCTTATCCTTTTAGAAATCTCAGCTGTGGAGGGTTTGTTCCGCATGCACTCTTAACTATTGTACCTTTTGAGAAAAAGATTTTTTTATGTTATTGCGAATTAGATCACTGGGATTTATTATTGTTATGTTGGTATTTATTGCCTGGGTTTCGGGGCGTTACACAACCAAACCTTCGACCTAATCATGTCATCCATATTGGGGATTCACGTTATCATGATAAGTACTGCTGTTTTTCCATTATTATAAACTTAAATTATTATTTTAATCGCTTTCTTAGTTTTACTTAGTTAATTATCTTTTTCAGTATTCAAACATTTTTCATACAAAACCCCCCTTTTTAGATTAATTAAACCGATTCAGACTTTAGTCTACGATAACTTGACCGTTCCAGTGGTAGATACGATACCTAGACTTTCCTACACTATATTACTCACGATCAGGTACGCTTGCCTGTATATGTGGTAAGACGGTGGCTAGGCATTAGAGGTTAAAACTTGTTACGCTTTTTATATACGATAATTACCGCATCAACCTCGCTCGATACCCTTACTCACTCTCCTAGAGGATACCTCTGGGGTGCCAGTCTCCGGCTCTGGAGATGCTGGTAGAGGTGATACACCTAATTATGCTCTCACAACCAGTGAATGATGATCGGCAGGGTTAAGTGATGCAAGTGGCATCGCCATCGGTATATCATGAATCTTTGAGGTTTGCCATGAGGTGTTTGGGGTATGGTATTGGGAGTGTTAGGTAAGGCATGAGATGCTTTGGTTATGCATATGTATGAGGACCTTGGGGAAGGAGGTACATCATACATGTAGGTTGGGAAAGATTCGTCGTGCCTTAGGATTTCGTCGCCACGTAGGATATCGCGACGCCGTATGAGGTACGTCATACATGTAGTTGTTCCCCCTCGAAACATGTGTAGCGATGATTATTCGTCCTCAAAACATGCATAGGTAGACATCTTGGAGTACGTCATATTTTTTTTGTTTTTTTTCTCTTTTTTTTTTTTTTTAATGTCCGCTATGTTCTTCGGTGGTGATCATCAAAATGAGGACTTGGGAACTTCGGGTTTGCCATTTTTCCTGAAAATGATAAACGATTTGTATGTAGGTATAAGCACAATTTATTGAGAAGACCCTCACAGCATTGACCTGCACTCCTGTGTACCAAGACCAGGGTGTTGGTATAAGGGAATGCAACTCATTGGGTGAGGGACTGAATCCGATAAAAGTATCATGAAGTATTACCAACCAAGAGTGATGTAGTTCATGACGTAATGTTGATATCCATAGGTGTGATGTAGAGTGATTGTGTAGGTGAAGGTGTTGGTGAAGGTGTAGGTGTAAGTGATGATGTGGGTGAAGGTGTTGGTGAAGGTGTAGATGAACAACACATGCATATGCACACAAGGAACAACACTCACCCGAGCTCAAAGGAGAGAAATCATCCCAAGCTCAAGGGTGAGATAACATGTACCCATCAAGCATGCACACAAGAGTATATCAAGCTTGAGCATGCATCAAGGTGGTGACACACAACACACACGTATGTAACAATCATGCATACATGCAAGGAATTTGAAGGGGGTAGGGGTATAAAGAAAAGCACACAAGATTAAGTGCACACACCTCACACATGACATGACATTCACAAGTTCAAAGTCACACACAAAACATGTACATGAGAATGTATCATACATGCACACGAATCAATTTGGTGACTACACGACATGTTGACACTATAAACAGAATACGGAGCAGAGCAGAACACAGGTGAAGGGCAGGGACTGAACTCCCTTCGTGGTGCGAAGGATTGTACTCGCGGTGCGAAGACGTGTGGCGCGCGGTGGGGCGCAAGGCATGGCGCGGCGCGAAGTGTTGTGGTGCGCGGCGCGGTGCGAGGTGATGCGCGGCGCAAAAGGAATGCAGTACAAGGGTACACGGCAAGCACCCTTCGCGGCGCGAAGTGAAGAGCTCGTGGTGCGAACAGAGTGCGGCACGGCGCGGGGCGCGGGGCACGGCACAAGGTGGTGCAGCTCGCGGTGCGCAGGAAGCAGCTCACGGCGCGAAGGAAGCGGCTTGCGGCGCAAGGTGGAACAGTGGGTACCTAAACGAGCCAACTTTGAAAGGCCATAACTTTGGCTACGGGTCTCCGTTTCAGACGATCCACCTGTCAAATCGAAGCTTGAGACTGGTAGAACGCCGTGGTTTGGGGCCTAACGGACTTTTGGACCCCGTAAAACACTGTTAAAGTGACTTTTTGAGAGTTTTCGTGATTTTTCCATGTTTTTTTGGGGTTTTGAATTTGACTTTTGAGAACGGTCCAAAGCTTTTGACGGGCCCAGATTGTTTTGGTACACTTATTTATGTTTCGATTTAACACGCTCGCCCGAAGTTTTTTTTTTAATAAAGAGGACTTACCTTGACGATGGTATGACGACATCTTACCCGTCAGAGTTCCCCCTAGATACATGCACCGGTGGGTGATGTCCCCACTTGAGACATGCACCGTAGGGTGACGTTCCTCATTAAGACATGCATGGGTGGGTGACGTTCCCCTTGATTTATTACCACTCATAAAAAGAACTTCTCACCAAATACAACTATTGAAGGGAGTGAGAAGGTCCCCTCGCCCGATCATGTGTTTGGGACAACCTCAACCTGAGTCCATTACTTACACATGACCGGCCTGCAAAATCAAGTGCAAACATTTTTAGGTACCCATTTGGGAATGGGTCCCATCAGGTTAGTACCAGCAGGTTTAGAGTTATGTTTCTTAGTATGATGAGTGTGATGATGATAATCATGATTGTAGAATCCATAAAAGTTATGAGCATAATAATCATTCACAAAGGCATTTGCACAAAAGCCAAAATGAAAACAGTTTCGACATCGATAATCACTCTGATATCCATAAGCAACATGTTCACAATCATGAAAATTAAAAAGAGTATGAGGTACATGACTGTGAGCTCTATGAAATTTATCGTTGGAAAATCTGTTTTTTGCAAATCTGGGCTTATGTGCATATGACTTTGGATGACTGCCTTTTTTAGTTCCATTCTCCTTTGAGTTACGCCTACCCTTTCTTGCATTTCGATATGTCACATTTGAAGAAGAATGATTAGCATGAGAGTTATGATTTGAAGTTTTGTTTTTCGGGTGGAAGTTGTGTGACTGTTCTTTAGGTTTAGACGACTTCTTACGAGATCGTCTACGTTTCTTAGGAGCAGTCACACTAGAACAGATGTACTCGTAACTTCAGATTCAGGGGTGACTATTGGAGTCTTCCCTTTGTCTTCCCGAGTAGGTTTGACAGGAGTACGCGTTCCAGGTTTAGAGGTACTATTTGATCTACCACCCTCACCAGCCATGTTGGAACAATCATCCGATACAATCTCAGAGATTTGTACCATTGATTTTGGTGCCATGTTAGTTAGAGAGTCCATGTATGAGATAGTTGTGCAAATTGGAGACCTTAGTACAATTGATTTTGAGTTTTGAAAATTTGTACTTGAACGTCTGAAACCGGGTGCATCAACATTCCACGCATGGCGATGATGAGGTGTTTTACCACAACTTCCACATGAGGATTGATTGTCTCTTGGTGGACTCTTGGATTTGGGGCAGTTACAAGTTCATTGATTTTACTCAAGAACAAGTCCTTCTCCCTAAGGCAACCACAAAGCTGTGGCGTACTGGTTAAGGCTTTGGGGGAAGTGGCTAGTTAACCCTTCTACCCCAGGTTTGAATCCAGGCGCTTCCAGATTGTGGCCACTGGGGATTAACTCAGGACAGCATGCTTTAGCTGTCGGTGAACCTTGCCGGGATTAGTCGGGGCAAAGCTTCGGATACCCTTCCAAAAAAAAAGTCCTTCTCCCTAAGGCTCATGCACCTCTCATCCTCGAGTTCCTCCTCAAGTTTGGCAATCATTTTCTCATAAAACGTGTTGTTGTCTTTGTAAATCTTTTCGAGAATTATAACTTCCTGGGTCATCTCAGCCTCAGTGTAGCTAGGCGTGTAATCCTTAGACAAAGGGATCTCACGCGTTGCATAACTAGCATTGAGAGATGAATAGTTGAATGGAATGGAGTGTTTGTTTTTTCTATCTTTTTCTTTCTCTCAATTTCCTTCATCTGTTCAAATCATCAGACTCTTTCATGAAAACAATTTTGTATGCAAGACTAATGTACCGAAGGTCATACATGGTAGGAGTCTTGGATATGGCACGCTTAAGATAGCATGGACTTTTGTATCCAATGCCTTCTTTAGGATTATAATAATTAAACTTGTTAGACTGGTTCATATGAATGGTTTGATCGGTTTGGCCTCTCTTTAGGAACTTTTCCTCCATATCTTTTATTTTTGCAAAGAGATTTGTTCGTTGGGCAAAAATTGCTTCATACTTTTGAACACTTTCCCTACTCAAGACTTCAGCCTCATGAAGTTTCTTTTGTAGGTTAGTGATACTATCATTCATGCATGTTATTTTATCTTCAAGAGTTTTATTTGCAAGAGTGAGCATGTTAATTGTATCCTTGGATAAAGCTAACTCAATGTTGAATTTCACGACTAAGGCATGTTCACTAACTAGTTTGGATTCAGCAATGGTTGTTAAGTTGTTTGCTTGTTTAATTTTCTTATCATACTTAGAAACATTAAGTGCTAGACCTTTTACTTGATTTTCAAGTTCAATGTATGGGTCAGGAAGTATCTCAGAAGAAGATGACCCAGAATGGTCTGAGTCAAGGTATTTGTAATCACGATCTCCGTCTTCTGAGTACATTTCCTCCTCACCATGATTTGCCATCAGGCACAGTTGATCTTCTCTTCCTTCATCACTTGTTAGATCCTCAGCAAGCATACATATGGTATATCCCTCCTCATCATCACTTGACATTCTGAGCCAAGCTTCATCATCAGCAAGAAGTGTTGTTCCCTCATTTTGCATCTTGAAGCATGTTTTCGTTGGTTCTTTGCCCTTGTCATCAGACTTGGTGTTATCCTCAGGCATTTGGTAGTCAGCTCTACCACTCTGTTCAACTCTCTTCAGCTCAGGTTGTCTTTCATGCTTCCTTCCACTTGAGTACTAATGGTTGGTAAAAGACATGAGCTTTCTTGTATTTCTCTTGGACATAGACTTGGTGATCAACCTCAGGGCCTTCTTTATGGCATTCATCTCTTCATCGGATTCCTCTTCATATACATGGAGAACGGGTGGTCGGGTATCGGACCCTTTGGCAAGCGCGTCACGTATGTTCATCATGTTGTTGATTGTGGATCTTAAACCACAAGTATATCCAAGTGTGATGACACCGCAGGTATGGTGTTATGACAAATGACACCACAGGTGAGGTGTTGAGGCAGATGACACCACATGTGAGGTGCAATATCAAATGACACCACAGGTGCGGTGTTGTGTCAAATGTAGAGACTATGAAGGTATGGTGTCAAGGCGCATATGGTGACCACACAACGGATCAAGAGGAGTGGTAGTCTCTGATACCAATTATAGGTTCCAAATCAACACACACAAGGATTGAACACACAATAATTCTCAAAGATGATTAAAATGAAGTGGAATGTACAAATGAATTACAAGACCTCTATTTATACTACTTACTTAATGGACTTAGGCTTTAGAAAGCATGGGCCTAAATAATTGGGCCAAATTAACAAAATTACAATTAAGGAACAATGTTTCTAACTATTACAAATTGACACAACTAACATTAATTTCTAACAATAATATTATTAACATAAATTTGGACAAGGAGAATATCATCATCATGTTTCTTATAGAAAAGAGTGATATCTGTTGTACCTCTATGAAAATCATTTGAGGTAAGAAAAGTGGACAAGCGTTCATACCATGCTCTGGGGGCCTGTTTCAAACCATACAGAGCTTTGTCCAAAAAGTAGACATGGTTGGGGTACTTTGCACTTTCAAAACCAGGTGGTTGCTTGGCATATACCTCTTCTTTTAGTTTACCATTCAAAAAAGCTTATTTTACATCCATCAACATTGATGGACCACGATACCACGATAAAGACCGACCATATACTAAAAATAATGAAGATAATGATGCCCAGATTCACACATCATTATTACAATCAAAATCAATTTAACCACTATCATAAATGCATCAATGCATGATTGGCTAGAAAAAGATAACCTTGATAACTTGATGTTCACTTTAGCATATTTAAAAGGTAATTGACAAAAATAATCAATCTTTCTAACTAGATTTTCTTTTAAGTTAATTATAGAATGGAATAGTTGTTTTAGCTAGAAGGTAGTTGTGTGAACCCTATTTTTATATTACAGAAAAAGAAAGAAAAAAACGTTTTGCATGAATATGAATCCTTAATTAAACTTTTTACATAAATTTGCGTTTTTTATTAATCCGAAAAAACAACTTTATGCAAAAGTGAATTTGATTGCAAAAATTGTTTATACTACAGCAACACGAATTTTAAAATAATTGTTTGATTAGTTCTACACTTTAGTTATTATTTTTTAATTAGGTTTGAAAGGACATAATTAAGAAACCAAAATTGAGTCCCAATATTGTTGGGGCGTATATTTCTAATAAATTTAAGTGTTGTGTTATATAATTATCTCAACACAATGAGACGATTGTCGATTGTAGCGGGTATACAAGATTTCTAAGGGTGTGTTTAATATCAAGACAGAACATGATAGAACATGACAGAACAGAACAACATACTACTACAACTGTTCAATGTTTGGCAATACAAAATGTTAGGACCAAAATGTATTAATGTATGAAAGTTTTATAAAGTTGGTTTAGTTCCTAATATAATAGTTTGTTTACATTTAATTGGGCTTGAACTGTATTAAGACACCTATATAAAGGTGTCTTGGACTAGTGTTTAGAATTTTGAGACTTGATCAAAGGTTATTTGTGTGTGTTCTTGTAACCTTCTTGAGAGCTCTCTAAATGTTTTTTTAACTTATCAGTTTTGTTTCTTGGAAGACCAACTGACTAACTTGCCTCCAAGAAAATTGACAACTTCCAGAGGTACTCTTTTGATCCACTTACATCCTCCATAGTCAGAGTCTGTGTAAGCCACCAAATCAAAAGATGAATGCAGAGGATACCAGAGACCAAGAGATGGTGTTTTTCTTTTCAGATATCTTAATTTTCTTTTCACAACACTGAGATGAGACTCCTTTGGATTGGCTTGGTACCTAGCACAAATACAGGTTGAAAACATTATGTCAGCCCTACTTGTAGTGAGATACAGAAGTGAGCCAATCATACCTCTGTAGAGTTTACACTCTACATATTGACCACTTAAATCTTTATGAAGTTTATGACCAGGGGCCATAGGAGTTCTCATTTGAGAAGCATCATGTAATTGGTACTTCTTCAAAAGATCATGAACACATTTTCATTGATTTATGAAGATTCCTTCTGAAGATTGCTTCACTTGTAGACCAAGAAAGAAAGTAAGCTCTCCCATCATACTCATCTCAAATTATTTCTGCATCAGAGACTCAAAATCTTTGCACATAGAAATGTCAGTTGAACCAAAGATAATATTATTAACATAAATTTGGATAAGGAGAATATGATCATCATGTTTCTTATAGAAAAGAATGATATCTGTTGTACCTCTGTGAAAATCATTTGAGGTAAGAAAAGTGGACAAGCATTCATACCATGCTCTGGGGCCTGTTTCAAACCATACTGAACTTTGTCCAAAAAGAAGACATGGTTGAGGTACTTTGCACTTTCAAAACCAGGTGGTTGCTTGACATATAACTATTCTTTTAGTTTACCATTCAAAAAAGCGGATTTTACATCCATCAACATTGATGGACCACGATACCACGATAAAGACCGACCATATAGTAAAAATAATGAAGATAATGATGCCCATATTCACACATCATTATTACAATCAAAATCAATTTAACCACTATCATAAATGCATCAATGCATGATTGGCTAGAAAAAGATAACCTTGATAACTTGATGTTCACTTTAGCATATTTAAAAGGTAATTGACAAAAATAATCAATCTTTTTAACTAGATTTTCTTTTAAGTTAATTATAGAATGGAATTGTTGTTTTAGCTAGAAGGTAGTTGTGTGAACCCTATTTTTATATTACAGAAAAAGAAAGAAAAAAACGTTTTGCATGAATATGAATTCTTAATTAAACTTTTTACATAAATTTGCGTTTTTTATTAATCCGAAAAAACAACTTTATGCAAAAGTGAATTTGATTGCAAACATTGTTTATACTACAGCAACACGAATTTTAAAATAATTGTTTGATTAGTTCTACACCTTTGTTATTATTTTTTAACTAGGTTTGAAAGGACATAATTAAGAAACCAAAATTGAGTCCCAATATTGTTGGGCGTATATTTCTAATAAATTTAAGTGTTGTGTTATATAATTATCTCAACACAATGAGACGATTGTCGATTGTAGCGGGTATACAAGATTTCTAAGGGTGTGTTTAATATCAAGACAGAACATGATAGAACATGACAGAATAGAACAACATATTACTACAACTGTTCAATGTTTGGCAATACAAAATGTTAGGACCAAAATGTATTAATGTACGAAAGTTTTATAAAGTTGGTTTAGTTCCTAATATAATAGTTTGTTTACATTTAATTGGGCTTGAATTGTATTAAGATACCTATATAAAGGTGTCTTGGACTAGTCTTTAGAATTTTGAGAGTTGATCATAGCTTATTTGTGTGTGTTCTTGTAACCTTCTTGAGAGCTCTCTAATAAAACAATTAATACTTGATTCTCCATTTGATTTCTCATTGATTCTATCTTTCCATCTTGAATCTCTGCTAACTTTTAGGCCTAACAAATAAACGTTTTTTTGAACGAACAGTTTATTAAAAACCGCAAAGCAAGGCGCTAACTCGAACACACAAAGAGATCAGAAAGATCTCAGGTTAGCGCATATATCCAAATAACAAATGTGCAGTAGAAAAAAATTGAGCATACATTAAATGAGAAGCATATATCTAAACGCGTAGGAATTAAATAGTTACCTTTGCTTCAACATATTTTTCTACTTAATAAAGTGCATTTAAATAAAAGAGCATATACAATGATGAGTGAACTTATGAATAATTTCGTAATATGATCACATTATTTTTTTCAATATTTCTACAATTAATCATAATGATTCCTTAAACAACTAAATGTAGTAAAACTTGTAACATAGTATAACTATATGTATGATATAAACTTCATTTCTCGTCAAGTTGAGATTTGCAAAATGATCCATATATATTATAGCAATTAATGCATATATAAAATAATTAAGTCGAAGTAAACGACCCCGACTTAATCATCTCACCAACTCGCCATATCTATTGGAAAAAAGATGGGTTGTAAACTTGTAATGAATATATTTGAAGGTAGGTCATAATTTTTATTAACATAAATTACTCTAATTTATTTTCTATTCTAGCTAAATTAATGGTGTGATCAATAATTGGTTGACAAGCAAGGAAAATAAGGAAATAAACTTTTATTCGTATCTATTACAACCATAAATGGATCAAACACCTTGCCCCTATGGTAAGTTCAACATTTGATATTATACACTACCGAAGTCCGAAAATTAGATATCATATACGGGTTAACGGGTATTACCGACAGATATTACCGTTGGTAATCATTGGTAATCCGTCGTTAATTACTATACCAATGAATTAGCGACAACTATGCGACACCATAATAAATATTAAAGATTTTCGTCTTTTATTTATTTTGTATGTTTTCATTGATAATCTGAAGGTAAACTTTCTACATTGCCCAACGTAATACCGACACTCTTTAAGGGCGTTTGGTTCATTTCAGGGAATGGGAATGAAAATGAAAATGGGAATGCTGGAGAATGGGAATAGGAATGAGAATTGCATTGATGTTGTTTGGTTAACCTACTATAATCAATGAAAAATTGATTCATATTGAAAAAATATGTTTTTCAACTTGAAAATACAAAATATATTTAATTTAACATCCATAGATGGAACAATGGGTGGAAAAAAGAACCAAGTAGAAATAAAAATTTCATTCCCCCCAATTTGGTCAGGAATGGAAATTAATGGATCTGCAGGAATGATTCCATTATATAATATCAAACCAAACAGCAGTTTTCATTATCATTCCCATTCCTGACTGCTCAATACCTCCAACCAAACGCCCCCAAATGTTATTTTAGATTTATATATTTTGTTTTGAAAAGAATCTTCGACAATCCATTAGTATTAACATGGATTCACAATGAATTATCGATCTCCTTGTAATTTCTTAATTATTGACAACATTAAGTGATCTATCCATGAAAGGCACATATTACCAATGTTTTTCAAATGTTTTTTTAACTTATGATACCGTGGGGTCTATCGGGGTATACAAAGGGGTTTAAATTTGTCATATTTGTTTAAATGGGTCATATCCGATCTTGTTAAGTATATATACTTGTATAGGACAAATGAAACTCAAAAACATGTGGACCTATGGATGAAACTGAAACCTTAACCTATATAAATGTTGGTGTTACTAGATTAATTAGGTTGGGCCACAGGTCCTTTGGTGGGCCTTAGTTGGTCTTTGGTGTATACGTTTATGTTTTTTTTAAATAGAAACCCGAAAATTTTATAACAAAGAATGGAAAGCATTTACAAAGTCATTATCCATGGATAAAAATTCCTGTCTCAAATTTTAAATTTATTTTTTACACCTTCATATTCTGTCTCTAATGATGTGTCATCATTTAATTGGTGACATGATTGGGATAGGGAAATTTCAAATAGGTGATTTTTATCCCTTCAGGTGATCGGGTTTTTGACACTTCCCTTAGACCTAGCCAAATATATGATGTATATGTTCTACCCTTTGTGTTGCTAGACACAATAATTAGGACGAAATAACCGATTATAGGTGAGAGGCAGATATGCAAAATATAGGGTTTTTTAAGGGTTTATTTCTTCAAAATGTATTAAACTATCCTCAGTATATTATTATGTGCATCTACCTAACAAACTTCTGTTATTCTATTTCAAAATGACCGGTAACCGGGCCAGCTGGTAAACATCACCACCGCCGACCGCCACTACTACCGTTGGCGCCTTCTCCGACCATCTTCTCCGGCCATCACCTCCACCCCAACCATCACATTGTCAACCATCACCGCCACCACCGTCGGTAAACATCGCCACCGCTGACCATCGCCGCTACCGCTGCCGCCTTATCCGACCATCTTTACCGGTACACCAACTCTGACCTCCACCGCAACCCACCTCTACCATCGCTCATACCACCACCGCCCTCCACCGCTTACCTCTCCCACCGTCGACCTCCACTGGCCATCTTCTCCGGTACACCACCTCCGATCTCCACCACAGCCCACTTCCACCGTTGCGCACACCACCATCGCTGACCTCCACCGCAGCCCACTTCCACCATTGCGCACACCACCATCGCTGACCTCCACCACTACCACCGTTGTCGTTGTCGTCGTAGAGCCACCGGCTACCTCTACCACTGCCGACGTCCACCTCCTTCTCCGGTACACCCAGAATTACCGGTCGATATAGTAAAACCACCAAAAATCGACATTACATAACCTAGAACTGCCATCCCGTCGCAAACACCTCCGGGCTTCGATCGCCGTCCCAACTGCCAATAATCGGTTGAGTAGGTCACCGTACACACAAAAGACTCAAAAATAATGTTTGACGTACACAATAGAACTTTTTGTAGATGGATACACACAATAATATATTGGGGATAGTTTAATACATTTTGAATAAGTAAACCCTTCTTTTTAAGCTTATTTTATGTAACACAATAATCATATCTTATTTGTGAAGAAAAATGACAAAAACTATCAGGGTGCGTTTGGTGTGCAGACTAGATGGGACGGGACGGGACAAAAAAAATAGTCTCATGTTTGGCATGTCATGGGACAACTAGGAGGTTGGACAACATGGGACAAAATCTAATTTTCATGGGAATAAATTTATGTTTTTTTGTTCCACCAAAATAGGTGGGACAACATAGGACAAAGCACAATATTACCAAATTACCCTCAGATATCCTAATCTATACTATATTATAAAGAGAATATCTCAAAATGTCAGTTTTTTTGTTCAACATCTTATTTTACACGGTACTATTTCTTATGCATTATGTACAACATACCTATTGCAGTGTACAATCTCCAAACTCCATTCCATCCCACGTCTTCCTTAACTTCTCCCCCCACGAAAACCATCTGAATTCTTCCATCTCCTAAGATGGAACGAAAACCATCAGCAAGTGAGTCATCATTTGAATTCTTCATTGCTTCTCGGAGAATCGAGGTAAGCCTAAATCAATTCAAGTAGCAGTTATTTGTTGTTTGGTTAGTAGCAATTCAATTCGTCTTCTAAATCTGTATTAGGGGTTTTATTTCCTTGTTTAATTTGTTTCAATTTCACCGATTTACTTGTTTCGTTTGTAAGATTCTGTTTAATTTAAGTCGTTTTGTCTCCTCGATTGGACTTCTAGGGTTTCAATTTGTAGGAATTTAGGTGTGTAATTTAAGAGTTGTTTTCGTGATTTCAGTAGATATGATATAATTATTTTTACTTTAGTTCAATGCTTTTGGAGATAACAAGTTATGTGTATTGTTGTTGTATTCTGATCTGGATGTTTGTTTATCTTTTTGATCCAAGATTTGTAGTTATTAATAGATATATGGATATAGGAATTAAGAATTGGATTATGATTATTTTGTCTCAATCGAGATTAAATCGCTGTTTGAACTAAAAATCCTGAAAAAAAGATATTTGGAATGTTGTTGATTTAGTTTTTGGTGGTGAATGTAAGAATATCAGCTGCTGGGACGTCTAATTAAGATCAAGAAAGTGAGATTGTAATGTTCAATGATTACTTTATATATTTTTTCATATTAACTGGAAGAAGATAGGTGTATCATTGATTATCTACTGATCTTTCTTTAATTCAAAATTTTGGAGTAGGTTATGGTATGGCATACACATGTGTTTGTTTGTTTCATTTTGGGAAATTTTGGACCTGGGAAGGTAATTCTCATGGACATTGGTGTAATATAAATTATATATCAGCATAATCGAGGACTGATATTGGGTATAATGTATTGCAAACCCTTTGTATGATTTGGATATTTGCCACATTCTGGAGGTACGGGGGCTTCGACCCCGGGCTGCATGCTTTAGCAGTCGGGCTTCGGCCCAAAATTGCCGAGGATTAGTCTGGGCCCAATGTGGTCTGGGATACCTCTTCTAAAAAAAAGATGTTTTAACCCAACATCGCATTTATAATCATGAGTGTTGACAACTTGAAATTGTGCAACTTCGGTTTGCAAAATTATTTTTAGGTAGCTGGTGTCTGCTCCTGTTGCAACTATATGAATATTACAGATTTGTTTTATGAGTTCTAAAACAAATCTTGTTTTAAAGATTTGTTTTTCTAATGGTTTGTCTGAGATTGCTTTTCAGGTATATGGGTATCAATCTTGTTATCTGGATCAATATTTGATCCTTCTTTTCAATTTCATTTTGGTTTAGGGATTTAGATCATGATCTTCACATGAATGTTAATTTCTATGCGCTCTTTTTTTCTCTTTTGGTATAATTGGCATTTGATGTTGGTCCTCATACTTTTTGTCATATAGTAATTGACTTATTTATTGGAAATGAATTATGCTGATGAGTAAGTTGTGGTAGAGGGGAATGCTAGAGAAGTGAGAACTTCAATTTTTGTGGAAGTATTGTAGCTCTGGCAGTGATATTTTTGCATTGTAGAGACTAGAGAGTATTAGGGAAAATGGTTTGTGGTATGTTCCAAGTAGAGGTTAAGAAATTAGAAAGGTATTGGGGTTCACTTTCTATAGGATGCTAATGGGATTGAAATTTGAAGAATACCTAATGCAGTGAGAGGTACAAGTAGATGTTTTTGGTGCAATTTAGTAAGGAGAGTTGGTAAATTATGTGGGGGCAGGATAGATAAATAGATATACTTACAAGTGTAAGTTTTTATATGAAATAATGTATGATCTGATCATTATGGATTCATGAGAAGAGCATTATTAATGAACTAAAACTCTTATAAGTAGGAGACAGGAATACTATAAAAGATAGAAATGAAAGGGTTTAGGCCTAAAAAATATCATGGGGGTATTTAAGTGTTTAACATGTGAGAGTTATAGGATCACATTTGGTAAATGGAGTAGTAGTTAGTTCACCTTTTCTATTCAAAGGATAGAACTATCCAATAAAATTGAATATTCTAAATGTATTTCAGGTTCGGATTAATATTTTTCTTTGCTAGAACATGTCTTGTAGATAGAAATAACAATTAAATGAAAACACTCAAAACAGTATTCTTAGGATAATATCAGCATTTTATATTGGATATCATCTGTGATTGGTACAATAAACTTTGACTAATTTATGGAGTTTACAATAATGGCTTATCAAGGGGCTGTTTGGGATTCCATTTTGAGTTCAAAAGTGCTTTTTACCAAAAGTCCTTATTGACTTATGGTGGTGGGGAAAATGAGTTTTTAGAATGATGTTTGGATTAGCTTATTGAGATAGTGTGAGATGGTGAATGAAATAAGTCAATAAGTTAGGTTTTTGTTACTTATGAAAACTCCATTTTGCTTCCTTCTCCAAATGGAGTTTCAAAAGGACTTTTGTATTTGCCAAACAGACTTTTTAACTTATTGACTTCTTGAAGAAGTCAATAAGTTAAAAAGGAGTTTCAAAATGGAATCCCAAACACCCTCCAAGAAACAAAGAAAGAAAAAATAGTACATCACAGATAATAGCACCGAGTGAAAGATGTAAAATTATGGTAAACAAACTGATTAAAAGCATCTATGATATGGTAGTAGTAAAAGGCATGTCTCAAGTGTGCTTCATTATTTGGATGCAATGTCATTGCTATTGGGGTTTCTTTTCTCTTATTTCTGTTATTGTGTACCATAGTTACTGATTACTCTGTCTCTAGAACCGAGCCTGCATCTGCCGTTTCTAATTGGAAACCCATGTGCAATTCCAAACTAGGCAACCTGGTGCTCTAACAAGGAAATCCAGGTTGATCCCAGGAAGGGACGCTTCCCCAAGTTTGGGCCACACCTGTCTCCCAGAAAGGAGGAGATTTGCCTGATTTAACTTGAGGTAGCATTTTGCTTAAATCCCGTGTACTAGGGGACCCAAGGTACCCAAAAATAAGGTCTGCTTGCTTCTAACTGTTCCCGGCCATTTGGAGCCCAATAACTTCATAAATCTGGCAAATGCTGAATGATTGTCGATTGATCTTGTTATTCCTTAGATAACAAACTATTTATGTACTTCTGTTTGTTCTTGGATGGGACATGTAACAAGGAGACTACGCCTGCATTTATTTTCATTCAGTTTCTTTAGTCCTTATTTATGGAGCATTTGGATGGTCATCTTGTTGTAAACAAAAGTCTTCCCAGTGTAATTAGATCTTTTTTCCTCGGACCTCTCCAGATTTGGTTGAGGTAATTCAAGCATCAGCATGAAGGTGATGGTAGTCTGGAGGAAGTTACGTGATTATGTCCGATATGATTTGAAAGAAATTGCATTTCCCTCGTCTTTGCCTGACCCTCCTCATATCAAAAAGCGGAGAAAACTAACATGGAAAGAACGATATTTGGTGAGTCTTCTTTTGTTATTTAATCGTACTTGCAAGTTGCAATGTTTACTGCCCTTGCCAGTTCTCATATGATAGTTTCCATTACGCAACAAATGTCTCTAATGACAAAATCAACTATTGCTGAAAGTTCAGATTATATATTTTTATTGTTGTAAAACAAGCAGCTCCTCTAGCAGAAGATGTTAAGCATTTAGGATTGTTTGGTAAACCCAAAGTAGCTTATAAGCTAGCTTATTTTTTGGGTACATGTTTGGATGGATAAAAAGTAGCTTATAACCTAGCTTTTTGATAAGCTACTTGGAGGTAGCTTTTTGGAGCTTTTTGAAGCCTTTTCTAATTATACCCTTATTAATATTAATTAATATATCTCAATATACCCTTTTGGTCATTTTACATACCCATAAAGTGCTGAGAAACACACTTGTTTATTTCGACATATGCACATGTGCATACAAGTAGTTTAAGCTGTTTTTAGCTTTTTTATGCATAT
This sequence comes from Centaurea solstitialis, assembly GCA_030169165.1. NCBI lineage: Eukaryota > Viridiplantae > Streptophyta > Magnoliopsida > Asterales > Asteraceae > Centaurea > Centaurea solstitialis. Next base: position 32,625,807 of record CM058042.1, on the reverse strand, counting down.
ATGCATTTTACAAGATTATGGATAAAGTGCTGAGAAACACACTTGTTTATTTCGACATATGCACATGTGCATACAAGTAGTTTAAGCTGTTTTTAGCTTTTTAATGCATATATGCATTTTACAAGATTATTTATATACACATGTGGATACCGTTTAGATACATGATTACCATGGTGTTCCTTGGCTTTTCAAAATCTGCTACCCCTGAAGGGAGAGCACATCATCCGGGACTTACAATCATTTACTTATTTGTCCTCAGGGAGAGCACATCTTCTAGGCTTGAGATTAACTCAGAGGAAAGGATTGAACATGAAAGAACTGCATTTGCTATTGATCCTCAGATTGCCTCTCTTTGGGTGCTAGATTTTCTTCGAATTCTTCTCTAAAGGCAGAACTGACTCAGTTGGTAGGTAATTATGTCCAAGTTGAAATTTTTGTATTAGATAAAAAACTTGGTTTTTTAAATTGGTTCTTAAGAAGGCTTTTCATCGTATAGGTAAAATCTGGTATAGTCATATGTTATATGCATGTTTATGCTTGTTAAGACTATTAAGCAATATGGAATGCGGTTACTAGGTACTTCCCCTGTTCCATGAAAATTGCAAGAAGTTTCATTTTGGATGTTAATGAAAATGACGTCATTTCCATTTAATGTGAATTTTTAGATTATGTGGTTGCACATTGTTGTCATCACAAAAACCTGATAAAATTTGTTAGGCTCCAGATGGTTAGTGTTGTGAACTTTTGATGAATGGTTAAACACACCCATAAAACTATAACTGGTCAAGTATTGCAATTTTCGTGGGTCAAAGCAATTACTGTTAAAAGTTATCAAATTGTTCATGGTCATATATTAAAGTAATTAGCTTTACGATTATAGAATTCTTTGTGATGATTTACATGTAGAATTGCAGATAATTTTCCTTGATTACCTCATTACATGTTCATCTTGAAAGTATAAGAATGGAAACCTAATAGTCATATAAGATGACAGAGATCAGAAAATGCTAACCAACATATATGGAGCATGTTCCTGTGCTTTTTGTAAAGTGCATCATCAGAACTCAACAAAAATTTTAAACAATAATTTACATGTTAGATACAAAATATTGGTTACTCAAATGTTTGCATACATAGTTTTTTTTTTTTTTTACTATTATTGCAAGTCTTACCACAATAGTCTTACCACTATTATTGCAAGTCTTCAACATATAGGAACCTTTTCTTGCCTTTTGCTACATTCTTCGTAACAATGTCTACATGGTATGCTCTACACTGAATACTCTTCATATTACTTATTGTTTTTCAAAATTTGTTAGGCTTTTATCTACTGCTGATAAGCTAGACGAAAAAATTGTTGTATGCATAGGTTTTTTAACGAGCTACTCGAGTTTTAATGATAATTTGGGGGAGGGGGGATTGGAAAAGGAATGAGCAAGACTCTCCAAATGCCTAGGGCAGGATTTACTCTCTCATATGAATGTTGCCATGCCATCATTGCTTCATTCTGCTCAGCTTAAACCTGAAGTTACAATTACAACAGTTGATTCAGATGCTGAAATTGATGAATCTGATGATGAAAGGTTTGATCTTTTATTAATTAGAAACATTGTTTATCTGTTCGAGAATTTCTTTTACTCCTTATTGGACTTGGATGTCTTGTTTATATCCTTATGTTAACACCTTCAAGTCTATTATTGATGGTTTTGGACATGCTACCAAGTTTTTAATTAGTGTTCGTATAAGACTTTTTTGTGTCACATAAAAAGACTAAAATGTTGTTACGACCGGCGCCCTATAAAAAGACCTTTTTGTGTCACATTATTTGTATTGAATGCGAAGTTGTCATAAATAAAGTTCTCATTTTCTTTTGGCATTTTATAAATGGACTATTTCTAAAAAATAAACTGTATGAAATGATTGATTTTTATAGGCTTCAACCTTGTATTTTTCAATTGGCTTCAAGATAGCATCTCACTTGCAACCATTAACATTCCATAAATAATTGTATTAGTTTTTAAATCTCTATTTAAAAAAGTTTAATATTGCATGGCACATGTGTACATATTATAGAGACAACACTGATGTGCACTCAGTTACCACCGATTTTCTGCAAGACCTGAAGTGGTAGCACTTTGAAGTGACATTAGTAGACTAGATGCCACCACTAAGGTCCCGTTTATTCTAATCGTATGTTTCTTTGAAATCTCTTAAACATAGGATTTGGAAATCCAATGCATGTGGTTGGATTTCGAAAGATTTGTATGTAATAAAGTTTTAGACTATGTTAAAACTGTTTGTTTTTCAATAATAAGGTAACTTAATCATTTTTATAATTATCTATAGTTTGTTTTTATAAATTATTTATAGAGATTTTCAATAATAAGGTAACTTAATCATTTTTATAATTATCTATAGTTTGTTTTTATAAATTATTTATACAGAATGAGCAAAAATCGCCTATCTTCCAATTCCCTATCCCTTTCCTATCCCATTCCTCCCCACCAATAAAATAGTGCCACATCACTAGATTTTAAATAAATATTTATTAATTATTCTTTAATTAGTAGAGAACTTAACCGAGGTAACCACCCTCCGTCAAAATATCCCTCTCTCTCCAATATGTTAACTGAAACTATAAAATACGAATTTTTTTCTCACTTTTTAATATTAAAATTACTTTCTCAACTTTGATTAATTTTCCTATTATTTTATAAAAAATAATTTCGTATTTCACATTTTCTTTTATACAAATTAAATTTACATTTATGTTTATAATTATCTTTTTTCTTAATATCGTTTTTCGTACCAACTTTCTAATTAGGAGTGTTTGAAAAACATTTTTGGCAACACAACCTAATATTTAAACTTAACCGAGGTGGGTTGATCGGATCAAAAACTTTTTTAGCAACACAACCTAATATTTAGAGTTTGAAAAATCTCAATCCAACCCACCCTAAATTTTTTAGGTTGGTACATGAAACTACTTGTCTTAATTTGTATATGTATATCGGTTTCATTTGTGAACCGTTAAAAAATAAAACTTGTACACCTAATCATAGCCGTTAATCAAAATAATCAAGGGACGATATGAATTCATAAGAAATATAGAAATATGAAATATATGAAAAGTCAATTATTATAAAAATATGAAATATGAAATATGAAATCGCTTCATTATAATTTTATAGGACTTTATACGTTTACATAGTTTATAACCTTTTTATTGGTTTACCGATGATTTTTTTTCTTTATCTAATTTTTCGATGACATTCTTATATATTTTTTTGTTTATATTAATCTTAATATTGATATTTGTAATATGATTATAGTAATCTATTTCATTTAATTTATAATTAACTTTCATATGATTTTTATCTTCTTTAACTTCTTCAATGATAATTTCATATTTATCAAATAAAAAATAACAAATTAATCGGTATTAAAATCTGATTATACATTATTACTCTCAGACTAATATAAACAAAAGAATGAAAATGCAATTAAGATAAAATTTATTTATATAGATGTAATACAAAAATACGAAATTATTTTATATAAAAATAAATGAAAAATAATAAAAAATGAGAATGTAATTTGAATATATAAAAGGTGAGAAATAGAAATGTACTTTATAATTTTAATTAACGTAATTGAGGAAGAGAGGGGGAAGCTTTTAACGGAGGGGCGTTTGTTAAGTTATATATATAATTAGTGAATAATTAATTAATAAAGGTTTATCTAAAATTTAATGATGTGGCAGTTTTTTATTGGTGGAGAGGAATGGGATAGGAAAGGGATAGGGAATTGGGAGACAGGCGATTTTTGCTCATAGAGAATGGAATTCAATTCCATTTCCAACCCCTAAAAACTAAACATGCCTAACATTCCAAATGCAAATATTTTCATAAAATCCAAATCTCTCCGAACCATTAACGAACTCACCTAAAGACCGCATAAAATTTCATGTTATTACCTAGATATTAAAAATACGAAGTCACATTATTCTGGCACAACGTTTCATGTTGCATTCTCTTCTAAAGTATATATCAACCCCATTGTTATGCATAGCTTTGTATGCAATACGAGTGTTCTAAAAGAAAGCCATTAGGTTGCCCAAGTTATTTGCTTCCCTTCTACCGTTGTCATTTTGCACATAGTTTTTGGGTATCCTTGAACATATTTTTTGGTAAATGATTTTTGTGACACTGAAAATCTTGTTATGGTACTCCTTTATTATATTTACCATGATGCACTTGAAAGTTGATATTACATCTTAACTACTAACATATTTTACATGGCTCCCTTTCCTAACATAGGAAACTTCATCATGTCGGCCCATAGCTACATGATAATGACTTCATATATCATAAATCCTTTCGAGTTTGGCATTTGAGAAAATCCCTCGAAAGACAATAATATGTGATACAAAAGATGTATTGGTTACGATTATATAAGTAAGCAAAGTTTATTATATCTTTTTATATCTTGTATTTTACGCTTACAAACTAACTGTTTTTTAGTAAACCTTAAACCTTTTAAAACTATTGCTATAAGTCTTCACACCCGCCGCATCGCGCGGGTACGTTAACTAGTAACATCTAAAACACTGGCATTAGCTTCTTGCAAATCCCCAATCAAACTCTGCTCTTCCCAAACAATATGAAAATTCACTTCTTCTAGATTCGATTTCGTTTCAAAATGACTTTCAGTTCGATTGAAATCTAACCGTAATCTGCAAGATTCTAATCATTTCTCCGAGTCAATTTCTTTAATTTATGTAATTCTAAAAAATATTGTTTACTCTAACTATAATAAGCTTATTTATATAGTTACTTTATTTTATTATTATTTATTTTATATATATATATATATATATAACTATTATATGATGGAAAATATATTAAGTAGTATATTAGGGGCAGTTTTGTCATTTTACCAGTTTTGTCCAATCTTGTTCTAGTTGTACCAAACGTATGACAGACAATTATTTTTGTCCCGTCCTGTCCAGTCCCATCCAGTCTGCATACCAAACGCTACCTCAGAGAACACACACAAAAGAATGCCAAAAGTATTGTTGAAATCGAGAAGGATGAGTAGGATCCGTAATGGGAGACAAAAAGGGCACATTATTGTACATATTATGTACTTTGGAAACCTTATCAGCCTTTTATACATGATTGTTTATAAAGAATTTGTGTATAAACGGAGACCAAACCGTGTATAAAGGTTGTTTTTTATAAACGGTTTTTATTCTAGAATCGTGTATTAAAATGACACCCTTTATATATATATACGGTTTCTTTACATATAACCAGGGGCGGAGCTAGGATTTGTTTTAGAGGGGGCATTAATATATAGTCGGAGGTTCAAATATGAAGGTTGAATATCATGAGAAGGTAAGAAACAAAACTAAGATTCATATATGAGTCATTAAAAAGATTCAATCAAAGATATATATATATATATATAGGTGAAGGTTAATTTGCAAACCACTTTTAAAAAACAAAGCCTACAAACTCAATCCATCCAATCACATAATTTCATTTATTTCCTATTTTCTTTTATAGATAAGGGTAAAATTGTCTTTATGCTTTACGTCTTATAATTATGATAAGTTCTAAATTATTTTATTCTTGGAAACCGATATAATTGTGTGATATGGAATTAATAACTTTTTTTGAAGGGCAATGATATTGCCACGGCAAATATTGATACTTCCACGGCGACTTTTTCTGTCTAACAATTGAAATTTTATATATTTACAGTTTTTACCCTTACACTTGTTTAATATAATTATTTTATATCTTCTAGTTTGTTATATTTCATGTTACATTTTAATAATATTAACATATATAATCGTATATTAACTAAACTATGTTTAAACAACTACGTTTTAATTTTAACAAGTTACACCATTATAATCATTTCGTCGATACCTTCGAAATAAGCCCAAATATGAATATTTTTCAATTTTTCTATCTCATTATAAATCATGAAATTGTGTAATACGATGAAATTATTTTATATACTTCTTTTTTCAATGAAATTATTTTACTATGAATAATATTGAATGTTGTGTTATTCACTTTAAATAATACATGATTATTCAAAGTGAATATGCCACGTGATGCGATCTAGTTAAATAAAGGCCCCATATATAGTTAAATTCAAAAATATTTAATAGAAGGTATCAACGAGAAGATTATAATTGTGTAACTTGTTAAAATTAAAATGTTCATCAAAATAATAAAACAATTTAATAAAAAAATACATGAAAACATTTCAATTTTACGTGATTACATTTCAATTTTACGCGAAAAAAATACATGAAAACATTTCAATTTCATGATTTATAATGAGATAATAAAATAAAATAAATATTCAATATTGGACTTATTTCGAAGATATCGACGAAATGATTATAATGATGTAACTTGTTAAAATTAAAGGGTTGTTTTTTAAACGTAGTTTAGTTAATATACAATTATATGTGTTAGTATTATTAAAATGTAACAAGTACGAGGGTAAAAACAAGTATGTTAATATTATTAAAATGTAACAAGTATGAAACTTTATATATATATATTTACAGTTTTTACCCTCATACTAAACTAGAAGATATAAAGTAAATATATTGAACAAGTATCAGGGTAAAAACTGTAAATATATATATAAAATTTCAATTGTTGGATAGAGAAAGAGATAGTGGCCTTGGAAGAATCAATATATGCCGTGGCATTATCATTGCCCTTTTTTGAATGATTAATAAGTAAGATTTTCATTATGAACTTTGTTTTCGTCTCGATTTATTTTGGTTCATTCCCGTTTTAACTCTTTTTTATCTCGGTTTATTTTGTTTCATTCCCGTTTTAACTCTTTTTTATCTCGGTTTATTTTGTTTCATCCCCGTTTTAACTCCGTTTTCATGGCAGTTTATTTTTGTTCATTCCTGTTTCAACTTTGTTTTCTCTCTATTTATCTCGTTTCATCTTCGTTCATTCCGTTTCATTCAATTTATCTTGTTTCATCTTTCATTCATTCCGTTTCATCTCGTTTTATCTTGTTACATCTTTCATTCATTCCGTTTCATCTCGGTTATCTTGTTTCATGTTTCGTTCATTCGTTTCATCTCGTTTTATCTTGTTTCATCTTTCGTTAATTCCGTTTCATCTCGGTTTATCTTGTTTCATCTTTCGTTCATTCCTTTTCATCTCGGTTTATCTCGTTTCATCTTCGTTCATTCCGTTTCATCTCGGTTTATCTCATTTCATCTTCGTTCATTCCGATGCACCCAAAAAATCCATACGAACCTGATGTATGTTCTATCAACATTTTTTTAGTTCATGAAACAAACACAATGTAACAATGAAATCCCTTTGGCACCACAATTCCAGTATGAAACACTGTTTCATCGGATTCACTGCTTCGAATAATCGAATGAAAACAATTTGGATATCTAAAATAAGCAATATTACCCCATGGCATTCAATAAAATAACCTCTGTTTTGATAATGAAATCCAACAAACAGATAGAAATAAAAATCCTTTTTAAATTGGAAATCGGTCATACACCCATTCCCATTTTCAATATTTGATTTCTCAAATTGTATACAACATTAATTTGATGGGTTTCCTTCAATGTATGTTGGTTTCATTACATCTTCTCCTCTTTTAGACTTCATATGCTTCTTCTTGTTTCTAATTGACGGTTCATCAACGATTTCGTTTCGTCAACATCGAAACATATTGGATTGTCAGCAAATTGATACTCTTGCTACGTTTCCGACCTGCAAATCGATTTTTTCAAAATGAAACTCTCTAGAAACCTAAGGTTGTGTTTAGTTGTGGAAAACTGTTTTTTTTTCCAAGAAAATCAAAACAGAAAATGGAGTTGATTTTTCATTTTCAGTTTTCTAGGAAAATTTTAGAAAACTTGTTTACTTAAATCATGGAGTTTTCATTTTCCATTTTTAGAAAATTAGAAAACTCGTTTAGTTGTGTATTTTTGATAACTTTTCATTTTCCATTTTTCCAAATATTGCAACGGCGGCGGCAGCAGAGGTGGTGGGATTGGCGGTGGCCAAGGCGGCGACGACGGTGGTGGCGGTGGCCTCGGCGGCGACGATGGTGGTGGCGGTGGCCTCAGCTGCGATGGCGGTGGCCTCGGCGGTGGCCTCGACGGCGATGGCGGTGGCCTTGGAGGCCTCGGCGGCAATGGCGATGGTGACGGTGGCCTCGGCGGCGGCGACGACGGTGGTGGCGGTGGCCTCGGCTGCGATGGCGGTGGCCTCGACGGCGATGGCGGTGGCCTCGACGGCGATGGCGGTGGCCTTGGAGGCCTCGGCGGCGATGGCGATGGTGACAGTGGCCTCGGCGGTGGCTTCGGTGGCCTTGGCGGCGATGGCGGTGGCCTCGGCGGTGGTGGTGGTGGCCCCGGCGGCGACGACGGTGGCCTTGGAGGCCTCGGCAGCGATGGCGATGGTGGCGGTGGCCTCGGCGACGACGACGGAGGTGATGGTGGCGGCGGTGGGGCGGTGGTGAGAGGGTGGTCGCAGCAGTGGGGCGGCGGCGGCGATGGCGGCGACGGTGGTCGCGGCGACAAGAAGGGAATGACGGTAGCGTGACGACGGCGATGGCGGTGGCTGGTGGCGGCGACGGTAGTGACAGTGGCCAGCGGCGATGGTGGCGGTGGCCGAAGACGAGAAGGGGACGACAATTGAAAATGGAAATGGAGAATGAAAATGAGAATTGGAAAACTATAAAAAGTAGTTTTCTAATTCAAATGTAAATTTTGAAAATGAAAATTTTGTTTTGTTGGAAAAAAAATTTCTCAATTGAATCAACTAAACAAGTTTTCTAAATGAAAATTTTTCATGAAAATTTTCTAGAAAACAGAAAATTTTTCCACAACTAAACACACCCTTATGCATACCTCTGGATAGACGAATCATGATTTGATTTGTATGAAACTCGTATCCTCCGTGAAAATAGCTCTGATCACCTTGCGTGATTTTTGAAGCCTGGTATTGGTGTCACGAAAACAGCTTGGTCTCAGATCCTAGGTCATATATCATCATATACATATAAGAAAAGGGTATGGGCTTACAAGGCTGGAAATTGGCCTTGCTTTCTCCTCCAGCAGCTCAACAACTGACTCATCGCCTTCTTTCGATTACATCTGGCTTTTCTTTTACAATTTTACTCACTTGCAGCTTGCTGTTCACGTTTGGATTTTGGAATCCATAGATTGAATGGTTGGTAACTTTCTTCTCCTCTGTAGCTGTCCTTTTTTCCTGCCATGGTTGCATTATTTCTCATCTACGTAAACCCTACAAATTCAAGCAACTCTTCACCTCAATTTCACCAACATGAGGTTCCTTTTAAAAAAACCCTAATCGTAAATGTCTTTTCTATGCACCGGCTTCAATTTGTCTACCTATGGTCATCGTTTCCCTTCAATTTCAGCAACATCAGGTTCGTCTTATTGATGGTTAAACCCTACTCTAATTTCGTTTATGGTATCGTGATCGGCAATATTTTGTGAATGGGTATTTTAGTTATGATGGAAGTACGTGAGTATTTAATTCAATTGGGGATTTTATATGTTCATATTTTTCTTGTTCATGATTACTTTTTGTTTATAAATTGGTTTAAGGGTTTTTCTTTTCTCTGTGTGTTTGTCCAGTTGGTATTTCGCCCCTTTAAATTAACTTTTTGAAAATGATGAAAATTTGGATGCTATTGTCTATTCTGAGTTTTAAGTTGTGTTTGATTTTTCGACTATTGATGGTCACTTACCTGTTGCCGCTGCCTCCTTCGAGTGCGTGTATGTTTCTTTCATTTTTCTCTGAACATTATGACTTTAAGTGGTTACTGATCTTGGATGCAGCTATACATTACATTAAGATATAGATGGGGTCATTTACAAGTACCTGAAAGCAACCCAATAAATTCTTGAAGAAGTTGTTAACGTCGAGTGGTCAACAACTTCGACCAGTCGGTTAACAATCTGAGGACTGTTGGTAGCGGTGACATTGGTGGATAACCGCCACTTATCACCGTTGAAGGAGTCAGACAGGATGAAACCAACGGAAACTCCAATGGTGGCACTGAATTAACCATGGTCAAAAGATAGGAAATTTAGATGCAGAAAACAAAGCTTCTTAACATGCTTCATGAGGTTGCTGATAAAATTAAGATTCTCTAAAAGCTCAAATTGTTGGAATTTTATTCCCACAAATAAATAAGAATTCAGTTTCTCTATCAACATAGTTGCATCACATTCTCTAGAAAGTGTTACCATCATGTTGTTTTCAATTGGTTTATTCAAATCACTAAACTAATAGCCTAAAAACTATTTCGTTTCCACTCCAAATTTTATCCTCTGTTGCTAAAACTTAAAACATTGTGTGTTTAAATTTGTGGGTTTTGAAAGTGGAGCAAAGATGCAGACAATATCATAAGAAGATACAGAATGTGATCTTTTGGTTTGAAAAAGCAGAAGAAATAGGGGCTACGAAAGCTTATACGGCATTAGCTCTTCTGACGATCTCAAAGCAATTCAGGTGCCTTAAAGACGCGATTATGGGGCAGATTAAGGCTGCCAGCAAGGGGGTCCGGTAAAGATGACAGTTTAGGCGATGGTGAGAAGACGGTCGGCAGTGGATCAAGGGTAATATTTGTCAATAATCAGGTCCGTTAATAGAGGGCTTTGCAGCAATTGGAATCGGGTTCCCTAACCCCGATGGAGATTTTCTTACCCAACTCCGATTAGGATTTGAAAGGGCGGGGACGGGTTTGGATATAGGAGGTGGGGGCGGGGACGGGTTGGGTTTGGATATAGGTGGGGGGTGGGGACGGGTATTATAGTCCCTGCTACCACCCGCCCCGTTTGTATCCCTAAGTTAGCACTTCTAATTTGAAACTCCCCTTTTATATAATACATTTGGTTCACAATTTCATATCCATTTATTTTGGTATTGCTCTTTAAATCTACAAATTAGGCTAACACCAATCACAAATTTTAGAGTATGCACTATGTATGAATTATGGAGTACTTTTTACTTGCATTTTCAACCTATATATTTGGATATAAATGTTTTAATTCATAGTTTAAACTATAAAGGCCGTCAATAGACTAGACCATCCGACTTGAATGTAATGCAATTTTGATTGGTCTAAAATAGGTTTAAAACAAGAATCAAGAGTGGTTAGAAGCTGGATTTTACCATTCTTGATTCTAGGGATTTTTAACTTGTTTAACTCAATATTGTTTTTAGCCTGTTTTTACGTATTTTTGCTTTTTGTTTTTAACAGTCATTTTGTATACTAATATCAACAAAGAACCACTTTCTTTCTGTATAGTGAATTTGTCATCTTCTGTAGTCTAACATCAATTGCAATGGTTGTACAGTTAAGATTGGTAGGTGACTACCAAGCGTCAAGGATCAAGATTCTTATCCGATAAATAACAATGAGGAGTCCTACAAGGTAAGCAAGTGGTGACTCTTATAGGTAAGAACTTATCATCTGATAAGGGTTTTGGTAAACGACTTCTTAGTTATACTTGAAAGATGGTTACGAGATTTCGGAATTATATCTAATTCACATTATGTACAATAGCGTATTTGTAATTTAGTATAATCCTATTGTTTTTTTCTCTTGCGAGATTGAAATGATAATAGACTTTTATTAATTTCTGTATTATATATTACATTAGGGCTGGCAATTTTCGACACGACCCACCAACCCGACACGACACGACACGAAAATAAAAGGGTTTGGGTTGAGGTTTTTGACACGCCAACCTGCCAACCCGCTAACCTGCCAACCCACCAAATTTCAAGGGTTGACCCGCGGGGTTGGTGGGTTGACCCGTGAACCCGTTTATATTTAAATTAATTATTATATATATATTTTTTATTATATAATAAAAAATAAAAAAACTAAAAAAATCAAATCCACTCTTTATATTTGTATTTTGAACAAATTCTAACAAACTCTAAGTTTATTTGTGTTTTGAACGTTAAACTTGTTGTATTTGAACTTGGAACTTGGTTGTATTTGGTTGCTTTTGAACTTGGTTGTATTTGGATGCTTTTGAACTTGATTATATTTGGTTGCTTTTGAACTTAATTGTATTGAAACTTTGTTTTTATTTGAATTGTATGAAGAATGACCTTTGACCTGTCAACCCGTTTATGACCCACCAACCCATTTATGATCCTTCAACTCGTTTATGACTCGTCAACCCGTTTATGACCCGCCAACACGCCACTGACCCGCCAACCCGCCAACCCGTGACACGACCCACGACACGACCCTTCACGGGTAAGGGTTGAAGAACTCGACACGATTAGCTAAATGGGTGGGGTCAGGGTTGAAGTTTTTGACCCTCCAACCCGCCAACCCGTGACCCGCCAACCCACCAACCCGCAAATTGCCACCCCTATATTACATAACTATATTCTTGGGCCGTGCTTTAGCACGGTCCGTAGCCCAACTAGTATATATATATATATATATATATGTCAACTTGTATGAATAATTAGTATCATCAATTCACATATGAATTTTCAAATAAAAAAATTTCCAAATTTTTGCAGAAGACTCACATATGAACAATCTCTTCTCACCTAGCTTCCCGCTTCGACCCACACACCCAACCTGCACCGCCCGACCCATGCTTCAACTCCCTTTTAATATTATATTTATTTCCAAATTTATATGTTAACTCCCTAAACTTATAATATTTATTTACTTTATACCTTTTACTTTTCAATATTTCATTTTACGTTTTAGTCATATATCGTATATTGGCTAAAATATATTAAAAAATACATTTTAATTTTAACAAATTACGTCATCATAATCATATCCTCTGTACGATCAAAATGAGCCTAATATTGAATATTTTTTGATGTAATTATTTTATTATATAATATATATATATATATATATATTACGATTATACGAAACCATATAATCCTATACCCATTTTCAAATTTACATATGGTACTTACAGTTCCTTGCCCTATCCCTTGTGAGTGGAAGGACAAAAGAACTGTAGGAACAACTGAGGTGAACTGTGAGATTCAACTGGAAAATAGAACCAGGCGCAAGTATACACCTTGAACTACTGTCGTCCCGTAACAAGTAATAATAGTAAGTAAATACCAGATATCGTTTCCACAGAGAAGGAATAATGCAAGAGTCTTTTCAGTTGTTGGTAAAGCAGTTAAGGGATGATTTCAGATGGCGAATTCGAGGATTTTAACCGATGCTTGTTTTAGCAAATGGTGAGTGAGTGTGTTTGTAAAATCTGTTGGAGAAAAAGAACCCAGGGTGCAGGTAATAAAGAGATACAAAAAGGGCTGTTTGTAGTTTAAAGATGCTTTATAAAACTGTGAAACCACTGGCTAGACGGCCGACCACAGTGCACACTGGTCAACATGCAATCAGGTGTGATATTAGTCACTTGCCCTAGCACAACCAGTGTTACCTTCATCGCCAGATAAAAAACCATATACAGACCACACATATTACTACAGTTATTCTCCCGTTATCCTTAACTCTGAAAGTTAATGCATTTTCATAAGCTAGACTAATCCAACTTAATCTTCAATGTAACGTTTCAAACACCTGTAATAAATAGTTCAGCACTGTAATATTGTTCTCACTTTACTGCATTTGTTTTAACGTAAACCTTAACTCTGAAAGTTAATGCATTTTCATAAGCCAGATTGGGCGTCAATCAACCTAACTTAATCTTCAATGAAACGCTTCAAACTCCTGCAATAAATAGTTAGCACAATAATACAACATTGCATCTAGAACAATTACAACTACATTGCACTCAATATTTCCCCACACCCCAAGCTCAAGTGTTTAACTCATAACTTGGAAATGTGAATACTGGAATAATGACCAGTTGGGAATAATGGCAAGAAAAGTAAATGAGTGGTAATTACTTACACAATACGTTCTCTTCTGAGAGAGAAACAGAGTGTAAGTAATCCCGAAAGCAGTAAATTAAATTGCAGAAATTAAAGTACTGGACTTGACCAGTAGATTGCAGAAATGTAAACACTGGAGTGACCAGTAAAGACTGGATTGACCAGTAAATTGCAGGAAAGTAACTGACAGGAAATTAACTTGCAGGAAATTAAACACTGGATTTATGACCAGTAAAATTGCTGGAAAGTAAATTGCAATAAAAGTAAATTGGTAATTACTACACAATACGTTCTCTACTAGAGAGAAACAGAGTGTAGTAATTCCAAGAAGTTAGAAAGTTAGCAGCAGTTAGCAATTAGCAGGTATTTAAAATACTGATTAGTTACTTGGAACAAAAGTCTTGCATGTAATCAATCTAGGGGACAAAAAGTACTTGGAAGTACACTTAGGGGACAAAAGTACAAAGAATGTACTTGAAAGGACAAGCAAGTACAAGGGAGCCTTTTTAGGTTGTACTTGAAACTTGAGATTTAAGCAACTATTTTCTAACAATTAAAACAGTAACAGGTATTTTGAAAACACTGATTTTGGTAGTTGGAACACAATACGTTCTTTACTAAGAAAGAATCAGAGTGTAAACAACTCCAAGGAAACAAGATGATTAAAAACTACAAACTTTGGATTTTTAAGAACAAGAACACTTTAAGATCAAAAGCTGGAACTTTAACAACAAGAACACAACACAAGATGATTTTTCAAAAGATTACTTTGATTAAAACTACTAAGAACAACAACAACACTAGTTTAAGTGCTTAAACCCGTATAGAGATTAAGACACAAACTAGGAAGATCAAAAGATTATGCTACGGATTGGTTTCAAGAACCAAGAGTTTCAAACCAAGAACTTAAGAACAGAAATTTAAATCTAAAACAGCAGCTAAGAACTAAAGAGTAGTGACAAGAGAAACCAAATCACTAGAAAGTGATATGGATCAAATGTAAGAAATTAAGGTTACAACTACATGGTATTTATAGGCAAATAAAAGGCTTGGAAGAGGGAGACAGCTGTAAACAGGCTTGATTGTCTGACAAAAGCAACCCATGGGTCAAAAGTCGGGTCAGATCCAAAAGCAGTTCCTTGAATCAAAAGTAATGAGCTGGCCCAGAAACCTTCCTTCAGCATTCCTGCAGCAGTCCGGTGGCATTCCTATAGCACTCCCAAAGGGCTGTCCTGCAACTGCTCCTTTCCAAAGCCTGAAAAACAAGGAAATAACACTAATTAACTACTAGAATACACATTTAAGCACATAAGTCATGAGAAATGAAATTATAGTAAAAACAGAAGTAAACTAGACTCAAATGCTAACCTTGGGCAAAATAAAGACACAATTTGACATAAAAAGGACTCCATAAGTGGCAACATTTAGACACTTATCACAACCTCAAACTTAAAATGTTGTTTGTCCCCAAACAACCAAAAAGACAAATTAAAGACTCAATGATCTAAAAATTTTAACAAAAATTTGGACTGTTTTCAAGAGTATGTACACATAGATCCTTTTGGCTCATATGGATGACATGAGATCAAATAGCCCTTCACAAATCATGGTTCCTTTCCTGATTTCAAGGTGCAACACAGAGTTAGTCCTAAGTCTAGAGTCATCAAGGCATTTTTGTATTGGTGGTGCATGTTGGCCATTCTTTTCTTTGCATGCTTAAGCCTCTTTTCACACATCTCACAACAATCACTCAATGGTATGATTTTATTACCATTCTTCTCTTATTGAGGTATTGTTGGACCTTTAGGTCTCTTTTAAGCACTTTGTGTCTTTTAACACAGATTATTCACTAAACTAAAAAAATTTACAAAAAATTTAGTGATATTTTGGCTCATTTGGCTTAATGATGTGTTTGGCTTAATGAGGTGAGGAAGGGGTTGAGTGTATATGCAAGGCATTCTCCCCACCTCAAACTTATGGGATGCAATGTCCCCATTGTATCAAAGAAAAGTATTTGTGGGCTTGTAATATAGGAATGAAAGCCCAAGAATGGCTTGCCATATGATGACTCAACCATCTTTTCTATCAAACTGTGTTGGACTATTTCTGTGATAACAACTATCTTTCAAAAAGATCACATCTAGATTTATTAAGGCTATAAGATCATGTACAAGTTGAATAGTATGCCAATTCTGATTTCAGTGCACAAACAGATGAACAAATCCATAAAATCAGTTCCCAATTTAAACTAGAAAAGCAATGATGAGAATGGGACTGTTTTCCATTTCATCAATTGCAAGACACAATTACAAATGACTCAAAATTTATTCTATCATGACTTAGTGACAAAATTACCTAAAATTCAGCAAAACATCCAAACAGATTAGTGAGTGAACACCAATCATGGATTAAGACTTAACAACTAAAATTCCTACTTTGAAACAGAAAAGTAAAAATGACAATGTTTCCCAAAGGGTCACACTGCCATCAATTCTACATACTTTTAAAAACATTAACCTCAAATTTGAGATGTTGTATAACACTCAAGTTTGGAAAATCATCAAAAATTAAAGAAACTACATAAACTTTACCAACCTCAAACTTGCTTAAGGCAATGTTTGAGTTTAAAACCTAAAATTCAGCAAATCAAAACAAAAACACACAACCTCAAACTTAGTCTTAGACTAAGCTTGAAACTAAAAACTAAAAACAGCAAATCAAAATAAAAGACTCAAATATTTAACTACCTCAAACTTTGTCTATGACATAGTTTGGGACTAACAACCTAACAACTTACCTAGAATTCAGCAAAATTCCCAAAAAGTGGGCATCAACAGAGTTCATGCCATGGGATAAATCAAACAAACTACACAAAAGCACCACAAGGTTGAATACATGCAAGCTAAGAGGGGCTGCCTCTTATGTGTGTGAAATTCCATAATACCAAGATCTCAAGGGGACTGCCCTTGTGATCAGTGCATCCAAAATCAACCAAATGAGGTAGAGGGGCTGCCTCTACTCATTGTGCACCAAAATTCACAAAGGTGAAAACAGGGGGACTGCCCCTATGTGCAAACTGTGTGTGAGTGCAAATGTGTGCAAAACATAAGATCAAAACAATCATAACATACTAACATATATACAAACAGGCAGAGAACAGACATTTTTGCTGTGCAAGGCTAAGCATGCTACTATTCATATATTGATTGACAAGGGAATGTAAAAGGGAGGATGATAGAACCTGTCCTACTCAGACTGAGTAGGTGAATCCTCCTGGAGCACATCCTTGGGTCTGGGAGGCATCTTTAGAGGCTGTTGGGCTTGTCCCAACCTGTAGGCCTCCTTGATCTGCTCCTTGTACATCTTGTGCAAGGCCTCCTGTTCTCTCTCTTTCTTGATCTTCTCCACATCCCTCTCAATCACCTGCAGCTTCTCCTTGAGCTTTCTGTGCTTAGTCTTCACCAGATCCTTGATCTCCTCAGTTTGTCTCTCCATGGCATCCATCAGCTCAGTCTTCAAAGACTCCAATCCAGAGTTGGAAGTCTGTCCACCAGTTTCAGGGGCATTTGGGAACCTTAACAATCTCAACAAAGATTGTTTGTCTATTATCACCTTGTCTCTGTTGATCTTGTCAGTGGATAGAACTGGAACCTTGGCTTTCTCTAGCATCTTCTGGATAATGGAAGGATAAGGAAGCTGCTTGTTTCCTTTCTCTATGCAATACCTCATGGCTTTGCTGATCAGGGCACCCACATCAAACTGGTGCCCTTCTACTATGCAGTAGAGATAGTATACCCTATCCATATCCAAATCAGTATCATGGCTGGTTGGGAAAGGGTGTGCCTCATAAAGTAGAACCAAACATTGGTTTCTCCCTTTAGAGTATGTCCCTTTAGGATCTTCTGCTTGTATTTGGTATCCCAACCTGACCCTTCAACACTCAGCCTCTCTATCAACATCTCATAGTCTTCTGGGGTGGCCTGAGTTTGCAATCTGTCATACTCTGATTCCACTGGAGGTGTGAGGCCCAAGAGTTCATTGATGGCCTCAGCAGAGTATGAGATTGGGGTCTGTCTAACCATTAGTTCAGTTCCAGGGGTAACAGCTAGTTCTGTGTAGAATTCCCTCACCCAATCCAAGTTATACTCCCCTATGCAGTCAAGTAGAGTCTCCCATTTCATTGCCTCAACCACCCTCTTTAGTTCAGGGTAGGCATGCACTAGTGTTTTGGGATAGACCCTAGGGGTGTGAGCTGACCTATTGGCATATGTGGGGTATTTGCTAACTGCCAAAGGTCCACTGAGTAAATCCATGGGTGAGGTACTTGCTGAAATTACCTTCTTCTTCTTGTGCCTGGATGGAGGTGCTGCAGGACTGCCAGAGGACTGCTGGAGCACTGTATGGTGGTGTCCACTAGTCTGCTTGGTTTTCTGCCTGGTGATTCTCTGAGCAGGGGGACTTGGAGATGGACAATACTCCTCATCCTCCTCACTATCTTGGAGTATCAACCTCCTCTTCTTTGGTGGCCCTGTGCTAGCAGCCTTCTTCTTTCTCTGGGTCTCTACCTCATGTTCTTTGGCCTTCTGTTTTCTGGCCAATTCCACTTCTCTTGCTCTCTCTTGCTTTCTTTTCTCCTCTGCTTCTGCTTTCTTCTTCTCTTCAGCCTCTATCCTCTTTCTTTCATCAGCTTTCTTCTTAGCAGCAGCTTCTGCTTTCAACCTTTCCTCAGCCTCTAACTTCTTTCTTGCAGCTTCCTCAGCCTTCTTGTTCAATCTCTCTTTCTCAGCCTCCCAAGCCTCCTTTCTTCTCTTTTTATCCCTCTCATCCTTCTCAGATTGAGAGATCAGCCTCCTCTTTTTGAACACTTCTTTCACTACAGGCCTTTCAACCTGTTTTTCTATATGTTGCTCATCATGTACCTCCTCTGCCCTTTGTGTGTCACCATCTCCTCTTTCAGGTTCCTCCTCATGGGTAGGACTGTTGTGCACAAAAGTGTCATGCACAACATCCTCATGCATAGCAGGTTCATCAATTGGTTGATCCTGAGGCTGCTTTCCCTTATCAGTCTTCTCCTTTCCACTAGATGCACCCATATCCCATTCCAACTGCTCAGGTATAGGCTCTAAGGCTGTTCCACTTGTTCCCACAGTCTCTACCCTCTTAACAGTTTCTTTGGCCACCACCAATTCCCTTGTTTCACTTGCCACAGGCTGTTTGGGTTGGGGGTTTTGGCTAGAGGTAGCCTGGTTGGCCATAGGGCCAAAACCAGGGGGTATGATGGTTGAGGCTTGGGTGCTAGCTTGCCTAGCATTGATGATAGCTTGGAGTTGGGCTATGGTGTAGTCTGCAAAGGGGTTTTGGTTGGGTGTAGGTCTAGGTTCAGGGGTTTGAAATCTAAAAGGGACATAGTGGGTTCCATGGGTGGTATAGAAAGGATGGTTGTAGGTTTGATAGGATGGTCTAGGTTGCATTTGTGACAAGGCATGGTTAGTGAACAATCTGGCTATCTTGTCACTAATAGGGGCTGTATTGGCAGGGGTATAGTTTAAGGAAGGTGGGTTAGGGATGGTTTGTTGTGGTTGATTGGAAGATTGCCCTTTCATGGTTGTGGAGAGACCTAAAATTTCATCTTGAGCAGCCAAGGCATCATCAAGATTCTGACTTAAGGCCATCCCAACAATGGTGTTAGGGCCAAAGGGTTTCTCTAAGGCTTTAGTGGTGGAAGGTTTTGGTGTTGAACTTGTGGCTTTAGGAAACTTTACATATTGGTGTGCAGGGATGGTGACTGAACCTCCTTGGGTGGTCACAGTGATGGGTATGTTATCAAAGTCCACATCAGGGGATTTTGATGGAGATGATGTTGCAGCAGCCAAAGCAAGAGTATCAAGGGCTGTTTTACCTTGATGAGATGATGATGGTTCTCCTTTCTTCTTATCCTCCACTGCTACATGCATCTTTGAGGTTTCTCCCCTTTCTTCTTCCTTGGAGTTTGTACTCCCTTCAGACGATACTCCAATGGCAGATCCCTCACTTGTAGCCATAGGTTTGGTCTTCAAAACTTTGCTACTTCTTGTATTCCTCCTTTGCTTGATTGGAGTGGCCTTTGGCTTCTTTGCCACAGATTTGGCCCTTGCTTTTGGTTTCTCCTTCAAAGGCTTCACACTTCTAACAGGAATTGCAGCAATGGGGGTTTTGTTCAAGGGATTGTCATCGGAATCAGGGGTGTATCACCGGAATTGTGTTTTTCCCGGATGGTTTTCTTAGTCATCGGCATTTCACAGTGGTGGTTAATGGTGGTTAGGGCTTGATTAGGAAAGGGTTTAGTGAAATTAATGATGGAGAGGGTTAAATAGGATGGTTTACAGGCTGTTTGGGAGGCTAATTTCCCTCCTTGGTGGTTTCCGGTCAAGGCTGCAAGTACACTTGTTGCAGTCGGCGGCTATTACCCAAAGTGGAAACGCCGATGATCTCTTCTCAAGTACAAATAGAAGCTATAGTTGCAGATGGAAGTACAGTTCGTTATCTTGAAGGGGACAGAGGCCTGAATTGTTGTCTTCTCAAGAAATGGTGATGTCAGCGTGATGATGGCCTCCGTTCGTTTTCCGGCGAGATAACCGTTGGAAGCCAACGATGTCGTTTGATCTCAACTACACGGATGTGGGCTTGAGAGAGTGGGCCTGCAAACAAGAGGTAACAGATCAGATTTAGTTTTCTTTTGGGCCTGCTTTTATTTTATTAACTAAACTGACCATAGGGCCCAATTTAGGAGAATAGGCTAATTAGCCCATCTCTTCAATCTGACCCAAAATCAGATTTTATTAACTTTATTTTGTTTTCTTTCTTTTTCTGATTTTTCAAATAACAAAATTATTTTTGGTATTTTCAAACATTATTTTCTAAAAGAATTTAACTAAAAATTAATTATAACCTAATTTTATCTATACTTACTAATATTACTACTAACTATTTATTTATAACACTAACTTTAGTTGTACTAATACCTAAGACAACCTAATGCTACAATTATCTAGACTAAGAGAAAAATAGTAGATTAAGTACACTAAGGCTAATACTAAGATTACAACTAATAAAACTTTTAATATTTATTCTAACTTAACCTAGAAGCAACTCTTTTTTGGATTTTTGGGAAAAGGTTTATTAAAACTAATACTACTAAGTTACCTACTCTAATTATCTAGATATACTACTTGCCTAGTTACAACTAATAAACCTTTTTGTGGATTTTCAAAATTATTATAACTTGACCTCTAAGTAATTATTTTGGGATTTTCAAGAAATAGAGTTCTAAAAACCTAATACTACTAAATGATTCAAAACTAATTATTTTTGTGAAATCTTTTTCTTTTTATGCAAGTAAAAACAAAAAGGAAAATATAAAAATAAACTTATTTACAAAAGAAAATTTTTATTTATTTTAGAAATCAGAGTCATCAGCCATGTCAGGCTGATGTGGATTTGGAACTGGCTCAAGAAATGGTTTCACTCTCTGTCCATTTACCTTGAAAGTAGTACCTCTGTCCGGATCAATTAAATCAACTACTCCGTAGGGGTATACTTTTGCAATTTCAAAAGGACCTGTCCATCTAGATTTAAGCTTTCCAGGGAATAACTTCTCTCTAGAATTGAACAGTAAAACTTTTTGTCCTTCATATAGATCTTTTAGAAGAATCTTTTTGTCATGCCATTTCTTTGTGTTCTCTTTATAGAGTTTGGCATTCTCATATGAAAAATATCTATGTTCTTCCATTTCACAGAGTTGTAAAATTCTTTTCTTACCAGCCTCACCCAGACTCATGTTTAGTTCTTTGATGGCCCAATAGGCCTTATGCTCTAACTCTACAGGCAGGTGACAGGCTTTTCCAAAAACTAACTTATATGGGGACATTCCAATAGGGGCTTTGAGTGCAGTTCTGTAGGCCCACAGGGCATCATCCAATTTGGAGGCCCAATCCTTGCGGTGTGGTTTGACTACTTTAGCCAAAATGCCTTTAATTTCCCTATTTGACAACTCAGCTAAACCATTGGTTTGAGGGTGATAAGCAGTAGCCACCCTGTGCTGAATGTTGTACTTCAGTAGAAGTTCCTCAAGTAAATTATTTAGGAAGTGTGTGCCTTCATCACTAATTAAGGCACGTGGTGTACCAAATCTAGTGAAAATGTGCTTTTGTAAGAACTTGACAACAGTCTTAGCATCATTAGAGTGGCAGGCCATAGCCTCCACCCATTTAGACACATAGTCTACAGCTACCAATATATAAGAACAATTGTTGGAAACAGGAAAAGGTCCCATAAAGTCAATACCCCACACATCAAATAACTCTATTTCTAGAATTCCATTGAGGGGCATTTCATTTCTTCTGGAAATATTTCCACTTCTCTGACACTCATCACAACTTTTTACAAAGTCATGACAATCTCTATGTAGAGTAGGCCAGTAGAATCCAGACTGTAAAATCTTAGCTGCAGTTCTGTGGCCTCCAAAGTGACCTCCACAAGGTCCTGTGTGGCAATGATGTATGATTGAAGTCACTTCTTCTTTTGGTATGCACCTTCTGATCACCTGATCTGCACAAATTTTAAACAAATAAGGATCATCCCAAAGATATTTTCTACAATCAGATAAAAGCTTTTTCTTTTGATATTTATTAAAATCTTTAGGAATGATTTCACATGCTAAAAAATTACAAATATCTGCAAACCAAGGTATGGAAAAATGGTTCACAGCTAATATCCTCTCATCTGGAAATACTTCACAGATGTCACTACTATGTACGATCTCTTTTTGTTTTTCTATTCTTGACAAGTGGTCAGCCACTTGATTATTTGTTCCTTTTCTGTCAATGATCTCCAAATCAAACTCTTGTAACAACAAGACCCACCTTATCAGCCTAGGCTTTGCATCTTTTTTAGAAATAAGGTACTTGAGGGCAGAATGATCAGTGTGAACAATCACCTTGGTGCCCATCAAGTAAGATCTGAATTTTTCAAAAGCAAAAACCACAGCCAATAATTCCTTTTCAGTAGTGGTGTAATTGATTTGAGCATCATTGAGGGTTTTACTAGCATAGTATATAGGGTGAAAAATCTTTCCTTTCTTTTGCCCTAATACAGCTCCAACTGCCCAGTCACTAGCATCACACATTATTTCAAAAGGTTGGGACCAGTCAGGTGTGGTTACAACAGGAGCAGTGACCAGAGCTTCTTTTAGGGTTTTAAAAGCCTTTTTACAATCTTCATCAAAAATAAACTCCTGATCATGCTGAAGTAACACACACAAGGGTTTTGAGATTTTGGAAAAATCTTTTATGAATCTCCTGTAAAACCCTGCATGTCCAAGGAAACTTCTGATTCCTTTAACAGTGGTTGGTTCAGGTAATTTTGCAATTACCTCCAACTTAGCCTTATCTACCTCAATGCCTCTGTTGGATATGAGATGTCCCAGAACTATACCTTCTTTAACCATGAAATGGCATTTCTCCCAATTCAAGACTAAATCAGTATCTTCACATCTTTCCAGAGCTTTTTCAAGATTTTTCAAACATTGCTCATATGATGTCCCATATACAGAAAAGTCATCCATGAAGATTTCCATGGAGTTTTCTAGCATATCAGAGAAAATAGACATCATACATCTCTGAAAAGTTGCTGGGGCATTACATAATCCAAAGGGCATCCTCCTAAAGGCAAAAGTGCCATAGGGACATGTAAAAGTGGTCTTTTCCTGGTCATCTGGTGCAATGGCTATTTGATTGTAACCGGAGTAGCCATCTAAGAAACAATAAAACTCCTTACCTGCCAGTCTGTCTAACATTTGATCCACAAAAGGTAAAGGAAAATGGTCTTTTTGAGTGGCTTTGTTAAGCCTTCTATAGTCCATGCATATCCTCCAACCTGATACTACTCTGGTGGGTATAAGTTCATTTTTCTCATTTGGTACAACAGTAACTCCACCCTTCTTGGGTACACATTGAACTGTACTGACACAAGTACTACTGGCAATGGGATAGATTATGCCAGCATCAAGCCATTTTAAGATCTCCTTTTTAACTACTTCTTTCATAACAGGATTGAGTCTCCTTTGAGGCTCAACTGAAGTGAAATTTTTGTCTTCAAGAATAATCTTGTGTTGACAAACAGTAGGGCTTATGCCCTTGATATCAGCAATGGTCCAAGCAATGGCTTTCTTGTGCTGTTTCAGCATCTGGACCAACTTTTCTTCCTGGTCTGGGTCTAATGATGATGAAATTATGACTGGCAACTTCCCTGGGTGTTCTAAAAATGCATACTTCAAATGTGAGGGAAGTTGTTTCAGTTCTAAATCTGGGGCAACATCTAAAGAAGGGACAAGAGTCTTCCTATCTTCAATCTCTAAGGTCTCAAAAGCAAAGATTTCCTCAGGCATCATTATCTCCTCACAGTCTTCCTCATCACTATCACTTTCAGACTCTGCTATTCCTAAGGCTTCTCTTCTACTCTCATTCTCACACCAAGTCTCTATTACAGTCAGAATGGAACAATCCTCTCTATCATCAGGGTACCTGAGAGAATTAAACACATTAAAAGTCACCTCTTGGTCATGGACTCTCATGGTCAACTCTCCCTTCTGGACATCTATCAGGGTTCTGCCTGTAGCTAAAAAGGGTCTACCCAGAAGGAGGGGAACATCATTGTCTGCCTCAAAGTCTAAGATAATAAAGTCAGCTGGAAAGATGAATTTATCAACCTGAACTAGGACATCCTCAATTTTTCCTTCAGGATAGGCAATGGTTTTATCAGCTAAAGATAGAGTCACAGTGGTAGGTCTAGCTTCACCTATGCCTAGGGATTTGAAAATGGATAAAGGCATCAGGTTAATACTAGCACCTAGGTCACATAGGGCTTTCCCTACATTCTTTCCTCCTATCAGACAAGGTATAGTGAAACATCCCGGATCTTTCATCTTAGGTGGGATTTTGTTGGTTAACAAGGCACTACATTCCTTAGTCAGAGCTACGGTTTCATATTCAGTCAGCTTTTTCTTTTTGTTCAGGATGTCTTTAAGAAACTTAGCATAACTTGGCATTTGCTCAATAGCCTCAACCAAAGGTATGTTTATGTGAAGTTGCTTGAAAACATCCAGAAATTTCTTAAATTGTATTTCCTCTTTTTGATTCCTTAACCTTTGGGGGTAAGGAACATAACGACTGACTGAAGATGGAATAGTAGTCTTTCCAGGAATTGGGTCTGGTAATGGTGGTGGGGTAGGCAGGACATCATACTCTACTACTTGTTGTATTACAGGTTCTGCCTCAGGGATTGTCTCTGAACTGCTTGGTGTACAATGAATCTTAGGACTGTCACCAGATTGTGACACATCACTAACATGGGTTTTCTCTCTCTTTTGAACTTTCTTTGACTCATTTGGAAATAAAAGTGGAAGATCTGACCTTTCAGGAAGTGGTGCATGAGTCAGAGGTCTCTTGTTGTTGTCTCTAGAAGACTGTGGAATATCAGAAGAAGTGGATGGTGCAAAATCTTTTTCTTTTTCTACCTTTTTCTTCTCGGGCTCTGTTTTTGTATTTTCTATTTCTTTATCTTTTTTCTCAGGTGGTGTGTGTGATTTCACCTGATTGTTTTCTATTAAAGTCTTACCATTCCTAAGGGTCACAACTTTGACTTGTTCTTTCCCAGGTCTCTGAGGAGTCTCAGTATCACTGGGTAAAGTCCCATCAGGTCTTTTCTTAATCTCCTGAGCTATCTGGCCAACCTGGCTTTCCAGATTTTTGATTGATGCCTGTGTTTGGGCCATGAAGCCTTTCAACATTGCCTCCAAGGTAGGAGGGGCATCATTCTGATTGTTGTTCCTATGGTGAGAAGAAGAAGAAGATTGATGGTTCTGGTTTTGAAAATGAACATGCCTCTGTTGTTGTTGGTGATGGTTATTCTGACTAGGGTGATTGGTCTGACCATGGGGTTTCTGCATTGGTGAGTTAAGTGCCGGACTACGCCATGAAAAATTAGGGTGATCTCTCCACTTAGAATTATAAGTAGGAGAGAAGGCCCCAGTCTGTGTGTGATTGTTATGGCCGACATAGTTAACACTTTCAGGATTTTCAGGACAGTCATCAAATAAATGGTTTTCTTGACAGTAAGAACAAGTGACAAAACGGACTTTTTTAGGTGCCCTATCATTTCCATTAGGGTTGGTCAGATTCTTCATCATCTCAACCATATTGGAAACTTGCTCAGCCAAAGCTGAGTAGGCATCTGTATCCTGAACATTAGCAGCATTTCTCCTTGGTGGAACTGCCCGTGGGTCAGCCCAATGCCCATTGTTGTTGGATATTTTTTCTAGGATCTTAAATCCTTCATTGTAGGTGATTCCAGTGAAAGCTCCGCCTGCAGTAGCATCTATCATTCCCTTTGCAGTGGGTGTCAACCCATTGTAAAAGGTTTCTAGCTGTATGCAGTACGGAATGCCATGATGAGGGCATTTTCTCAAAAGTTCTTTGTATCTTTCCCATGCATCAGGAACTGCTTCGTCCTCCCATTGTTTAAAAGTGGAAATATCAAGCCGGGACTTAGCATTTCTGGTGGGTGGAAAATATTTTTTTAGAAATTTTTCTGCCATTTGGTTCCATGAGGTTATAGAATCTGGTTCGAGGGAATCGTACCAGGCTCTGGCTCTTTCCTTAAGGGAAAATGGAAAAAGAGATAACCTCAAGGCACTTGGTGAAACTCCCGGTATACGGAAAGAATCTGTTATTTGCATAAAAGATTTTAGATGAGAATGTGGATCTTCAACTGCAGTACCACCGAACTGGCCATTAGTTTGGATCATGGAAAACATCAGGGGTTTTAGAGCAAAATGGGCGGCTTTGATTTTGGGCCTAAGTATTCCTGAATGAAGCTGGCCCAAAACAGGAATAGCATAGTCCATAATCCCGCCATCCTTAGAATTAGCAAGTTGAATGATATCTTGCTCCTGATAGAGTTCCTCCTCATCACTGTACTCCTCCTCATCATCACTAGGATGTGGGGGTGGGTTTTCCTCTTGTTGGTGTAACATTAGGATGGTTTTCAAAAGATCTTTTTGTATTTTTCTTTGCCAACGGAGAGTTTGTTCAATCTCTGGATCAAGTTCAAAAAAATTCCCGCGTGCTTTTCTTGGCATAAAATAATATTTTTCTTTTCTGAAAAAGGTGTTAGAAAAATCAAAACTTAAAAACTCTACGTAAAACTGAATTGACTTTTAACTTCCTTCCCCGGCAACGGCGCCAAAAACTTGGTACTCACAATTCCTTGCCCTATCCCTTGTGAGTGGAAGGACAAAAGAACTGTAGGAACAACTGAGGTGAACTGTGAGATTCAACTGGAAAATAGAACCAGGCGCAAGTATACACCTTGAACTACTGTCGTCCCGTAACAAGTAATAATAGTAAGTAAATACCAGATATCGTTTCCACAGAGAAGGAATAATGCAAGAGTCTTTTCAGTTGTTGGTAAAGCAGTTAAGGGATGATTTCAGATGGCGAATTCGAGGATTTTAACCGATGCTTGTTTTAGCAAATGGTGAGTGAGTGTGTTTGTAAAATCTGTTGGAGAAAAAGAACCCAGGGTGCAGGTAATAAAGAGATACAAAAAGGGCTGTTTGTAGTTTAAAGATGCTTTATAAAACTGTGAAACCACTGGCTAGACGGCCGACCACAGTGCACACTGGTCAACATGCAATCAGGTGTGATATTAGTCACTTGCCCTAGCACAACCAGTGTTACCTTCATCGCCAGATAAAAAACCATATACAGACCACACATATTACTACAGTTATTCTCCCGTTATCCTTAACTCTGAAAGTTAATGCATTTTCATAAGCTAGACTAATCCAACTTAATCTTCAATGTAACGTTTCAAACACCTGTAATAAATAGTTCAGCACTGTAATATTGTTCTCACTTTACTGCATTTGTTTTAACGTAAACCTTAACTCTGAAAGTTAATGCATTTTCATAAGCCAGATTGGGCGTCAATCAACCTAACTTAATCTTCAATGAAACGCTTCAAACTCCTGCAATAAATAGTTAGCACAATAATACAACATTGCATCTAGAACAATTACAACTACATTGCACTCAATATTTCCCCACACCCCAAGCTCAAGTGTTTAACTCATAACTTGGAAATGTGAATACTGGAATAATGACCAGTTGGGAATAATGGCAAGAAAAGTAAATGAGTGGTAATTACTTACACAATACGTTCTCTTCTGAGAGAGAAACAGAGTGTAAGTAATCCCGAAAGCAGTAAATTAAATTGCAGAAATTAAAGTACTGGACTTGACCAGTAGATTGCAGAAATGTAAACACTGGAGTGACCAGTAAAGACTGGATTGACCAGTAAATTGCAGGAAAGTAACTGACAGGAAATTAACTTGCAGGAAATTAAACACTGGATTTATGACCAGTAAAATTGCTGGAAAGTAAATTGCAATAAAAGTAAATTGGTAATTACTACACAATACGTTCTCTACTAGAGAGAAACAGAGTGTAGTAATTCCAAGAAGTTAGAAAGTTAGCAGCAGTTAGCAATTAGCAGGTATTTAAAATACTGATTAGTTACTTGGAACAAAAGTCTTGCATGTAATCAATCTAGGGGACAAAAAGTACTTGGAAGTACACTTAGGGGACAAAAGTACAAAGAATGTACTTGAAAGGACAAGCAAGTACAAGGGAGCCTTTTTAGGTTGTACTTGAAACTTGAGATTTAAGCAACTATTTTCTAACAATTAAAACAGTAACAGGTATTTTGAAAACACTGATTTTGGTAGTTGGAACACAATACGTTCTTTACTAAGAAAGAATCAGAGTGTAAACAACTCCAAGGAAACAAGATGATTAAAAACTACAAACTTTGGATTTTTAAGAACAAGAACACTTTAAGATCAAAAGCTGGAACTTTAACAACAAGAACACAACACAAGATGATTTTTCAAAAGATTACTTTGATTAAAACTACTAAGAACAACAACAACACTAGTTTAAGTGCTTAAACCCGTATAGAGATTAAGACACAAACTAGGAAGATCAAAAGATTATGCTACGGATTGGTTTCAAGAACCAAGAGTTTCAAACCAAGAACTTAAGAACAGAAATTTAAATCTAAAACAGCAGCTAAGAACTAAAGAGTAGTGACAAGAGAAACCAAATCACTAGAAAGTGATATGGATCAAATGTAAGAAATTAAGGTTACAACTACATGGTATTTATAGGCAAATAAAAGGCTTGGAAGAGGGAGACAGCTGTAAACAGGCTTGATTGTCTGACAAAAGCAACCCATGGGTCAAAAGTCGGGTCAGATCCAAAAGCAGTTCCTTGAATCAAAAGTAATGAGCTGGCCCAGAAACCTTCCTTCAGCATTCCTGCAGCAGTCCGGTGGCATTCCTATAGCACTCCCAAAGGGCTGTCCTGCAACTGCTCCTTTCCAAAGCCTGAAAAACAAGGAAATAACACTAATTAACTACTAGAATACACATTTAAGCACATAAGTCATGAGAAATGAAATTATAGTAAAAACAGAAGTAAACTAGACTCAAATGCTAACCTTGGGCAAAATAAAGACACAATTTGACATAAAAAGGACTCCATAAGTGGCAACATTTAGACACTTATCAACATATTAGTTTCCTAAACTTATAATATTTTTCACTTTATACCTTTTTACTTTTCAATATTTCATTTTATATTTTAGTCATATATCGTATATCGGCTAAAATATGTTAAAAAAAATACGTTTTAACTTTAACAAATTACGCCATTATAACCATATTGTCGATACGATCAAAATGAGTCTAATATTGAATATTTTTTTGATGTAATTATTTTATCATATACTATATATAGTACGATTATATGAAGCCAAAACACCATTCATGAACAACAGCTACCGACATTTGAAGAAATTAGATTTTAGCCCCTTAAACTTATAATATTTATTCAGTTTATATCTTTTAGTTTTCTATATTTCATTTTACGTTTTAGTCATTATCGTATATTGGTTGGAATATGTTAAAGTGTCAGTACCTACTTTTCATGAACAGTCTTTTGGCTTCCTGATAATTGTTAGTATTATTAAAATTTCCTAAAATTAATTTTTTTGATATCTTAAACTTTTTCATTTATTTTATTAAGCCTTTCGTATGACAACATTTGTACAAACTTTATGTTTCATATAAATTCATGTTAGTACTTACGATCAAATCTATCACAGTTTATAACTCGGCGCGAAGCCCGAGCTCTTATTAGGCAACTTCCTCTAAAATATTGTTCACAACAACGGACCTTTACAATATTAACAAAACTTCCCGCAACGAAGCGCGGGCAAACCCCCTCGTTTGAAACATTCCCTAAGTTAGCTATCAAAATATTTGTTGTTTATGAGTTTATATGCATAATATGTTTGTTCTTTATCTGCATACAATTTGTTGACATTGGTGCAACATTTGTTTAGCAATTTATTAAATATTTGTTTTTGTATAACTGAGTAGTCGATTAGCGAACACTTACTGGTATTTATTATCTTTCGAATAACCATGACAAAGGCCTAAATACTTATCTCGTAAAAGACAAATATAGAACACAACCAATTTTAACACAAGTTGAAGAAAGAGAAAAAACAATCTAATTTTTAACATAAAAGTTCTAACACAATTACATAATCAAACATAAAGTATTTATCATCATGGAAAGAAATTAAAAAACAAGAACATTTAACTGATAAAAGAATGATCATAAAACTATTTATATGCGCCATTTGAATAACTGTTTTATAAACACATGTCTTCTAAAAAGATGGGTTTATAAGATATTTCTCAAAAACGTTCAAGAAAATTAGCTAATACGACAGTTTATTTTGGTAATGTACTCCTAAAAAACTTGTTATGACGCCCAAAAGAATGCTATAAAATTTTTGTAACACTTTTAGATAAAGACGTTTTTGTGTTTGGTGCTATAAACTAGCGTTCTATAAACTCAATTTTGTTGTAGTATGTAAAAGTAGACCGATGAAGGAGGGTAACAAGTGAAGAAGATCAAACTTCACAAAACCCAAAATTAACAAGTGTGGTACTATTTGGTGTGGTAGGCAGCAGCAGCCGGAGATCTGTATTGATCTCCGGCAGAGACACGCCAGGTGGATGATGCTCTTCTAAAGAGGTTGGAGAAAAAAGATAATTAGTGGAACTTAGGCCATAAAGTAAGATGAAGGTCCTCTAACTCTTCTAATTCAGGTGAAGCTAGCCCATCTTTTTCATTTTTAAGAGTGTCCGGGGCTAAAGCCCGACTAATCTTCGGTAATTTTGGGGCTAAACATGGCCCCACTGAAAAATGAGGTG
The DNA here is from genome assembly GCA_030169165.1 of Centaurea solstitialis. Taxonomy (NCBI): domain Eukaryota; kingdom Viridiplantae; phylum Streptophyta; class Magnoliopsida; order Asterales; family Asteraceae; genus Centaurea; species Centaurea solstitialis. The sequence goes on along the minus strand of CM058042.1, from coordinate 32,594,463 downwards.
GAGCCCATCTTATAGGAGAAAGAAAATTGGCTTCTCAAATTCCTTTATCAATTTTATTTTTAAAACAATGAGGAGGTGCCAATGCACCTTGTGGTGCAAAGGTGCCTCCGCCATTGATCCAACCTGACGTAAAGAACTCTGATATCGCTGTTATAAAATCACTACTCACATTGTTCCAAACCGAACGAGAATCCATCCAGCCCGGGTGATTTGTCTTGTCCGCAATCCCAAACTATAGTCTTGATTTTGGGTTCAGTACCTCATGGCTAGAAATCTTTTTTAGACCGTTTGAAATAAAACGGCATCTTTGCCGACATTGGGTTCCCATGATTCTTTAACAAAAAGATTGAATTTCCGAATTCCTGCTTCACTGCCCTTGGTTCCTCTTTTCAACTCCCATTAGCCATAATACCCCTAATTATGGTTTTGTTTCTTCTGTAGTTTATCGAATTATGGAAGATGTGCCTTTATACCATGGGTAGGTGTCTTAAGGTGACTTTTAGAACATGTTATCTCGATGCATTACATTCTAATGTGAATCGACTTCTCATACAATGATTGATAGTTTACTACTTTTCACGTTAAGCTAAATTCTAAGGCTATGAGTATCCCAACCCTCCCAACCCTCCCAACCTAATAAATTATATGTAGACTAAACATTGTAGTATTTGTGTATTGCACAAATTGCCTTAATTAAACAGGAATTTGTCCCATCCCATTTCAAGCAATATAACTTTATCGTTTCAATTCATATATATTATTATAGTTTGATGATTTACATGCAAGTGCCCACATAAAGGAAACGGAAGCACCAAACAATTAAGCGCAATATATATAAAGGCAACATAAGGATGATAATTTACATTACTGGATTATGGTAACGATAACATACAACATTGTTATTATTTGTCGAACTCGACAATTACTGAGTGTACACATACTCGGTACTCAGGATCTTTATTCTTACGGGAAACATAACTAAAAGCAAACACAAACTTATTAAGAGACACAAGCTTGGATTGAGATTTCGTGCACTTTATTTCATGCTTTCGCCTTCTTCAGTTTTCGGATCATTTCAGCTGGTTTTTCAGCATCAACCATGGTATCTTTGACTTCTTTGACTTCATAGTTTTCCTCATCATCCATTTTGGTTCTTTTCATGAGTCCCTGTTTCTTTTCGGAAAGAAATTTTTTGAACCAAAGTGCCGAATTCTTTGGATACCTTTGGAGATTGTTGTTGTAATCAACATAGATCATACCGAAACGATCACCATAACCGGAGCTCCATTCAAAACTATCCATGAATGACCACACGAAGTAGCCCATAACGTTCACGTTGTTCCTAAAACGTTATACGTTAAGAGATAAATTGTAATTCAATGTTTGATTCAATTTATATTTCAATTCTGTGGGTTCAATTACATGCATGGTGTGATGACAAATTAATGATCAAGGGACTTACAGCATAGCGGTACGGATGGCTACAAGATGGCTTTTGATGTATTCCAATCGGTATGTGTCATCCCGAACTTCGTCATAGGTTTTTGTAACATCATTCTCATCGGGAGATCCTGTGAATAACAAGACATAATGATACCATCATAATATTGAACTATAGCAGATTTAACTAAAAACAAATAGATATTTTTTTACGTACCATTCTCAGTGATTATAATGGGTTTGCATACATTGTATGTATTCTTCACACGATACAAGAGCTCTGTAAGCTCATTAGGGCAAAGATAAACCCATGAACCTTTGTATGCCTGCAAAGTACGTGGGTAGTGTTAGACTTGGTTATGTATAGTAGCTACGTAACAAAAATAATCGAAATCAAAATCTAAGAATGCCGTTTTGAGCCTCTTCATATGTTCTTTTGTTTTCTTTTTTGTAAAGTTAAGTTGTCTTACTTGCTTTCCTATAGGATTATTATTGGCATCAACACCTGAAACATGAGTGAAAAAAATGAAGTTATGAGTTATGAATATTGACGATATTCTTTTAGAAATATATGTAGAACACAAAATTAAAATATTAATAAATAAACATAAACAAAGTTTTCCATCACCTGATGCTATGAAGTGACAATCGCTAGCGTACCCAGGCTTAATACCAGCAGAAGGAGCTTGATATTTGGCATAAAATGCAGTGTAGTAGTTTATTCCAAGAAAATCATATGAGTCTATCAACTTGGCACGTTCATCATCAGTGAATTTTGGCAGAGTACGACCATTCGGGTAATTTGGCGTTGGGGTAGTGGCAAACTTTTGCATATTTTCTGGCCATGTTGCCTTTGCTAATGGCTCAAGGAACCTGAAATGTTCGTTATAATGACATGCAAAATTTGCATTTTTCAATTAGTAAATAAGCTAATAAATTTTAGGTTAGTCGATACAACAGCTAATGTTTGCTAATTACCATCCGTTCACAAAATCAGATGCGAATTGGACAGCTTCGACATCTTCTTCGTTATTTGGACCACGTGAAGGCTTGCAAAAGTTAAGGTCAAGTGTAATTCCCACTTTACCCTTTTGAATATGCTAAAATAAAGTTCCATGTGGTTAAATACGATTAAACTAATAAAACCATCACAATGGATTTACTTACATTATGCAATATTCAAATAGTGTACGCAAAGTATTTTCTTTTAATAATACCTTATAATCCTTCTCATACTTCCTATAAGCAGCCGCATGACAGTTGAGTAGGTTGTACGCAACTGTATATGGCTCTGTTTCAAGGTCACTATCTTTGCAATTTTCACCCCGCCCAGGTGCAAACATACCTGTTACGTACCCATTATATGTGAACATATGTGGCTCGTTTAAAGTCAACCAATTCTTTACCCGATCTCCAAACTCCCAAAAGCAAATATCAGCATAGTCCACAAAATCATCCCTAAGATTTAATATCAAATAGTTAGTCAATAGATAGAAGCACAAAATACACAATTAATTAAATTACAAACACTTACACGATTTTGTTACTTAAGAAACCCATGTACTCTTCTTCCAAAGCATTGGGAACATCCCAATGGAAAATGGTGACAAAGGGCTCAATGCCATTGGCCAATAACTCATCTATTAGTTTGTTGTAGTAGTTGATGCCTTCCTGGTTTTTACCCATGCTTACTTTTCCACCTATTCAAGTTTATATAAATTAAATACAAATCTAAAATCAAAATCAACTTTAAAAGAATTTACAACCAAATTACAATGATTGTTCTATCAGGAAAAAATAGTTATGTTTATGGTTGAAGGGTTTGTCATATATATAGGGATCACCGATATATTTTTGTGATAAAAAAGTACTTGAATTTACTTATTTGATTGATCGAGAAGATATTGAAATGATTTTCTTTCACCTGGTAATATTCTCGGCCATGAAATAGAGAATCGATAAGAGTCGACACCCATTTTCTTCAACAACTGAACATCTTCCTGATAGTAGTTACAAAGAAAATGAGGTATAAGAATCAAACACAGATTTTATTTCATAAAACCGACAGTGCATGCATTTACCTTCATTCTTGAGTAACTGTCAACGGTGACACATGCATTTGCACCTCCCTTAATGTTTTCTACAATCACCATGTCAACATTGTCATCCATTAATTAAAGATCAAGGTGATCAAAACCAAAAGAGATCTAGAGAGACATACTAGGTTTTCTTAGGGTAAAACAATCCCAGATGCTCAAGCCTTTTCCATCTGCATTCCAAGCACCTTCAACCTAGAACTCAAAAACAATTAAGCCCATGAATATTTTGATTTTAATAAATCACAATCCATTTAATCTAAAATCGAATATATATATACATATACACACACACACACACACAAAGAGAGAGACGAAGGTTCGGCTGCGAACTCAAATTTCAATGCGAACGTGAGAGCCGATAGCGCGCCACGTGACATATTCACTCTGAATAATTATTCAAAGTGAATTTAGTGTTATTTAGAGTGAATAATACAACATTCTGTATTATTCAGTATTATTCACTCTCAGTAACACTACTGAATGTTTTGTTATTCACTCTGAATAATACATCATTATTCATTATTCAGATTGAATATGTCATGTGGCACGCTCTTGGCTGCCCTCACGTTCGCAAGGAAACTTGAGTTTGCAGCTGAACTTTCGTGATAACAAGTGTGTCTTGTCTACGTGATGTGAACAATAAGACCCGGAAAAGAATGTCAAAGAAATTCTCAAGATGATCAAAATCAAGCATTCTTATGTTTCATGCAAGAGCCATGCATGCAGTATTACCTGATGAGCAGACGCTCCTACTCCGAACATGAAATTCTCTGGAAAATGTTGACGCTTGATGACATCATGACTCGAGATCATGGGACCAGGGCCGAACCAACGTGTTACATCATCAATCGATACTTGACCATGGTTGGATGCATTCTTTGTTTCTTCACCCATATTAGGAAAGGTTAAACGTGCAAAGGAGATTGAGAGAAAAACTTCAAAGTGTAATGGTGAAGAGTGGTGAGAGCTTAGAGCCATAAGGTCTCATATTTATAGCCATCCATGCAAGTTGAGAGCTTGTGACATGCAATAGAAGACTAAATAAATATATAAAAAGTAAGTGGAAAGAATTATCATGGAAACATGAATGACATTGTGTAACTGGATTCCTGAAACAAATAAAGTGACCATTTTAATAAAAGGTTTCACATTGAATTAAGTTGTAGAATTCAGTGAATTGACACTTTAAATAGTGCTTTGTGTTAATCAAGATGAACGAATTGTTCTATATAACAAATTTAATTACTATTTCTATTGTTTTGGGCATATTAAATAATTATATGATTTCGTATTGTATGTGAATTACTACATCTACAAAAACAAATTCAAAATGTATATGTCTTTGATAACCCAAACTTATTGAAAAAAATGAAGATATTTGTTCTTAAAAGGCTACAATATTATTTTCATGTCTTCGATAAATAATATGTTGTAGAATATTGTCGTGTTTTGGGTGTTTTTAATAAAATTGTTGTTCTAAAAAAAGGATGTTGTAGTCATGTAGAATGTCACAGAAAAAAAAATTTAGAGCGCCAAATCTTATTAAAAACAAAAACAAAAACGGGTCTAGCATCGGAGTCAAAAAAATTCATATGAGAGGAAACTTTTTTTTTTTAACAGCAAAAGAGGGAACAAGGGACGAGAGCTTCGGCTTGGCCATCACCCACACCCCCCGACCTAGAGATGGGCAAAAATCGAGCCAGTCTAGGCTTTGACCGGGCCTTGAAAAGCCCGGGCTTTTCGGGCCTTGGTTTGACCTGGCTCGGGCCGGGCCGGGCCTTGATTTTTATACCCCTGGCTCGTTATAGGTAAAAAAAGCCTAGGCTTTGAAGCCCGGGCCTTGGACCTGGCCTAGGCCCAGCCCTTGAAAAAACTTTTTTTTTCTTTTTTTCTAACTTACAAAACTAAGTTTATTTTATAATTTCAATAATCTATATATATATAAAAGGAAGATATTGGAGGTATGATGTGGCACATTCTTAGAGTAGGATTAGCCTAAAGAAATTTTCTCATTATTTTGATTTTTTTAAATATTAAATAAGTGAAAGACTATTATACCCCTTAATGAAATTTGTGTAATTATTACAAGAAGGCTTATTTGGTAATTTAACTTACATTTTAATTAGGTTGAACTTTCAAATTCTATAACTTCCTAGAGACATTCAATTTAATCTCTTCATTTTCCAATTTATTAATTAATAAAAAACCTACAAGACAACCATATATATAAACCACAAAGCTCCATCAAAATGTAGAAACCTTCATTTGAATGTTTGTTTGTTGTTTGTCTTTTGACAATTTATTTTTATCAGTAATTCTCAATTTTCGTTAAATTTTCAGGTAAAGTAACAATTTTTATTATATATATATTATTATTTATGTGAGTTATATGTTGTTTTTGTGTGTATATGTGCCAAAAGGTATATATAAATAATTTTCATATATATTTTTTTGTATGTTTTGTGTACATTATATATTGTTTTTAGATAAGTTTTTGCTTTTTCCCCCTTTTTATTCATGATTGTCGCGTTCGTTTTTTCCTTTATACTACCTAATTGAAATTTTTGTCGATACTATAGTTATTTTTCTTCCATCAAAATTTCAAATAATGTTTATGGTTTTATGTATTATATATGATTGTTAGCAAGGTTTTTGAGTTTTTTTTTACAATTGTTATTTTTGATTTTCCTTCATCATGTTTTCCATTTAATATTTAGGCTATACAAGTATTTAAAGTGAAGTTTATTTTCCCAAATTTTTGTGATTATATTTTTGTTGACAACGATCAAACTCCAAGGTATGATTCATGTGGTTTTGTACTTTTTGGTTTCGTTGTGGATTTTGTTCTTATTCTTTTATGCTTTCATAATTTCTCGGTTCTTATAAGAAAAAATATTAACAATAACATGACATTTTTTAAAATTCCAATCTCAAGTTTCTTATTTTTTTTCTTAAAATATTCCACATTTTGATGTAGTTCTTAACAAAATATTTAATTAATTAAATTATTTATATTTTTAATTGACATCTAATTTTTTTTATTTCGTTTATTTCACATTATTATAATATTTTTATCTACATAACATTCGAAGAATATTTAATCAACATATTTAAGAACTTAATATATATATATATGTATGAAATTACAACAATCGTTGTGTATAATTTTGTTTACATGACACTTTAATATAATAATATATGTATTTTTAAATAAATAATTATAATTAATATAAATAAATAACTTAAGATGATGGTTAATAAGGTCAATACAATATCTTATGATAATTGTCAGTTATATTATTTATATGACATTCTTTATATATATTATTTATAAAATAACATATTTTTAAATGACCGATCATACGAGTTTTAATTATTTTCTTTACTACCGCATATATAACGATATGTATTCAATATATAAACTTATTAAAATCAATATATAAATATAAAAACCATTAGAACCAGTAAATATAAATAAAATTAAAATGCGTATATAATTAAATATTCATTATTAACCAATTTGATAAACGAAATAATACCACTAAATAAGATTAATAACTTATTATATTTAATATCACAATTAAGTCAATATATACATAAAAAATTATTAGATTTAATATATAAATATACAGTTAAAGCTATAATCAAAATTAAAACTTATTGAAATCAGTATTATAGAAACATATATAGACTAAATAAGAACAAACAAATATATAAAATTATGAATAATGGTTTATTGCAAAGTCTGATGATGTAGAACTTATAAGTTATTAGTTTGATTATATATCAAAATAAACAACTAAAAAGGATGAAGCAACTTTATATCAAGTGTAATATTGATTCTTATTATCTTAATATATGATCATTAATTTCAAGATTTTCTAAACAATTTATCACCACCGCGCAACGCGCGGTGCCGAACACTAGTAATGATAATATACAAGAACGGTGAACGGTGAACGGTGAACATATTTTGCGTTTTGTAACGAGAATAACTTCTACGTAAGAATAACTAAACGAGAACAACTTCCAAATTGCAAGAGAGAAACGAGATTGCGAGAATGCAAGATACGAGAATTATGAGCTTTTTTTGCGTTTTTTGAGTTTAAGAAGTTGGTATATTACAAACTAACTCATACTAACTATATATAATAAAGGCAAGGCATCCAAAGACAAAAAAAAACGGCTAGGAATATGCAAAAAACGATATCATTTAATGAATAGCAAATAAAAGAGTGCAGAGAGACTCTTAGAGTGATAGCAGAGAGAGAGAGAGGAAAAGGGTTGGTTTTTTGTAATAGTCGAGTGTGAGAGTTGCTCCTGCTATTGAATTCTATTACGGTTATCAATATAAGAATTTTCCGACCCTAACAATACTTACCATTAAAAGTTAACTTAGAACTGCATGCGGATTAGGTTTGACAATTTACGACATTTGTTCAACTCAATACAATTACGACAGTTTTGAAAAATCTTAATATAACCCAAACCATTTAATTAAAAGTATAACTCACCCGATGCATCCAACCATTATGGGTCGGGTCGGGTTGATGGGTTAGTAGTTAGATTATAGTTTGATGAATGATATAGTTTATAAACCAAACTATAAACTTCCTATCTAAAATTGTTATAATAGGTTTATAGGATTTTTTTTTCATCATTTCATCAGAGTTGTATAGCTTTTCTTTTTATACCAAGTGTACTATTAGCTAAAACTGTTCTATAAACTCATCTACAAAGTTATTAGCGATTCAGATGGTTGGGTATAATTGGGTTTAGAGATGGCCAAAATTCGGGTTCGGGTCGGGCCAAGACCAAACCCGGGTTGCTACAGTAAGTCGGTGACCCGGGTTTGCCTTGAACCGGTTTGGTTCGGGCCGGGCTACGAAGGGAAATCTGTAAACCGAACCTAGGGGTTGACAAACCGGAAAACCCAAACCGGTTCGGGCGGGGCCCTGACCCGGTTTGGGTATTTTTTCAATTTTTTTGTATATTTGTTTGATTTTTTTGTGTGTATACTATTAGTCTATTATTCTAATTAAGTAATTAAGAACTTAATTATTAAAGCCACAAAGTTGATTGTATCACTATAAATACGTACGTTTTATTTATTTATAACTTTATATATAGGTTATACCGTTACAACTTACAACTTACAACTTACAAGTTACAACACGAGAACACGAGAACTCGAGAATCGAGAATCGAGATTAGAAAATACGAGAACACGAGAATTCAAGAAGTCGAGATTAGAGAATAGGAGAACACAAGAATACGAGATTACGAGAGCCGAAAAATGAGAAATCTTTGCGTTTTTTGCATTTTTAAGAGCTGGTAAGTTGTGGTTTGTTCAATAACCCCCCACTAGCATTTATATACTCATCCAGGGTCAAAAAAATACCAAAAAACGGCTACATTTTGAAAAAAACAGTCATAAAACGGCTAGAAATTTGAATATAGGCGGGTTCAGGTTTGGCTCGGGTTCGGCCCGGTTTTTGGCCCGGTTCGGGTTTGGACCGTGTTGGGCCCAGTTCGGGTTTGGACCGTGTTGGGCCCCGAGAATTCTACAAAATGCAGGCCCGGTTCCGGCCTGCAGGTTGTAACCCGGGTCAGACCGGTCGGGCTCAAACCCGGGTCGGCTTCGGTTTGGGCTCGGGCTAACTCGTCGGTTCAGTTCGGTTTGGATGCGTTTGGCCATCACTAGTTGGGTTGATAGTGGCTTTAGTTGAGGGTTTAAGCTAGAGGAATAAAAGCTTTGGAGCTAGCAGTATTTCATTAGGAAATTACGTTCAAATGTAAATAGGTAAATTCTAGGGACGGCCTAGCAAGTAAGCAATACATAAAAAATATTTTTTGGTCCAGGAATTATATGTACTCTTGTAGTAATTATTTCTTTTTAAAACGTAGGGGTGCACTAGCCCTTTCCGATGCCTACGTGACGCCAACATTAAGTGCAAACACGACAACATAAATTCCATATTTGAGTTATTTTAGTGGAATTGATACTTCCACTTAATAAATTGATTCTTCCACATATGTACAACACCCTTAAAGCTAATGTACAAGTTAGTGAACCATTCATCTTCCTTGGATTAATCAATTTTATTATGTGGAAATATCACCTCCCTTATTTTAGTAGCACAAGCGACTATATATTTTTTTTATCACAAGAAATATATATATATATATATATATATATCATCGTCACAAACTAAATTCACACGAGGAAGCTCGATTTAACAGTAAAAAATGTCATTATTTACAGATAAAGGGTGGTAGAGATGCTAATAAGATCGGATAATCATGAGAATTATGTGTGAAACCCATTCAAAATACAGTTATTCGACTCTAAGATACATGGGTTCACGAATTAAGTTTCTGGACAACTATTGAGTTTTTCTCTAGTTTCAAATTAAGGCTGTCAAATCGAGAATCTTATACGAAAATTCTCATTTTTACGTATTTTTATGAGAGATTGACAATTACGAACGGTTAAATGGTATAAATTGTAGATGGATAAAATTAAAGAGTAGTTACAACTTTATAAAGGTATTAGAGGTCACAGTCTAACTCCATTTAGTCTCTGATTGCAACAGACTTTAAGTCTGACTCTACAATACACAAGAGGTTTAAACAAGAGGTTCAATATCCGACTTTCTCAATTCAGACTTTGGACTTGCTCAATTTTTTCAAGTGTGAAAAATCACAAATTGGAACACAAGCCTAAAACTCAATGTTCAAATCTCTGATTCCATTGATTCAAACATAGGACTTGGTCAAAATCTTAGAGTCTCAATGTACTCTTCAGACTTGTGTACTTAGGTAACTTCAAGACAAAATTACAGATCTAATCACAAGGTTTGATCTTTGAAGCTATTACCCGTATAAGAATACTTATACTTAGTGAAATTTCCAGGGGCGCTACTCCTAGAACTCTGCCAGGGCCGGTCCCGAGATTTCAGATGCCCATGGCGAAAGGCCAAAAAAGATGCCCTTTTATTATGCAAACAAAAATCGAAGGTAGGTAGGTGAGTCAAAATCGTTCAAGTGTTCAATCGTTGACATTCTGTATGATCGATTTGACGATTTCCTTCATTTGTTTGGATTTTCGCAGTAGCCTTAAGCCATTTTGTACGATTGTTTTCTGTATCGTGAAAGAAATTAAGAAGACCGAGAAATATAATTGTGTTTGGGTAGATGAACGGACCAGTGAATGATGCATAACTGTAAAAATAAGTGGTCCAAAAAGTCTAAAATTGAACCTACTAACGGGTATTTGGGCTGGACTTGATGATGCCCCTTGACGTGATGATGCCCTGGGCGGTCGCCCTCTTGGCCTAGGCCCAGGGCCACCCCTGAACTCTGCAAGGGGTCAACCCACTTAACCAGTTGTTTAATGGCGATCTAAGTTGTTAACAACATTTTTAAATGTCTAATTCGCATTTTCTAATTTACGAATGTTTATTTTATCACTTCACTCAATCTTACATGATACATAATTACATCAAAACAATTGATGTCACTTATTCACCAACAATTACATACATACATACATACACACATACATATATTTAGAGGAAAGTTCAAATGTGAACCACTTTTTGGTTGTGAACGTGAGGACAGCCGAGAGCGCCACACATGGCGGCTTTAAGTGTGGTCCCCTCCTTTAATTCAATGCCCTCCCATGAATCGCGCCTAGTCATCCACCGTAGACCTGACGTGTGGCCTAGTCATCCACCACGTGTCGCGCTCTCGGTTGTCTTCACGTTCACAACTAAAAAGTGGTTTACATTTGAACCCACTCCTATATATATATATATATATATATGTATGTATATGTATGGTTGAGATTGGTTTGTATAGTTTGTACAAACTATCCGGTTTGTAACGGATACGACCCCTATGTATATATATATATATAATACCATCACAAATGGACATTTCTGACGTTAATTAAAGGCCTTTTTAGATAGTTACACTACTTAGGTTCTAGTTGTCTAAAAGACTCTTAGAAACTAGTAGTTGCGAATATATCATAACTAATTAAAACTTTTAACCCAAAAATGGGTGCTGTTGCATAATAAAGAACCATAAAAACGACATCTTAAAAAGTATCGAAACCATAAAGATGACATCTTACAAAGTAGAAATTTAGAAACAATCATTTGTACATAATATATAATGTATCAACGATTGCCATTACGTGGCCTGAAAATTGATGAATCAAAACCTTATCATCTCAAACTCGAAATATTGCCAATTTATTATTGTTTCGGTAAAAAATTACACAAATAAATATCGTAAGATATTGTGAGGCAAATCCGTCGAGAGAATAGAATCTTGTTTAATAAAGACGTGCGATAAAAACAAATAAAAGACAACGTAATTGATGACGCAGGAAAAACCTCAAGGTCGAGGAAAAAACCTGCGGTCGACTAAAAGGAGATAGCCGACGTTGAACTATGTATCACCAATAAGGGGTGATATCCTCGAAAGTTACAATGCAGATCGTACGATTACAATGAAACAAAACGCTAGATCGAATGTAAATTACAAAGAACTGTATGAAAATTATGGAAATTAAGAGTAAATTCGTATATCTTCTCTCATAATCAGATGATCCTCAAATGATGGTTTCGGAGCTCTTTTATAGTTGATAAGAATGTAACCGCCGTCTATAATTATGTATTTAATGTAACGGTCATAACTGAAGCTAGAATCTTGGCTGAAATCTTGGTCGTAACGGATGTGTCTTTAATGAGGAGTGTGCCTTGGTTTTGAATGGAAGTGTAACTGACGATATGCGACCATTGTAATGATGAACTCCAACTTACATAGCATAGTACTCAATTTCAGACTTTCTCAAAGGTGTACAATTGTTGGATATGATAATCATCTTACCTGTAACAAGAGTAAACTATGTATGTATTTCGATCGTTAGTAATATCGTACGATATAATAGATATCGTGCGATCTTCCGTATGAAATGTATTCGATGACTAGTTATCTACGTTCGAAGGTACAATTGTCTTTATTACAGGACCTTATCTTAATACAGGATTGTCATCCTTAAAGATATCTTACGATTTAGATCGGTCGTTGTACGATCGTAAATTTTCACCCAAACAGTTTACCCCCAGGATTTAGAAAAATTTTATCTTAAATATTTCTGAATCTTTCATCTGTAAAAATCAATCGTTAGTAAGCAATTTCGTTAGATAAGCAATTTGAATATGAATCGGCTTAGTAACAAACGAGAACCAAACCACATCAAAGATCACACTATAACCCATCTAAAAACAAAATAAATAAATAGGTAAACGTCCTTTTTCCAACACTTGAATGGCTTGTGCTTTTTCTGGGCCATATCGAGATCACACTACAACCAATCTAAAAACAAAATAAATAAGTAAAAGAACTTCAAGCATCACCCTCTAGCTAATATGGTAGTCTAAACAAATAGTGATCGTGGGTCTAAACACTTAGATATTGTGCCATGATTTAAAAGGTCAAGGACTTCAAACTTAATATTCTAGATTTTTATCCGTCGAGAATTAAAAATAATTTTTATTAGAGAAAATAAAATATAGTCGAGTCATCAGAATCTGTCAGTAACTACCTAGCTGTCTAGTAATTAAAAACATCCGTCCGTGATCCGTCGGGAAATATCTACAGTCGGTACGCCATCAGTAAAACATTGCCATCGGTGATCCGTTGGTAACTATAACCGTCGATGATTCGTCACTATATTCCATCGATAATGAGGTCCCCGACCACATATCTGTGATTGCACACTTCTTACGGATTGCTAGCGGTTCCTCCATTTTTTATAGTTTTTTGTCCGTAGAAAATTGTTGTTTGTTTGATAGTGATTGTAATGTAACTTGTACAACGTGTCTAAGCGTGTAATTAATAAAGTGTTATACTCAATTAGACAAAAAAAAACGATTTTTTTAGACCCACAATGACCCACTTTGGTTTGTTAATAACAATAAGACCTGTTATATCTATATAGGCCAAAACGACCTATTAACAAGGCACTAAGGAACACATGACCCGTTATACTCACTTAGATTCATTAAAGATAATAAAGTCCTTTTGTGGATGATTTATAACATTACCGAAAGATATAGTTTATTGGTTATTGTAAGAATTTAAGCCTAAACATCCTAGCATGTATATAAGTGATTATCAACAAGGTTGGTCTCCCGACCCAAATACAGGAACTTGTAAAAGTCTAGTAAAAGTCACCCTAATCAATGCCAAGTCGCGGGACCCTACAATCCAACCTACTCTGGTTCGAGGGATGCTTACAATGTCTCTCCGCGTCACTGGAGCGAAAGGTAAGGGAGATTAATTAACTGAATGGAGTCTATCTACTTATTGTCAAAAAGTAAATACACCCAATCAACGACTTCAAGTAGCCACAGTTAAAACATCAAAATAGGAACCAACAGATAAACATTCAATAAGCCAACAAATCTATTATATTAAAACAAAAGATAAATCATCCGACAAAATTCATCAAACCATAATAAGTACTATAACTAAACTACTCATTAAACATACTAATGAAAATAACCAAATAAAAAGACATTATGCAGACCGTGCAACGAGGGATGATTGGACACCGGCTAGACGACTCCGAGTGAGGATCGGGGATATTTCACTGTGTTTGAGTATCGCCCTCCACTGATGGCTCATGCACAACTCTCCGAAAGACTACTGAACTACTCTGATGTTATTTGATTGATTTCTGAATGAATCAAAACGATAGGCGGAGGCCTGTATTTATAACTGGAAAAAAACGCCCTGTTTCGCATCCGCGAAGAGGCAGCTTCGCGGTGCGAAACACTTACGAACCCTTCTTTCCTTTTTCAGTTCATTCCGGAATTTTCCATAGAGAGTGTCCTTCAACTTCACGGCGCTAAGGCTATCTTTCCAAACACGAAATGCGTGTAAGCAGAAACATTCTAGAATCCATACACTTAGCGCCGCTAAATAGAGGCTTCGCGATCGCGAAGTGGTCTCTGTTCACTTTTTCATCATTTTCCTCGCTTTTTCGTCTATTTTCGTACTTTTCCGCTCAAGGGCCTCCAAAACCTACAAAACTCATAAATACAACCTTTCGGGAGTAAAATGCACGAGAAAATGGGTAAAGTGGGATCGAACCGTGTAAACCAGAACTACCAAAACATGTATAATTTTGGAGTTATCAAATTCCCACACTTAAGCTTTGATTGTCCTCAATCAAAAGACTGAAAGATAAGACAAATAACGGCAAAATTATCTCCATCACAGATCAGTTAAGAAAACAGAGATACCAAGTATATATTCAGACACACTATAAGGTACAAAGAGTAACCGAATGCCAAGTTCAACCTTTCTCCCTCACATATATATCAAGTGTATCTCTCGGGGGATAAAAGTGTATATGTAAAGTGATCTCACCAATACTCGACTTTTTCCCGCATGCATTGGCTTGTCACCAAATCTCGTCTCCACCATTGGAAAGTTGTCAACCGTCAAGAGGACTTTAGGGTTGCAATGTCAGGCTTTGGGTTAAGGGTAGGATAAAGGATATATAAGCGACTAAAGGTTGTAGAAAAAATTTCAAAAACTTAATTATTTATGATCCAAACATTGAGAATATCTGACTTTTGAGAATTACGACTTTTGGGATGAGCATCTTTTTTTTTAATCGGCTTAAGCATATTGCTTATTTGGGGCTTAGATTCTTTTTCATTTTTTTTCACACTTTGACTCTTTTTAATAATCTTTTTCTTTTTATTTGACTTTCTTTCTTTCTTTCTTTTTCTTTTCTTTTGCAACTTATTTTTTTTCTTTTTCTCAATCCCTTCTTTATTGTCAGATTAATAAATGGATCAAAACATCTCAAGATTTCAAATTTGAGCTACGTCCAAAAGATAGATAAAGATAATAGGTTCAAGGAATAAAATTGGGTGACAAACGAAAAGGCTAAGGCTCAAAAGGGTTTTAAGGGATAAAGTGTTAAAGGTGAACACTTTTTCAATCAAAGGCTAAGGCAAATCAGATAACCTTATAATGAGATTATCTGACGAAGGCTAAGTGGGTTGAAACGAAGGCCTCTATCAGTGCAATGGTGATAAATACTCTCCTTTTGTGTCAAAGTGACAAGTTCTACCTTGGGTCAAAGTCGGTATCCTCACGAAACGAATAATCAATTAAAGGCTCAAACTCTCAAGAAAATGGGTGAGGCACTCATGGTGATTAGTATTCCAAGGCATTACCTAACTCAAATAACCTTATTTAGTGTCATCCTATACAAGGATCTAAGTCTCCAAAACAGTCCAAGATTTTGAAAAAAAAATTGAGGTTAAATTTCAAAGCTTTCAAAAATTTGACGAAGAAAACGTCAAAAGCATAAGTTAACCCAACAATTAAAACACTTAAGTCTACTTAAACCCCTCCCTACACTTAAAATTTGCAGTGTCCTCAGTGCAACAATTATCACAGGTAAGGAGGTAGGGAAAAAGAAAAACTTCCCGGGTTTTGAGACTTAATCCCATCAGTGAAAACTATCCGAGACCGAAAGTGATGCGGGATCATCACAGGCTGCAACTATTACCAAAAAGAAAACAAAAATTGTAAAAAGAACAAAAACAAACTAAACATTCAAACGATTAAAATCCTAAACAACCAAAGCAAACAAATAAAATTGTCTCAAGCAAACCAAACAAACAGAAAATAAAATTGTTTAGACAACCAAATCGAATGCAAAGAGATAAAAGATATCAAGATCAATAGGGTCCACGAGGATGATTGCGCCAATCCTTGAATGATGGGTAGCCGGGTGGAGTTTGCGTATCGTATGGCCACAATGGAGAGGGAGCGTAGGCGGGATCCATATTGAGGCCGAAGTGAGTTGCCATTTGATTGAGAACTCCACTTTGCCAATCGGCTTGATGAAGCGTCTACGTGGAGTTGTACTCCATCCAACAGGTAACTAACCTGTGACAAAGACATATCAGAAAGTTGATGGGTTAGTCCTTGATAAGCCTTATATGCATTCCACTCGGGCGGTTGTTCCGAATGCTCCGCCCCGCTTGACAATCCACCTCGCTCATCTCTTCTTTCCAGCACTTCCCGTGACTCAATAGTGATTGGGTTGTTCGTCCATGCATACCGTACTCCATCCCTTGTCTAGACCGATCTAACAACCTCTATTCCTCGCAATTGATCCATGTTGATCAAGCCCATCTCTCCCAAATTGGTCATAGAGGCCTTTGCCACCTCGGTCAAGACACCAAAATGTCGGGCTAGGCGAGTGATGTATTGACCCCCAAGCATCTTGCTACCCTCTCGGTAAACATTTGCTTTTGTAAGTTGGATAGCGATGACGTAGATAGCATTCAGATATCGATCATCCGGTTGAGTCGGTCAAGGAGCCAAAGATCATACACCGAGATCTTTTCTTCACTAGAGGAACGGGAGTTTACCGCATGCACCAACATATGATGTAGGAGTCGATCAATGGCGGATAACAAACCCTTGACTTTGATGTTGGAATTATAGTCACAATCTCCAAGAATTGCCCAAGATGTACGCGGATTGAAGTTGTCGGGCATCTTTTCAGTTGCCACCATATACTCATTGAATCCGGGATCATCTACCTCGGCTTGAGTGTAAATCCCCAACGCAACACCAAAATCGGCCAAAGAAAGACTTCGCCAAATTCCACCAAGGCGGAAGGTCATGCACGGCTCATGGAAATCTACGATCGCTTTGTTGGCGTCGAAGACAAAGCTTGTCACGAACTCAAGAATAAGCTCGCGATAGAGCGGTTCGTTGATCTTGAAAATACGCTCCTAAGCATTGCAAATGAAGTACTCATGACCGTTCTCTCCCAAGGCATATTTCTCAAGAATGGCCCGAACACGGTTCTCCACTCCCAAAGTTTGAAGAATTCCCCAATCATCTCTCCTTGGGATGACAATTTCACGACCGGCAATTCTATTTAAAGTATCACGAAGCTCGGTTTTACGTTGCTTGTTCAAAACCGGGTCGTTCATGAAGTAGGTGAATGCATGGCTCCCGTCGGGAGCACGGTAGTTGATGGTGGACGCGAATGCGGATGCGGTTCTTTGTCTCTACAAAATTCAATAACCATGTCTTAGTCTAAATTGCACAATGAAATCCATAAGACATAATCAAGAAAACAAACCATCCAAAGAGACATAACCAAAAGGTTCAAGAAACAAAGATATTCACATGTGAATGGGCAATGGGAATTTGGAAATTTCCCACACTTGAACTTTTAGTCTAGCAACAATCCAACAATCAACAATCTTACTATTGCACTCCTAATCCATATATGGCAATAAAAATATGTGGGAATTTTTGAGAAATTCCCACACTTAGAATGAAAGCACAATTGCATATATGAACAATTCACACAACTTTAATTACCAACATGCTATAATCATCAAAGAACAATTGCACAATCAAGAAATCTAAGCATGAGCCAATAAAAACATGAAGAACAAGAATGGAGTGCAATTCCACCATTAAAGTGGCTAATCCAACTAAGAGATGACAGAAAACATACCTTGGGTGCCATTGGAATGAAAAATTGAAGCTTGAAAATATGATTTCGTGGACTAGTGATTGCAGGTTTCACGGCGCCGAGGGTGAATTAGGGTTTTGTAAATTGAAAAGTGAAGAAGAAAGCCTTAAAAGCCTTCTGCGGAGTACTTCGCGTCGCGAAGCTCAGGGCTTGTAAAAGTCTAGTAAAAGTCACCATAATCAATGCCAAGTCGTGGGACCTTACAATCCAACCTACTCTGGTCCCAGGGATTCTTACCACGTCTTTCCGTGTCACTGAGCGAAAGGTAAGGGAGATTGATTAACCGAATGGAGTCTATCTACTTATTGTCAAAAAGTAAATACACCCAATCAACGACTTCAAGTAGCCACAATTAAAACATCAAAATAGGAACCAACAGATAAACATTCAATAAACCAACAAATCTATTATAATAAAACAAAAGATAAATCATCCGACAAAATTCATCAAACCATAATAAGTTCTATAGCTAAACTACTCATTAAACATACTAATGAAAACAACCAAATAAAAAGACATTATGTAGACCGTGCAATGGGGGATGATCGGACACCGGCTAGACGACTCCGAGTGAGGATCGGGGATATTTCACTGTGTTTGAGTATCGCCCTCACCTGATGGCTCATGCACAACTCTCCGAAAGACTGTTGAACTGCTCTGATGTTATTTGATTGATTTCTGAATGAATCAAAACGATAAGCGGAGGCCCGTATTTATAACTGAAGAAAATGCCCTGTTTCGCGTCCGCGAAGGGGCAGCTTCGCGGTGCGAAACACTTACGAACCCTTCTTTCCTTTTTCAGCTCATTCTGGAATTTTCCATAGAGAGTTTTCGTCAACTTCGCGGCGCTAAGGCTATCTTTCCAAACGCGAAACGAGTGTAAAAGCAGGAACATTCTAGAATCCATACACTTCGCGCCGCTAAATAGAGGCTTTGCGATCGCGAAGTGGTCTCTGTTCACTTTTTCATCATTTTCCTCGCTTTTTCATCTCTTTTCGTACTTTTTCGCTCAAGGGCCTCCAGAAACACAACCTTTCAGGAGTAAAATGCACGAGAAAATGGGATAAAACCGTGTAAACCAGAACTACCAAAACATGTATAATTTTGTAGTTATCACCATCCCTACCGGTATATGGATTTCCAGCGTAATTTCAAGGCAATCTTAATTTTAGTTTGCGCATAACATTATGGTAGATCTAGAGATGACGGAACGAAATTCTTCATTATGATGAAAGTTCGGTTTCGAGGAGGAAATGTGAAGACTCATTCCCAATTGTTCAGAATCTTTCTCCCCTATTCCTACTTAGCATGTTCCTCTTCGGATTTTGTCTTTTTGGATTTCTTTGATTGCTTCTTTGGCTCTGTATTTGCTTGGTCTTTTAGAGGCTTCTTTAAGTAAATTTTGGTTGGCTAGGGGTGGGTAATGGCCTTGCTGAAGCTCTCCCTAGTTTTCTTCCTTTTTTTGTCATTAAAAAAGCAAGAATCTAGACATATAACATTAACAGTTCAGTTACCACACTCACACCCACCATTCCCTAAATCTCTCATTAATTCAATTTTTTTAATATATATGTTACATTTACTATCCTTATCATTGTGTATGTAGTTCACTTTTTATCATTTACTTTTTCATTGTTTATTTTAGACTCTTATCATATAAATGTATATAACGTATATGAACTAAAATGTATTAAAATACATTTCTACCTTTTACAAATTATACCATTATCGTTTCATCGATACATTCAAAATGAGCTCAATATTGAGAATTTTTTGATTTAATTATATTATTAAATATTATAAATATATACGAATTAATGTGTTTTATATGTCGTATATTTTCATTTTTTACTTTAAAAATTAACTAAAATACATTTTCTTTTTCTTTTACAAACTATATCATTTCTATCATAAGTGCATATATTTTTTTAACAATCGTGTGTAGAGATTTTTCAAGAATGATGTATCAAGATTTTATAAGAATGATGTATTGAGATTTTTTAAACTTGTATATCTTACACCATTATCTAAGAGGAACGAATATCGATATATCTTCTACAATTATAAAAGCTTCAAAATCTCACGTTCACGATGATAACCAAAAGAAATTATTTTTATTTTAAAATTACACTTTATATTCATATAATTAGTTATGTAATTTGACTTTCTAAAATTACATCTTTATTACATAATCGTATATTAACTAATATATATAAAATATATGTTTTTACATTTTTATAAGTTATATCATTATAAACGTGTCACTAAACCCTATAAAATAAACATTTAGCATATACACGTAGTAAGTATTTTTAGAACTTAAATTGTATACATTATAGTTATATTTAATTTGTTGCGGGTTTGAAAAATCTATTATCGTTTTCATTTTTTTTTCATACATTGGTCTATAATTTTATACATCTGATTTACGACTTAAAATTTGATAAAACCATAAAATCGAAAATGACACGAAACAAGATTATTTATTCGAGTTTTCAATAGACTTAAGATATTTTGTGCATCACGCATGTGCATATATCTAGTATGTATGTATGTATGTATAGAGAGAGAGAAAAAATTTCAAGTAGAAACTTATTTTTTATTGCAAACCTGAGAACGGCCGAATAATATTGTATTATTCAGACTGAATATTATGCATTATTCAAGGTGAATAATACATTATTCAGACTGAATAATATTGAATGTTGTGTTATTCAGTTTGAAAATTGTATTATTCACCTTGAATAATGCATAATATTCTCATTCACACTCATGATTGTCCTCACGTTCGTAATCAAATTTGACTTTATATTTAAATCTGGCCCTATATATATGTATTGAAATTTTAAACAAATTTTCGATGAGAATTTTAAAATTTATAAGTACAGGATATATAATTTTTTTGATAATATATTTTAAAGAGTTAGGTTCAAATGTGAACTCAATTTTGGTTGTTAACGTGAGGACCACTAAAGTTGCAACACGTGGCAATATTCGTTCTGAATATAATGCTTTATTCAGAGTGAATAAAGCTTAGGCGCCTTTATTCACTCTTAATAATGCATGATATTCAGAGTCAATATTGCCATATGACGCAATTTTAATGGTTCTCACGTTCATAATAAAAAGTGAGTTCTCATTTGAACTTTCATATATATATATATATATAGAGGGAAAATCAAATGCACACCAACCAATTGTTGCACACCTTAAGAACTCATCCTAGCCCTTCATCTATGTTATTATTTTTTTATTACATTTTTAATTAGAAGGGTATAGAGGTAAATTGATAATGTTTATTTAAATTAATTTTCAATTCAATTAAGTGTAACTGATTTTATATTTCAAATCATTTCCTTATTTTATGCTATGTATTAATGATAAGAACTAATATCCATTCAAATTTTAAATTATTTCTACATTTTTCTTGATCTTCATATCAATTAATCTAATTACTGTTTTAATTTAATCATTTTTTGGTGTTAATATATTCATTGCATTGCAACCAACAGATCTGCAGAACGAGTTTCCATGGAAGATTTTTAAAATATAATTGTTGTGAATAACATCATCTCGTTGCATACGAAGGACTTATGCAAAATTCATTTTTTTAATTCTGCACCAAATTCATATGCATCATATATTCATTAACTATGCATACATCTACACTTAATTCATATGCATCATATTCATTAGCTATGCATACATCAGCACCTAATACACATGCATACATCATATTCATATTCATATGTGCAGTTGTATTTGTATCTATATATTCACATTACAACCACACAAAGTGTAATGCTGTTTCAAACCCATTTAAAATACCATTGTGCAGATTAACTTCAACCAAATAGCTTTCTGCATCAATATTGAAATACCCTTAAACCCTAAATCATAAGTAACAAACACAAATTCACCAAAAAAATGTCAAATACAAACCCAACATCTAATTTGTTTGTCCATAACATAAGCAGATTTTACACTTAATAGTTAATACTCAGATGTGCAGATCAACTTCGAATGGCAGGGGAAACCCGAACCTTAAACTCTTTGAACTTCATCGTTAGCCGCCATTTAATTCAACACCATATCCTGGTCGATTTTAAGTTAATTTCAATTTTTTTCTCAAGCTACAACTAGATCACTGATTTTCCGGCTTCACGTCATTCACGTATCGGAGAAGAAGAAGCGACATACCTTATTCTTTTTTAAAATTTCAATTCATTTTGATTTCAAAAAATTTCAACTTCGCTGCGTCTTTCCGATTAAGATGTGCAAGAATGTTGCTGGTTTTCGTTTCGATTGTGGTTTCGTATTATCAGCTAAATGAAAATTGCGAAAAATATGGAAGGCATTGACTTTTCCTTAATTAAACTTCTAGCCATTCTGACTATTATACCCCTCCACGTAACTCATCTAATTAATACAGCTGTCACAATTTTAAAAAAATTGCACATAAGTCCCTATTAATCTAAACCGTTGGATGTTAATTTTAAAGGCTAAGATGGGTCCTCAGGGTATGCAACAATTAGTGAGTGTTCATTTGATGCACCCTCTATATATATATATATATATATATATATATATATAGAAGTAGGTTCAAATAAGAACAAACCCAACTGGCGGGCTGGTCATTCCAGAATCCTCCCTATCCCTAGCAGACCTCGACCTCTCTTGATGGTTGAGTAGGGTTTGCAGGGCATCCTGAATCTTTCCCATCTCCACCTGAAACGCCTCCAAAAGGCTGGCTAGCTGAACTCTCTTGCTGGGACGGTTCAGGTCGGTAGGTATCTCCTCACTGTGCACCTTGCGGTAACCTCTAGTACGCCTCCGAGCCCCAATGTCAGCCTCCGTTACAGCTCTTCATGGTCTTCCCGTTCCCCGACCATGACCTCGACCTCCGGTCCCTCCCCAAGTTGTCGCAGTCGACTAAGGTCACACAGGTGGAACCTCTCGTTCCTGTCAGCCTCAGGTATCACTCTACTTCACAAGCTTCTTCCCGTCATTAGTAACTGAAATGATAACAATGACTTAGATAATCCTAACAAGCTGGGTTCACGGGTTATACAAACACGTACATGCATACACGAATCCGCAGCTACACTGGCCAGGTGTAAGCACGTCTTCATAACACATGTGACTCACTCCTAAGGCAATCCTACGGTCACCTATTATCTCAGTTGTATCCTAATCCCTAAAGTTTAAGACTAGGCACTTCCAGTCACCTAATTCACTTAAACAAAGGCTTTGATACCAATTTGTAACAATCCAAAACCCAACAGATAATAATAACAAATCTCAGTGATCTAGCGTAGCGGAAATAGTATAAATAATAAAGTCTAGCATTAAGCCTAAACCATAAGGTCAAAAGTAATGCTAGTGGAACAACCCTCCACAGCTGAGATTTAACTAATTGTATTTATCTAAAGACTAGGTAGGCGACTACACTAATCGCTCAACTTCTCCTTTCATTTTCCCGCTCCTCGAGTCCTTCCTAAGGAAAGATTTAAGAGTTTTAAAAGAAAGGGTTAGACCTCAAAAGCAGTTTATTCACAATAACGGCCCGCTGGCCCAAAGAAGATATTTAAGAAAACCTCGGTGGTGCATCGTGGACAAAGAAATCGTCACCCCGTGACGGTGAATCGGGGTCGCGGCAGACTCCCCGAATATCGCTAAACCCCAATGGTGGCAGCCCCCCATGTAGATACCTTTTAAGGAAGGACGAAACATATTTGTGCTCCACACCACGGCCTCACTCCCAACGAACATACCGTCCTTCGGTACATAGTGTCCACTATGCATCCCACCCTAAAATTTAAGCATTTAAACACATACGCAGTTCATTATAAGCATGCTCATAAATTTACAATTATTCAACAGTTTAGCAACATCGCATTTTCATGAAAACGGTTTGGTAAACATTCTCAGTTTACCAAAAGTGGTTTGATAAAGGAACTCACCACCTGAGCCTAAATCCAGCAGATCACCAAGCTAATCTCGCCTAACAGATCCGCAACCGATCTAAACATCACACAATTCTACTTAGGTTCTGATAAACCCTTAAGCTATAAGATCCCCTAGGCAGACGTAGCACGGGGTTCCAGAAAATCTAACCCTAGGGTCAAAATCTCCCAAAATCCGACTCGGGTTTTAACCGAAGTCCAACTCGGACTTTAGCGAAGTCCAACTCGGACTTTAGCAAAGTCCGACTCGGACTTTAACCTAGTCCGACTCAGACTTTAGCCTAGTCCGACTCGGATTACCAAGTACTCCGACTCTGATTACCGAGTAGTCCGACTCGGATTAGTGGAGGAGTAGTCCGACTCGGACTTTCTTCGGTAGTCCGACTCGGGATTTCCAGGATTCGAGGTGATTGAACCCCGGTACCCGAAAATCACTTCCAAATAGCTCAAATCTAAGGGTTTTTTGCTATAAAACCTTAATAAATGTTATTCTAACAATCCTTAATCAATTTCCAATAATGATATTTAGCAATCTTACCTGAAAACGGAAGTATCGATGATGGTGATGATGAAGAAGATGACGAAAGCTGCTCTCTCAAAACACGACAATACATACAGATCTGGAAAATGTTTTTGCCCTAAAATAGCAAAAACCCTACTAATTCATATTTAAATACTAAGTGGCAAGCCCAAGAGTTATACCAAAAATAGCCTAAGCCCATCATTAAAAAGATTTTTCAAAAATGACAATTTGGCTCATATCTTTTAATCTTACCAAAATTTGATCCCAAATTTCACTATTTTAATAAAATAGTAAATCCTTAAATTCCGGTTATTATAACTTATTGTATAAGTTAACTTATATGGGTTGTTCATGTTAATTTATTGTATCACTTTTTATATAAAAGAAGGCTAATTGCACCTTTATTTATTGTCAAATGCATACGTATTAATGATTTTCTCCTTATATGACTATTGATGAAGTTGCAAAGCATTTCCGTTTATATACCCATCCCATATTGATGTTACTATTGATAATTTCCATTGATGATGATAAAAGACATTAATCCAATTTTTGGAGCATGAAGGCATATTAAGTTAATAGAATATTTTAGTTTTCAAATACATCAATCTATCTTTCATATACATAATTCTCATATCCAATATTTAATTCTTCATCAATTTCGGATAAAAAATTAAAACCATAATTTCAAATACGCCTTTTTTAGCACTTCTCATTTGAACCTAATACTTCTTCTATATATGTATATATATAAATTGATTATGACAAGAATAACCCTTTCATCTAATTGGAGGTTTAAGTGTGGCATGTTTAACTAGGGGCGAGATTGGGACTACGATTGCTATCGACTTTTTTGGGGTCTAAAAATAGAACCAATAACCGAACCGTATGTATCGGTTCGGTTTCGAGACAGAAAATTTGATATTAAGACTACTTAGGACAGAAAATAGGAAAATGTAACAAAACAATCGGAAACCTAAATGTCTTCTTACAGTTTCAAAACCAAATTCAATTAATCAAATTTAAGTAACGGTATTATTTTTTAATAATTATGTGGCGGTACCAAATTTTTGGATACTTGTCTAGAAAGTTTGGGTAGTTTACAAGATGATACATCTTGATTAGAAAAAAGACCAGGTTAGTTTATTTAGGAGATGATATGCATATTTTAAGGAATTAAAAAAATGTCTCTTAATATTTTGGCTTTGTTTCAAGTTTTTCAGGAAAAACTCAGTACTGAATACCGTTTTTATTGAATTCTTGGAACGAAAACTGGACTAAATACATGGTCGACTTCAGTATGGTGGTGTCGGTTTGATCCCGAGTCGATTGGGGAAAATGGTCCTTGAGGCTCATCCCTATATTTAACCACCCGAATCTTTTAGTTTTTAGATGCATCCTCTTCCTTTCTATACACAACTCTCTCATCCAAAGTTTAACTTCACATCAATGTGAAATCATCAAAATTAAGCTACAATTTTTGTAAAAGTAATAATGTGTTAATCGCTTTTTACATTTTGATGAAGAAGTTGCATTTGCAATTTGTTGTTCTTTTAAGGCAACGAAGTGGTTAGTAAATTTGAAGGAAGAATCATTAACAAGTTATTGAGGTTATCAAGGTCACATCTAGTTATCTATAACAAATTCTTACATTATTGAATACATATGCCACTATTCACTTGTAATACCTGGCACTATTCACTTGTGATGTCGGGCAATGTTCACCCACGATATATGGCATTGTTCACCCGTGACATTACATATGACATTGTTCGCAAGGGATGTGTATACTAGAGGTTACTATTTACATATGATGTTTATATTAGACATTACTGCTCATTTATGATATTTGGTACTATTCACCAGTGATATATGATTCCATTACCGTTATATTTAGTGTAGGCTTGAGGTTCCAAATTACAACATCAATCCAATTCACTCTCATAATCTTCAATATCTCTTTATTTGCTACGATTTTTTAATTGATCCATCAAAGCCCTAATTCAACCCATTCTTTTAGTTTCTCCTAACCTTCATCTTAAAATCCAAATGATGATGCATAAGAAATAAATCATCCTACTACAATGTACCCCAATCCTAACTTTCCTATGATGAACCTAACAATTTTCAAATGCCAATGTACCAAAATCCAAAATTTCCAAACTATCCACTAATTTTCAAATGCCATTTTATCCAAATCCTTCTATTACTGCTCAATTTCTATAACTTTCTACACAAGTGAATCTCATGCCGGAGCAAGCAAACGGTTTAGAAAACGAAAAAAAGAAACCAATGGACAACCAAAGATGATATATTGTTGTGTAGTGCTTAGCTAAACATAGGCAGCGAAGACGCAACAATTGGTACTGACCAAAGCAAGCTAAATTTTTAGAACCGTGTACTTAAATATTACAATGTGAATTGTAGCACAAGTTCTCAAATAAGCTGAATCATTAAGCACTTCAAAATCGTTGGAGTATATTGAATCATGTGTTTCAAAGTTTCTTGGCTGTTATGAACAAATCCTACACCGACGTGAAAGTGGGTTGACAGAAAAAGACCAAAATAAGGCATTAGAGTTATATCGCTCGTTGGAAAATGGATAATTCAGTTTCTTGCATTCTTGCGTTGTTTTACGCGATCAAGAAAAATGGATCAGTTAATGAGAGAGACCTATAGAGATTGATCTATTAGAAGATAGATGGTCAAAGAGAACAAAAAATGATGGCTCAGAGCAAATACACCTCATCCTAAAATACAAACACATCGACTATTGAGCTTACGTCGACTACTCGTTTAATGGGAAAGAAACTTTCAAATGATAAATGTTAACAAAAAATGTTATCAACTAACTCTATCGGTCGTATTAAAGAGCCGATAAAAGCAATATTCAATCTTGATGCTGAATAAATAGAAGTAATGAACAAATATACAAAAACAATAAATGAATGGGAGAAAAAGAAAGAGGAACGGGGAAATGAAAGATTAACTTAAAAAAGAAGAATTGATAAAAAAGTTGATGGAAATGAAATTTCAATTATGACAAAAAAACAATGAAAATTGTACGATAAAAAATTCATCTACTTTTAGATGAATAAAGACGTAATTCTATTCGTGTGGTTTTTTTAATTGTATGTATTAGACTATGTTATATGTAATATTTTAGATTAACTATTATCAATATTTTATGTTTTAATATGTATGATTGTAATTTTAGATAATTATAAATTTAATGTCTAAATTAATTTAACTAAAGTGATATATATTATATTTCAAAAAATTAAAGACACGTATACATAATCCATTTTTTGGAAGATCTTGGATTCCGTGCTTCGGTGGGTTTTCGAGATCCTTTCGATGTCCTATGTTGTGTTGAAGGGATACCTATATATATAAATCGATTGATTGCGTAAGGCCCAAGTAGCAACGAAACCGGGAAAAGTATATAGAAAAGACAGTTTTTTTCTATTATATTAATATTTTCTATTTAATTCATATTAGATTAGTCTCAGCTAGTGAAGCTTAGTAACTCCTTTCTTTTATGATGAATTGTTGACGCTAGTCCTACATTTTGTCTTTACAGACCGGGGAGAGAGGGAATTGGGGGGGGGGGGGGAAAGGATTATACAATGAGAGAATCAAGATGGTCAATTATATAGAGTGTTTTTAAATAAATATAATAAAATTAATTAGAATTATTTACTCATTAAACTTATTATTTGATATAATAATTTAGATTATTTAAATATCGAAAAAGAAAAGAGAAATAAAAAAGGTTGGTTGTGGTAGAATTGGCTTTCAACATCTGATAAGTTTTTTTATTTGTAAATTGCAATATTTATATAGCCGATCTTACTTTTGCTAAATTAGCATACAAATAAAGTAATTCTATTTTTGTTTAATTTATTTTTCATTAATTTTTTAAATTGAATTGTATTGATGCATCATCTAACATATAAAACAGATTGATCTCAAATAATATCATAATTTCAATATCAATAGATCTCACAGTTTTACAAAATACAGAATTCTTACATAAAAATTATACATATATACAGAGAGAAAGAGTGTGGGTCTCAACCACCAAGGTTTGGCGTAGTGGTAAGTTCTTAAAGGGTGCATTTGGTACGCAGACAAGACAGAACAACTGTTCGGTAAGACATGACAAGGCAAGACTGGACATAACAGGACTGATTAAATGACCATTTTACCCCTACTGAAATTTTTAGCATTTTTTTTACCTAATAGTTGATCTAAATGAAAATAAACAAAAAACTCCAATCTATGTATCAACAAAACTATAATCAAGTATATAATCAAAAATCATAACTCGCAAGATAAATAGTAGTAATATACATTATTAGTTGTATTTTCGATCGAGTTTCAGGTATGAAATGTTGTCCTCGAAAATCAAAATTAGGTGTGAAGTATTTCGGACCATGTCGGATTTGGATTTAATAGGATTCAAGTTGGGATTTTAATGATATATGTTTTTCTTTTCTTTTTCCACCAAATTAGTAGAAAATAGAAATAGTGTCCAACAAAATTAAAGATGAATATATATATATAGAGGAAAGTTCAAATGTGAACCACTTTTTAGTTGTGAACGTGAGGACAGCCGAGAGCGCGACACGTGGCGGTGTTGAGTGTGGTCCCTCTCTTTAATTCAATGCCCTCCCATGAATCGCGCCTAGTCATCCGCCGTGGATCTGACGTGGCGCTTAGTCATCCGCCACGTGTCGTGCTCTCGACTGTCCTCGCGTTCACAACCAAAAAGTGGTTCACATTTGAACCCACCCCTTATATATATATATATATATATATATATATTTTAAGTGAGAAAATTTGAATAAAAAAATATCTAATGAAAAATTACTTATATATTAAACATAATGACTATAAATTTAATCTTAACCTTTCGTTTTACATGTTTAATCATTAAAGATTAAAATTAATTCAAACTCCAAAATTCAAATTTCAAACGTTAAAAATTAAAAATTAAACACTTCAACTAATAAAAACAAGTTCAAATCTCAAAGATCAACATAAAAAAGTTACAAAAAATATTAATAAAATGTTTTATTCAGGTTCTGGGTGAGTTCAGGTAATGGGTACGGAAACCATACCCTAACCGAGTAACTCGTCATAAAGTTGGATTTCAAATATTGAGTTAGTTCGAGTTATGTGGGTCACTTAGATTCGAGATTTTTTAGTCGGATTTTCGGTTTTTCGGATTTGGTTGAGTTTTGTTCATCCCTAAGTATGAGGCAATTATAAAGAAAGATAAAATCAATCTGTATTTTGAGGAGTATAATGGTAAATCTGACTTTGTTCTACTTAGTTCTAGGGGGTAGGATGGCACAAACTTGTTCCACTCTTGTTCTAGTTAGTTCTGGTACGTCCCACATAGATGTCTGTTAAACATGGGACAAACATGGTTTGTCATGTCCCATCCCATCTTGTCCAGCGTACCAAACGCACCCAAAGGGTGGGAGCTTCCACCCGGGTTCGAATCCATGCATGCGTAATTGATGTCCACTAAGTATTATTCTCAGGGGAGCATATCTTAATTCTGGGTAAAAATTGTCAAAAGTGTGGTCTCTCTTAAATATAAATTACATAATAAATATTATAAGAAGTCGTAAGAATCAGTTACATATAAATTACTATTTAATTTTTTTTAAACGATAAGATTTATTAGAAAAAAAAAACTAATAAGAAGCTATGCGTACATCAAAAGAAATACCTTAAAAGTATCGAAACCACAAAGATGACATCTTAAAAGTATTGGAACCAAAAAGATAGACATGCATCTTAAAAGTAACAAATTAAAGCAATACTTTTGTTGATAAAAATAATCAACGATTGTTTCTTTAGTCATTACGTGGCTTGTGGAATGGCTGAATCACAACCTTACGACCTCAAAGTATTGCCACCTTAGGCTATGCCTACCGCATGCCTATGCTCAACGGGCTCGAGCCCGCCGGGTTCAGCGGGTTGAGCGGGCTGCAGTACGTAAGTATGGAGCTCGACGGGTTGGTAGTTCACGCAAGTTGCCATATAGCCGTTGGAAAGAAAAATAAAAAAGCTTTATTTGTTTAAATATTACCGTTTAATAACAGCTATTTTTTTTAATTTTTTATAAACTCTATAAATACTCTCATATCCTAACACATTTTTCTCACCATCTTTAATCTTTTATTCTCTATACACTTCTATTTCTCATACCAATTTCGACACACCAACTTTCATCTCTTTTTCTCTATACACTATGGCACAACCCGATTACTCCACCGGGTCATCATCCACGGATACCGACGAGGAATAGAAACGAGATGCGCAAATGTTTGCGTCGTTCATTCAACAGGTGACCGCATCACCGTCAATTCCCCGTTCGAGGGCCGCTAACTAAGAAAGAGGTCGGGTAGCTGCAAACGAATGGCTAATGGCGGACTACTTTTGCGATTACCCGACGTACACAGATGAAATGTTCAAACAACGTTTCAGGATGAGGAAGGAGCTATTCCTACGAATAGTTGATGATTTAAGCATAAGGTGTCCATATTTCCAACAACAAACCGACGCTCTGGGGAACCCGGGTTTTTCTCCATTAGAAAAGTGTACAACGGCAATTAGCAAATGGCGTATGGAATTTCCGGCGACGCATTTGATGAGTACGTCCGCGTGGGAGAGAAAACATCTCGCGATTGTCTAAACAACTTCTGCACGACAATTATTGAAGTGTATGGATAACTATATTTACGCAAGCCGAGTTACCAAGATATTCACCACTTATACGCTGTGCATGAAGCCCGACACGGATTTCCCGGCATGCTTGGTAGCCTTGACTGCATGCATTGGGATTGGGGGAATTGCCCAGTTGCATGGCAAGGTCAATACAAGCGAGGCGATCATCCGTACCCATCAATCATGTTAGAAGTGGCGGCCTCCCAAGACACATGGATCGGACATGCATTCTTTGGTTGTGCCGGTGCCATGAACGACATCAACGTACTCGGTCAATCGCCCCTCTTTGACGATGTGTATGATAGAAAAGCACCCGAGTGCCCTTTTCAAGTAAATGGAGTCACGTATAAGCACAAATATTATCTAGGGGACGTGATATATCCAGAATGGGCTACTTTCGTCAAATCATTTTTGTTTCCTGAAGACGTTAAACGAAAAAAGTTTAAGAAAGCGCAAGAAGAGGCACGTAAAGATGTCGAACGAGCTTTTGGCGTGCTCTAAAAACGTTGGAGTATAATTGTACAATCGGCACATGGATGAAAGATAGCTAGATTTAGAAACATTATGTACGCGTGTATCATATTACACAATATGATACTCAAAAACAAAAACAAGACCATTTGTGTTGTCCCGCATTATATACCAGATCCACCTAACCGATAACTCACTGAGGAGGAACGTTTAGTGAATGTTCTCGCAGTGAGAAACAGAGAGACTCACTATAATCTTCGGTCGGATTTGGTCGAACATATTTGGCCCTCGATATAGTTTTTAATGTTTAATATTATTGTTTTGTAATTTTTTATTTTAAATGTTGTGAAATTTTAATTTTAGTATTTTAGTATTTAATATATATTTAACTTAATTGTTTATTTGTATTAATTAATTAAATAAATTAAAAAGTGAGAGGGTTGGGAGGGTTGGAGTACGGGTTGCAGAGGGTTAAGAGAGGGTTGGAGAAAAACTGATGTAACAGCTAATGTGGCAGTTAGGTTGGAAGGGTTGAAAGAATTGAGGTACTGATAGCCTTAACCTAATGCATGAATTAAATTCCCACGTTTATCTCTCTCTTTATATATGATCGAGTTCAAACAAAAAAGTTACCTAACAAAACAACAAAATATATATAGGGGTGGGTTTAAACGAGAACGACATCAATTTAAGAGAATAAGAGAATGATTCTTAGCCACCAATTCTTCTCTTCAAATACATTACCCACATCACCTCTCTGGCCACCACCATCACCATCCATACCACCGCCACCGCCTCCACCACCGCCATCGCCACCGCCAGCAACACCGCCACCATCACCCACACCACCTACGCCGCCACCAGCAACACCTATATCGCCACCACCACCTATGTCGCCACCAACATCAACAACAGCAAGACCACCAGCACCCACACCACCAACACCAGCACCACCCCTGTTGGTAGTGGTGCCGGAGGCGGTGATGGTGGTGCTGGTGGCGGTGGTGTTGGTGCTGGTGACAAAGGTGGTGCGATGGTTTTGTAGGTGGTGGTGGATATGGTATGGCTGGTGGTCGTGTAGATGGTGGTAGCAAAGGTGATTGTGGTGGTTAACATGTGATTTCAATGTAGTATCATATGTGATTTCAATGGAAAATCATATGTGATTTAATATAGTATGATTGGTTAACATGTGATTTCATTGCATAATCATGTGTGATCACAAGATCATATGTGATTTCAATGAAGAACCATATGTAATTTCTAAGGAAAATCATATGTGATTTAATATAAGCTTATGTGTTAACATGTGATTTCAATGCATAATCATGTGTGATCATTAGATCATATGTGATTTCAATGCAGAATCATATGTTATTTCAATGCAAAATCATATGTAAAATATGCAAAATGGTGGCAGCGAAGGTGGTGTAGGTGGTGGCAGAGGTGGTGGTGGTGGTGATGTTGCTGCTGGCGGAGGTAGTGGTGGTGGTGGGGGAGGTGGTGGGGGAGGTGGTAGGGGAGGTGGTGCGGTTGGTGGCGTGGGTGGTGCCGGAGGTACTCGTGCTGGTGTCGGTGGTGCCAGAGGTACTCATGGTGGTGTCGGAGGTACTCGTGGTGTGGGTGGTGGAGGTGGTGACGGAGGTGGTGTGGGTGGTGGTGCTGGTAGTGCCGGAGGTAGTGGTGGTGTGGGAGGTGGAAGAGGAGGTGTTGGTGGTGGTGGTGGTGGGAGAAGTGATGTGGGTGGTGCTGTTGCTGCTATTGCTGGGTGGTAGACCCGGTGCTAGCGGAGGCGGTGCTAGAGGCGGTTGGCGATGGTGCTGGCGGTGGCAGCAGAGCTGGAGGTGGTGGTGGAGGTGGGGGAAGTGGGTGGCCATGGAGGTGGTGTTGGAGACGACGTATTTGAAATTTAAAAATGGATGGCTAAGAATCATTCTCGTATTCTCTTAAAATGATTTCATTCTCGCATGATCCTTTCTATATATATATATATATATATAATAAGAAAGCTTCATTTGCAAATCTCCCTTAGACAAACTCTACAAATCATTTAATAACCATATATTATAATATTTAAGCGTTTTGATTAGATTGAGCTATTTTTATTATATAAAAGTTTAAATAAACTTAATATTTTAATTAAAATACCATGGAGGAGCATAATGGTTCATTTCACCTTCAATTCTAAATTACGAAATAGAATCAAATCGGCTTTAATTAGGGTAAGTGATAATTACCACCACCATTCGTACGAATCCAACTACCCCCAAGATAGTCCATCGTTCGCCCTTCATTTTTTTCTTGCAATGAATCAAGTTCATAAAAATGGGGATAAACATTTCCATTTTTTCCGACGATGAATAAGTTTCATGAAATACTGGCGAACGTGTTCCACGAAAACGAAGGTGAATGGAAAAGGGATGAAATGGAGATGAATAAAAACGAAAGTGAATGAATTAGAGATGAATAGAAGTGAGAGGAAGATGTACGAAGATAAAATAAAGATCAACTGAAATGAGAAAGAGATGAGAAAGGGATGAACAAAGATGAAAATATGGCGATTTGCAAGAAAAATGGGAAAAAGAAGAAAAAAAACAGAAGGAATTGCAAAAGAAAAACCAGTTTACCTACCTATATGGGATTCCCACTGGCTTGTGCACCGGTAAAAGGTGACTCCACAATACTGTGAAGTTCTGGAACATGGTCTACGATGGATTTTCTTGAGAGGTCAAGGAACCACGATGGATGATGCTTTTCCGATGAACCTATCGATTGGTACGGACAATATATTTTAACACCAAACTAGTTACTAGTTGAAAAAGGTGAACGCATGCATAGAAAAACCAAAAAAACCCAAAACAACCTTCTATCGTTGAGACTTGACAGTCTAACAATCGTTGAGCAATCACATCGTATCCCAGGATGAATTCTCGAGCGATCTAACAACCTTCCATCACCAGAGATCTAACAACCTTCATTTACACTTCACAATAATAACAAGAAACAATGCTATAAATTAGTCATTGTCATGTATTATCGCCACTGACATAGATTTCATTGTGTGAAACCCCTTCGGCCTTCACAATGATTGTAATTCATTGTCTAAGACCTACAACTCAGAATTCTTTCGGTCCGTTTGAATCTAACAAAATAAAATTTTAGGTGTTTTTGTTTTACAAAAATGAATTCAATATTTTGATGTATTTGGTTATGGAAAAATGGCTACCTCTTAATAACATGCCATATTTTATTGATAAGGATGATAACCACCGACTTCCTACCTGGACTTTGTTCGAAACAACTATCTTTTTCTTTTATTTCTAAGCATAGAGTATCGGGAACCGCTCGGCAAAATACGAGGTCCCTTCCTAAGTCTAAAAACTTTTTTTTGGAAAGGTTCATCTTAGTTTTGCCTATACCACATCCTTGGAAATTTGGTAGTTAAATTACGGCCGTCTGAGACTAAGTCTGGCCACGATTGTTGCATACACCTGGAATCAAACCCTGGGTAGATGGGATATTCCACCAAATCCCCTAGGGCCTTGACTAGTATGCCACAACCCTAGTGGTTGATTAGTCTAAAAACTTATCATTAAACTGTTTCCGACCTTCTTCGTACATAGCTTCTCCAAATGGATATTTAACACCCTCAACGCGCACAGCAAAACGATACTACCCCAAGGGATATCGATACTAAGCTTTACCTACTACGAGTATAGCCCTCCATTTTCACCATATATCGACTTAACGACTTTCACCTAAAGAGCATCTTGATCATTTTTGAGTTTCCAAACCCATTTGAGGAGAAGAGAAATATTCAACAAAAAAACTCATGATTCCAAGACCTCCACTTTGTTTATCTCTAACCACCGTATTCCAATTGACCTAAGTCGTCTTCCTATGTTCTTCTTCTGAACCCTAAAAATTTCTCTCCAAGGCCTTTCCAAAACATCGATCACCATCTTAGGAGCTTTGAAAATAGACAGGTAATATGTGGCAATACTACCTAACACACCATTTCAACCAACATCCATGTCCTTCTTATTCAAAGAGCTTTAGCCTTCCACCTCGATAACCTTTTTTGGAATTCGTCTATAATAGGTTTCCAGGTTTCGGCCCTTGGAATATTTTCTTCTAACAGGACCCAAGGTACTTACTTGGGAATCGTCCAACTTTACAATTTAACTCCGCGATAGCCGAAACAACAACTATGGTGTCCGTTACACCCACTCTAAATAATTCGCTTTGGGCCAAATTAAGACGCAGGCTAGCCACAAATTAAAAAACATCTCTAGATTCTAAGGATGTTCCTCCCTTCTTCGACAGACCAGTCATTGAAAAATTGAGCATTATAAGCATATAATAAATGAGTTATACTACAATTATTAGAACCAATGTCCAGTCCTATGATCAAATTTAAGTTGTCAGCCCTTGTCATAAGTACGTGAACACCCTCCATGGCTATGATGAACAGAAACGAAGACACGGGATCCCTTGCCGCAACCCTCTCTAAAGCCAGAATCCATCCATTGATGACGCATTAACAAGAATAAAGGTAGACACTTATTGAAGAAAAACCCTCACCCATCTTCTCCAAATCTCGAGAAACTCTTCGCCTCAAGAATGTCATTTGATACCTACACTCCACCATGTCATAAGCTATCTCAATTTGGCCTTGAATAGAAAAGCATGTTTATTCTTCTATTTGGTGCAATAAATGTCTCATTTGATATTAAATCACCATTGAGAATGTACTTGCCATTGGAAAAAGTGGATTGCAAATCACTTTCAATTTGTAACAAAAAGGGTATGATTGTCTAATTAACTTGTTAACTGCTTAGTCAGCATGTAACCTGTTGATGTGTTTGTCCAAGTGGCAAGTATGTATGGTCTATTGATTGGCAAATTTGGACATTTATGATACCTCTCTTGGCAATTTTCTCTAAATTTAATGCCACCTCAATCAATTTTACCTGGTAACTAGATACATCCGATTACTGTAATAACTAAAAAAAATTGGATTATTAATTTATTAAACGGTGGGGATCTAAATCGTTAAAACTCTCTAAGTATTGTTGGCCAAATGTAATTTTTAGGAAACCAATTAAGTGGATGGGCTAATGCCATTTTGGGAAAGGATTTAAGGGGCCATGGGGTTAAGCCCATGGTATATATAGATGATTAGGGCAATTTTTGCCATTGAGGGTAAAACATTCTTAAGGTGTGTGTGTGAAATCGGGAAAGCTGAGAAAAGAAGAGGAAGGAAGAATAAATCAAGGATATTAGGGATTTCATCATTTGGTAAGGTTTCTATCCATTAAATAGATTAATGTGTAGTTTAACATTGATGTTGGTTTTGATTCGTAGATTAAAATCGACTCTAGAATGTAAATAGTTAAGGGTTTTGAGTTTCCAAGTTTTCTCTACTCGGAAAGTTGGATCGCAATCCCTTTTGATTCCTGACTCGAGAAACGTAAATCCCAACCCGAGAATTCCCGACTCAGGAAATGTAATCTTGACCCCGAGGTGCCGATTCGGGAAACGTGAATTCCGATCCCAAGAATCCCGAATTAGGAAATGGATTTCTCGATTCTGAGTTCCAGACTCGGGAAAGTGGGTTCCCGATCTCGAGGTTCCCACTCGGGAAGAGAGTTCCCAATCCCGAGGGGTTCATTTTTCCCAATCCCAGCTTTCAATATCTTTTAAAACATTTTCAGGGAAAGCTCGTCGAGGAGGATCCTCGAAAGGAAATAAGAAGGTTCAGAGTTGTGGGCATTTATTAGTTGGTGACTAGTTTTAAACTATCTACTTTTAGATTTTTATCACTATTGGTTTGTTATGAATATATACACTGTGTTAGATCACTAGGTTATTTTATTATATTGTGGGATATGGGTCGTTACAGTTATCACTTCCCCTTTTTGTTACAAATTAAAATTTATGATCATTTCTCGATAAAAAAATATGCATTACCCTAATTGTCAAATTTGGACATTGATGTTACCATTTTCGACAATTTTCCCCTTAAAGCATTTATCCATGAAGTTCAGTTGCAATAACATTGCATGTAGGCCTGTAAACCAACCGAACATTCATGAACCGTTCGTAATTTTGTTCGGCGGGAAGTTCGTTTATGTTCGTTCTTTTAATAAACTAATGAACATGAACAAGACTTCACGTTCATTTAAATAAACGAACGAACACAAACAACGTCCTCGTTCATTCATTTATGTTCGTTCGTTTATGTTCGGGAACCATCGTTCATTTATGTCTGTGAACTGTTCGTTTATATTAGTTCATTTATGTTTGTTCATT
This sequence comes from Centaurea solstitialis, assembly GCA_030169165.1. Classification (NCBI taxonomy): domain Eukaryota; kingdom Viridiplantae; phylum Streptophyta; class Magnoliopsida; order Asterales; family Asteraceae; genus Centaurea; species Centaurea solstitialis. The sequence continues at coordinate 32,556,294 of CM058042.1, read as the reverse complement.
TATATTAGTATATATAATTATTTGTAAATTATGTATTATTTATTAAGTAATTTAACTATTTAACTATCTTTTAAATAAAGTTAAAAAAATACTACACAATCTCTCTCCTCTCGAGTAAAAACTTCTGGATGTTAATCAAGAATATGTAGGATTTTCTGTTTGTTTATGTTAGTTTGTTAATGTTCGTTCGCTTATGTTCGTTTATGTTCATTTGTGTTCGTTTACGTTCGTGAACCGTTCGTTTAAGAGTTTAAATGACGAACACAAACGAACATGAACATCCTCATTTGCTAAATGAACGAACACGAACATGATTTTTCGTTCGGTTAAGTGTTCGTGTTCGTTTAAACTTAAACAAACGAACATGAACATGCCCTTTCGTGTTCGTGCGGTTCGTTTACAGGCCTAATTGCATGAAAGTCGCGCAATTTTTTTTTTGAACGACAAATTACACACACCCAACTAACCTACTCCTAAAATATACTTCTAGATCTACACCACTATCCACGATGGGACTCGAACCCACAACTACAAGGAAGGGAGACACCTTATAAACACTCCAAATGCCATTAGGCTACAAACACTCTGACGAAAGTCGCACAAATGTGACCTAGTCATTTAAGCATTTAATATTATTGTTATAATTAATATGTATCGCTCAAAATTGCATTAAAAACAATCTGCTTTTGTCCTAGTTTCATGTAAGAGGATAAAATTTTATTTCATTCTACTTTAGATAATGAGTTACATGTAACTATGATAGATTGACAACGTAAACACCGCATAAGCACCGTATAAGAGGATTTCCAACATCTATTCTATAACTTGATTAACTTTTTTAAAATAAAATAAAAAAGTAAAAGTTAATCTCTAAAAAGTTAGGGTTAATTTCATGTATGCCCTTATTAAAACTCAAAATATCATATTTACCCAACCTAAACTATAAATATCATATATGCCCTTCCTAACCTATCAAAATATCATATTTACCCAAATATCAATTTTTAATCATTTTAAATCAAATTTGATAATAAAAAATAGTTAAATGACTATTATACCCCTTTTTAAGTTTAACCCATAAATATCATATATGCCTTCCTAACCTATCAAAATATCATATTTAATCAAATAACTATTTTTGTTTATTTTTAATCATTCTAAATTAAATTAAATTATCAAATACATTCCAAAGAAGTGAATAGAAATAAAAAAAAAAAAAAAAAAACTAATATTGCCATGTAAACTCAGTTTTTGTCTAAATGCTCTCGTACACCAGCAGGAATGCAAATCAGTGTTGTTGCTTTGGATCAGCATATGCTCGTTTCTGTTTGTTTAGGTGGACTATTGTCTTGTTTTGTGGCTGGTCATTGAAATGTTGTTATGGCTTTCCGAAAAGAAAAACTAATACTTGCAAACATTACTTATTTTGATGCAGCAACCAATACTAACATGGCACCAAACCAAAATCAAAGACACATCACCCAACAAATGAGCCACAACACAAAACCATAACAGAAAGCAAAACAGTCAAAGACCCAACAAAATTCAAACTGCAGCAAAAAGCAACTTGATGATATAATGCATCCCCATACAAGCTAAAACCATGAAACAAAATCCATATATATGAAGATAAAAAATGAATGACTAAAAACATAAAACAAAAGCCATATATAGAACTATCAATCTGGTGTTCGGTCCTAGCTTTTTCTCAAACAACTAATTTAAGAGGGTTAATTACCCGCAAAAACAACAAATACCAATACCATTCGAGACACACAAAAAAACGACCCACTGGAACAATGGTTGTTGTCTCAACCTACTGAACCCGTAGACCAAGTAGCCGCATGACGCATCAAAACCCGCTGTCGGAAAGCAACAAAACGAGCCCAAATTACTGGAAACCGCTATCCGAACGCAACAAAACGAGCCCAAATTACTGGAAACCGCTGCCGTGAATACCTGTTGGCGAGTTTACTATTTACGAGCTGTAAACAGCCAAAACATTGAAGACTCCCACAATATGTCACTGAAGGCTGTTGGAGGTCATCGACTGCCAACGTCAGACAATAAAAGTGGATAAACCCGGATGTATATAACAAGAAATTCAATTGGACTATTGGTATCTTCATCCCTCAAAAAGAAATTCAATTGACAGAAATTCTAATTTCTTTTATTTTCTTGTAAATTGCTAAAACCCGGATGTATATAACAAGCACATCATTCAACTTTGAGGTTGGCCGCTAGTATTCTAAACAGCATCAAGTGGCCTATTGATCTTGTGCTTAATCTTGTAAGTTGGATCAAACATACAATTAAGATAAAGGATAAGTGATTCATTTAATATTGAATGAGACTTTCTTTTCAAAAAAAAAAAAAAAAAAGGGTTTAGGGTTTTGGAATAAGGCAGAAAGCAATCAAAGTGTTTCCACAAGACTTTTTGAATGGAGACTTGCAATTAAACACTAACTACTCTAATGGGTTAGAAAGTTGGAAGCAAAGAACTTTTGACTACTCCTCTTTGACTCTTTCCAACTTGATGATCTGATAAACCCACCTCGAATATCACAAATTAACTCCACATACATATGCTTTCTTGATATAAAATTCCCCAATACGAGCATTAGAAATCGAGGGTAACAGAGGATAACAAACACCAGTACAAATATGTTTTTTTGCCACGGTTTTAAAATTCATGTTAGTCACGGTTAGGTCTAGAACTGTGACTAAAAGTTATAAATAAAATTGAAGTAATGTTTTAGCCACGATGTAACTCAATAACCATGACAATTAGAAAACATGTTTAAACATAATGTCATGGTTTAAACAAAACCGTGACTAAATTGTTCGTATGGCCACAATTTTTTTGTCGTGGCAAGTAACAATTAAAAACCGTGGCCATAAACATATATATAGTCACAGTTTTTTTATGACAATTATTATTTGTGACCATAGACCGCATATGGCCTCATGAAGTCATTTTTCCGTGAACAAAAGAAAATACATATATAGCCACAAAAATTTGTAAAACGTAGCCAAAAGTCATGGATATTTGTAGCCATGGTTTTATTATTTTGTGTGACAAGAAGATAAACAGTAGCCACGGTTTATCGTATGAAGCGTGACAATATGTGATGATTTCGTCACAGTTAATATGAAATGTGTGTTGCTATTAATATAGTTAAAACCGTGATTAAATAATTTATTGTCACTAAAAGCTAACCAAAGTGTCTTGAATTAGCCATTGTTTATTGTGTGTGTGACCAAAAAGATACTTGTAGCCACGTTTCTAAAAATTAAGTGTGACTATATGTCATGAATTTGGACATAGTTTTTAATATTTAATGAGATAGTTTTAACAAAATCATTATTTTCCTGGTGGTTGGTCCATTCCTTATCAAAGATGAGGTCTCAAGTTCGAGTCTTGGCCACGTTAAAACAAATATACATGATTATAGAGCAATCATCGGCTACATTAAAAACAAATTACGTGGCTATAGGTAGTTTATTGCCATGTTTTTTATAGATTGTGTGACCAAAAGATAACTAAATGCCACGTTTTATGTGAGTTTGTGTGGCGAAAAGTACTTTACGGCCACAGTTATAGGTAAAATGCTCTAATATCATAAAAATTGGATATGCCTATAGCTACGGTTTTTAAACTATGGCTATGGTTTTTAATTTGATATGGTGACACATTTTAAGCGTGACCAAAAGGGTATCAATGGTCACGCAAGAATAGGCTACGTTTTGATAAAAACGAAAAACTGTGACTAAAGGCCTATGGCCACGGTTTTTAACCGTGGCAAATGTGAGTTTTTGTACTAGTGAAATTAACTCTTTTTTTTTTTGAACAGCAAGAAAGGAAGAGAGGCAAGGAGCTTCGGCAAGGCCATCACCCCCGCCACTCAACCACAAATTAACTCTACTTGATGTTTTGATAAACCCACCTCGACAATGATGGTGAATTTGGTGTTTCAAAGGAAAACTTACCAGAATCCGGCAATGGTGGTGTGACACCAATTCCCGACGATCTTACCTACTGTAGGTTATTTCCTAGTGTGAAGCCAATCCCCCTATGTGACGTTGAAGAAAGGGACGATGATGATGAAGAACAACAGGAAGCCATGGGTAAAATAGTTTTGACTTTTTAATGAAAAAGTATATTCATATAGCAATTAAATTCAAAAGGGGTAAAATAGTCATTTAATAATTTTTAGTTATTAAATCAGATTTAAAAATAATTAAAAGTTCATATAAATGATTATTTGGGTAAATATGATATTTTGATAAGTTAGGAAGGGTATATATGATATTTGTGGATTAGGTTGGGCAAATATGATATTTTGAGTTTTAATAAGGGTATATGTGAAATTAACCCAAAAAGGTATAACCAACTCTAACATATATGTACCAAAGGAGTGTTAGCCTAGTGGTAAGGCTTGGTCACTTCATAGTGGTGAACCCGAGTTCGAGCCCTGAGAGACGTATTCTGAAGGTACGGGGGCTTCGACCCTGGGCTGCATGCTTTAACAGTCGGGCTTCGGCCCAAAATTACCGAGGGTTAGTCTAGGCCCAATGTGGTCTGGGATACCTCTTCCAAAAAGAAAAGGGAAAAAAAGAAAAACTCTAACATATATGTTATATATTGGAAATTTACACATTATTTTCGTATTAAATTATTCTATAAATTTAAACATCCAATACACACCGCAACAAAAACATTTATAAAGATGCCACAAATATGTAAGTAACTATCCTAATAAATTATTTTTTAGGAAACAAACATATATTATATGTAAAAACACTGTAATAAGTTTATATGGTGTTTTTTGAGCTTTTTAAGTAGCTTTTTAAGTAACTTTTTAAGACACTTTTTGAATATAATGTCATATTAGCTTTCTTATGGAACATTTTTGAGAATTTTCTTATGAACACATTGAACATATGTTTTTATATGACACTTTTGAATTTAAGAATTTAATAGCACACTTTATTGAATGTAAGAATTTAATAGCACACTTTATTTCAGAACTGATCTAAATATTATACAAGGTGTCTAAAAGCATTTCTAAACCTATTGTAGCATTTTTATGTAGAATACATGTATGTTTTAATTCTGTAAACTTATATCCTATAAAACAATTTATTACTACATCCTTTCTTTTCTTCAATAGCAAGAACGACGACCTTATTAGGACAATTAATTAAATATTTGAACAATCCATATATTCATGCATTCATATAAAAGTAGGGTCCCATATACTAGGTCACACACTTGCATAATCCTACCTGTATAATTTATAAGAAGATCTATTTATAATTCCCCTTTATATATATAATTGGTCAAAAATCACTATTTTAAAGTAGATGCTCCAAAAGATAAAAAACACACTTTTATTATAATGTTGTCAAATCCACAATTATTGACTAGTACATACATGAGATTTTTATCTTTTAATTTATCGGATAATTAATTAAGAAAATATAAATTTATTAGGTTGTGATTACAATTTATTTTATGTTTTTTGTCTTCTTTAGTGTTGGAATCATTTCAGCTTGTACTGTATTATTGACTTCATCTTCTTCCTCACCATCCATTAGAGCTCTTTCATGAAGTTTCCCTTCGGTTTTAGAAAGAAACTTTCTGAACCAAATGGCAGAACTTTTTGGATACCGTTGGAGATTGTGGGCATAGTCAACATAGATCATACCGTATCTATTACTATAGCCAGATGGCCATTCAAAGCAATCCATAAATGACCACACAAAGTAGCCCATAACGTTTATGTTGTTCCTGTAACATTATGCACGAGAGTATTGTGTCATGATCATGTTGTAATTCAGTGTTTTCTTTTACACACTCCAACATAACTGAGTTTCTAGGACATTAAAAAAGTCTTATGTGTTCTAGAAGACTGTTTTATAGGACCAAAATTATAAAATGTCGTATTTAAAAGTGTTACAGTAAGTTTATGACTCTTTGGTCATTTTAATGAGTAATTTAGAATATTTTACAAATAAAGTGTCGTATTAGATATTTATATGACAATATCTAAAAAGGTTTTCTATAAACACAATGTCTTATAAAAGATGTGTTTGTAGGACATTTTTCAAAAGTGTGATGTAAAAAATAGTTTATAAGACACTTTATTTTCAAAATGTCTAACAAACTTATTAACACACCAAAAAACATGTCATATATATTCATGTCACAGTTTTATATAAGACAATTTGTAATTTGGTCCTCTAAACTAAGAAGTCCTATATAAAACAGTATAATTAGTTATGACACTTAGACATTTTTCTGCTCCTAGGTGTAAACTCGATTTTGGTGGACAGACATTTTAATTCTATAGTTCATATGCACGATGTTATGGCATTAAAATAAGTGACCTACCGCATAGCAGTTCGGATGGCTATTAGATGTTTTTCTATGTATTCCATTCGGTATGCATCATCTCGAACTTGTTCGTAAGTTTTTCCAAAATCATTCTTATCCGGAGAGCCTGTCACAAAATATCAAAAAACCATTATAAGGTTTGGTCAAACAATTAAGGATGTATCCAAAAAGAAATTATATAAAAAAAACATAGTAATTAACTCTTTATACCATTTTCAGTAATTATTATAGGCTTAGATACATTGTATGTACTCTTAACACGATACAAGAGTTCTGTAAGCTCATTAGCACAAAGGTAAATCTCTGAATTAGGATAGGCCTGCAAAGTTGTGTTAGACTTAGTTAAGTAGCTATCAAAATAACCAAAATTAAAATTAGAATACCCTTGCAAGACCATATCTAGCTATAGAAAAAGTATAAGTCTCCTTTTTTTAACAAACTCGATAATCCATATGTGAAATAACATGCTTAAAAATGCAATGTGCATGTAGTGTAGTTTAATATGTGAAACATTTACATTGTTTTTTTCCTTGCACAAGACATTTTTGAACGTGTCACGTCTATGTGAAACAACATTATGTAAGCATTTGATTTTCACACGTGTTGTTTCATATGTGAAAGAACACATGAAAACTGGTTTTATAAGTTTGTATGAATTATCGGATTTGTAAATGATTATGCATTTATGTTTGTATGTATATAGGTGGAAGTTCAAACAAGAACACTTTCATTTTATAAAAATGTAAGAACACCACTATCACATGTTACATGTGAGGAGACGTAGAAGTGTTCGGGCAACATGCCGCGTCCTAACTTGAGCCAAAAGTCACCCACATCTTTTATTTTGTATCATATTTGATGGACTACAATACCATATGTGATTAACTATAAAAATTGGTGCTCTATTGTTTTCGTACAACATGTGATTAACTACAGAAAATGGTGTTCTCTTGTGTTTGTAAAATGAAGGTGTTCTTTTCAAACCTTAAACACAGAGACCACTCATGGTGGAAGAACTCAATTGTTCATGGTAAACGTGAGGTCCAATATAGACCACTCATTTCAATAATTAATGATTTAAAAAGAAAAAATAATAGTAAGAAAAAATCCTTAAAAAACTACTAGGCAATTATAGCCATATTATTAAAAACAAATAACTTGATAAAACAAGTGGCTCATTTGATTATCACGGTTATCACAAACTATTGAGTTCTCATTTGATCAGACACCTATATATTTATATATATATATAGAGAGAGAGAGGGGGGGGGGGAATTCATTTGTAAACCCAAAAAAACATGTACACGGTTTAATCTATGCAACTATGACTTTACACGGTTTACACATTTTTTTGGGTTTACAAATTAACTTCCATTATATATATATATATATATAGAGAGAGAGAGAGAGAGAGAGAGAGAGAGGGTATTTTCATTTGTGAACCATAACTTTGGTGTAAACTTGTGAACTTAACCAAAAAGACGATTCTATGATGAAATTGGTTTTTGAAATTGTTTCATATGATAAAATTATATTATATGATACATATATATATATATATATAGGGTCAGGTTCAAATGTGAACTCAATTTTGATTGTGAATGTGAGGACGAATCTCAGCCACACATCTTCAGTTACGGTTGACGCGATCACGGAGGATTGATACGATTCATGGGAGAGTGGAGATTATAAAAGGAGGGGATCCGGTCAAAGCCGCCTTTATTGACCGGATGGGTGGCTGAGATTCGTCCTCATATTCACAACTAAAATTGAATTCACATTTGAACTTTCCTCTTTTTTTTCTCAAGTAAAGTTAAGTTGTCTTACAGGCTTTCCTATAGGAATTTCGTTGGGATCTTTTCCTGACACAATGAGTGAAAATAAATTAGGTTACGAGTTATGAATGCTGAAATATTTTTGGAGCAACTCAATCATCATCTATAGAGAGTTTGTTAAAGCAGCTTTGCTAAAATATTGTGTTTAGATATTCAACAATTTTTTACTCTAACAATTATGCTGGAACATATGTTAAAATAGGGAAAAAATAAAAGAGAGAGAAAGCGAAAATCTCTAGATTTGAAATAATCTCTAAAACTCTATATAGAAAAAAGAAACAATAGCTTAATTATTTCTTATACGTATGTACTAAACAACTATTTAGGAACGAGAAATAATATAGTTAATGCTAAAATTGTAAAAACAGATGTTTGTTTGAGTTGGATGTAATAATTTTAGAGATTTTGACCTTCAGTACTCTATTTTAGAGGGGGGGAATATAGCGTATTTATTGGAGATGCTCTTAGAACGTCAAAAATTTTCAAGTGCTACAATTATATGGGACTTCAAATTATATGACCAAACAATAAAAGTGCTACAATTGGTTTATAAGACGTTTTTAGACATTTAAACAAGCTTTTTACATTTCTAGATTATAGTGTCATATAAGTTATTTTATATGATGATTTGGAAAAAGTGATATGTAGACAAAAATGTCTTATAAGAGGATGTGTGTATAGGACAATTTTTCGCTAAAATATCTAGAATGTCTTTAAAACTTGTTAAAACAGTCAAAAATGTTCTATAAACTTGTGGTAGCACTTTGAGACCTAACTTTTATTCTTCAGACATATAAAACAGTAAACTAATTAAGATATTTAGACAATTTTAGAGTCATATACACCCAATTTTAATGGATTTTAACATACACACCTTGTTTTCATTGACTTAACTGAAAAAAGTGACATAAAAGATCTAGGTTGTAACCGCAAGGATGGTGGCGTACTGGCAAAAGCTTTGGGGGATGTGGTGGAAGATTTCATCCATCCAGGTTTGAGTCTTGGCTTGCGCACCTTATGTACGTCCAAGCTTAGTCTCAGACAGTAGAAACTTAATTTCCAAATTGCCAAGGATGTTGTTTATGTGAAGCCTAGATGAACCTTATCAAAAAAAATCTAGGTTGTAAGTTTCCTTTACCTAATGCTTTGTAGTGACAATCGGTAGCATATCCAAGAGGAATATCAGAAGAAGGAGCTTGATATTGGGCATAATTTGCAGTGTAGTAGTTTATTCCAAGAAAGTCGTACGAGTCAATCAACTTGGTGCGTTGATCATCAGAGAATTTAGGTAAAGTACGACCATTCGGGAATTTAGCAGTCGGAGTAGTGGCAAACTTTTGCATATTTTGCGGCCATGTTCCTGTTGTTAATGGCTCAAGAAACCTGTAATATGAGTCGTCATAACATATAATTTTAAATGTTATTTTTAGCAAATGAACGGTTAGATTGTAGGCTTATCGCAATACAACTTATTTGTAGTTACCATCCATTCATAAAATCAAATGCATATTCAACGGCTTTGACATCTTGTTGATTACTCGGGCCACGATAGGGCTTGCACAACATAAGATGTAGGGTGATTCCCACTTTACCCTTTTGAAAACCCTAAAACAATGGTCCATATATTAGACGTGATTAACCTAAAGCATTTACTATAGGTTTGCTGACAATGTACATTCTTAAAGTGTACATAAAACAACGTTATGTAATACCTTATAATCTTTCTCATACTTTCTATAAACAGCTGCATGACAATTGAGTAGGTTATATGCGACGGTATATGGCTCTGTTTCAAGGTCGTTATCTTTCCCTTTTTCACCTCGACCAGGTGCACATGTACCTGTTACGTACCCGTAATGTATGAACATACGTGGCTCGTTTACTGTCAACCAATTCTTTACCCGATCCCCAAACTCCCAAAAGCAAATATCAGCATAATTGACAAAATCGGACCTGAAGATTTAAGCAATTACTAATTTAGAAGATACATATATAAGATTCATAAATAAATTATTAACACTTACACAATCTTTGAACTTAGAAAACCCTTGTATTCTTCTTCCAAGGCATTAGGAAGATCCCAGTGAAAAATGTGACAAATGGCTCGATGCCATTGGATAGTAACTCGTCAATCAATTTATTGTAGTAATTGATGCCTTCCTGATTTTTACCCATGTTCACTTTCCCACCTATTAAAATTAATTTATATCAAAGTTAATCAACATTGAACGAATTTCAGACGAAATTACATCAGTTTTTTTTTTTTACTAAAAAGTTGTTTCAACCTACATTATTTGTTATATTAAGGGAATGATGAAAATAGTCTTCTTGTTACCTGGTAATATTCTTGACCATGAAATAGAGAATCTGAAAGAGTTCACGCCCATTTTCCTCAACAACTGAACATCTTCCTAAAAATGGTTTACAAAGAAGATGAGGTAAAAGACTCAACCAATACTCTAACTTTTAGGTATCTTGAAACCGATAACAAGTGTTTACCTTTATTCTCGAGTAGCTATCAGCAGCGACACATGCATTTGCACCTCCAGCAATCTTGTCTACAATCACCGTTAACAATTCTTACCCATATGATTAAACATTGAAGCAATCAAAAGCATATAAGATGTTGAGAGATTTTTTTATTTTTTTTTTTTTTTGAAATGGCAAATAACAAACACAAGTAACTAACCTACTCCTAAAATCTACTCTAAATCTACACCACAGCCCATAACGGGACTCGAACCCACAACCACAAAGGAATGAGACACCTAAACAACACTTCGAGATGTTTGGATTGCCATTAAGACGTTGAGAGGTGTACCCGGATTTCTTAGTGTAAAACAATCCCAGATACTCATGCCTTTACCACCGGTATTCCATGCACCTTCAACCTAGAAATCAGAAAAACAAATTAGGTACGCTCATTTTGGTCAAATAACATTTTTATTATATGAATCGGATTTGTATCAAAAAGAAAAAAATATAATAATAATTTGCCATGTATACATACTTGATGAGCAGATGTTCCTACTCCAAACAAGAAATTATCTGGAAAATTTCGACGTTTGATACTATCATCCAAGTGGTGAGCTTGGTCGAACTTTAGCGTTGTCTCTTCAGCCATTACGTTTGTAAACTAAGTTAGAAAAAAACCTTTACGACTTCAAATCATAATGGTGAAGAATGGTGAGAGCTTAAAGCCATGTGGTTGATATTTATAGCCACCCATCCAATTTGAAATTAAGTTTGAGGGACTTCAAATTAAGTTAATGAAAAATGGTACATTAGTTAACCCTTTTCAACATAATAAAACGATTGGTAATTTTTTTAAGAAAAATATTTATTTGAGTCAGAAAAATACCGGTAACTAGGGACAAAATTAATTCCTTTCAGAAAGATCTATTCAAATATTAAATATTTTGTCAAATAATATAAAATTGTGAACTCGTAATTCACACTTTATATAAGTAAGTTGTAGAAGTTAGTTAATCTAGTCAATGAATAAAAGAGTTAAGGGGGCGTTTGGTTCAATTCAGGAAATGAGAATGAAAATGAAAATATGAATGTAAGAAAATGGGAATAGGAATGAGCATTACATTGATGTTGTTTGGTTAACCCAATATAATTGATGAAAAATTGTTTTTTATTAAAAAAATATGTTTTTCCAACTTAAAAATACAAAAGATGTTTCATTTAACATGCATAGATGGAACAATGCATAGGAAAAAGAATCAAGTACAAATAAAATTTTCATTTCCTTCAATTTGGTCAGAAATGAAAATTAATTGATCTGCAGGAATGATTCCATTATATAATATCAAACCAAACAACAATTTTCATTATCATTCTCATTCCTAACCCAACCCCCCCCCCCCCCCCCCCCCCACCCAAAATACCCCTAACCAAACGCCCTCTTAATTTGTTGTATAATTATTTCGAGTACTAAACTAAACCTCATTGACGATTATTTTGGAGGTATAGAGTAATAAAATTTTAGGTCGGTTTGACATATCTAAATACAAGTTTATATTTTATATGAGTTGTTGTACTTAAAAAACAATATAAACAGTAAAATATAAGTTGAATAAATATTATGTTTCAATATTATTTATTTAATTCAAAGTTTTATTCCATATTTTAATATTTTTTTTACGTTCAAACCGGCAGAATTACCCTTTTAAGTTTCTTATTTTATAAAATGTCAAATATGGTTCCTCTTTATTATAACATCGTTTGATACGTTCCTAATTTCTTTATCGTTTTCATGGAACATCGGTGCATATGTAAATTTAGACAAAAGATCTATTTAGAAAATTCAAGTATTTTAGAAATTTTAAACCACACTTTTTAAGATTATTTATCACATATTCATGATAGGTGGGGTTCAAACGAGAACCCCTCTTATTTGCGAGAATGCGAGAACCATCCCTAAGCCAACCATTATGTCATAATTAACAATTAAAAAAATTTATGTTGACATTGGCTCATCAGCTTATTCTAGCAACCTCAACTCATACGCATGCTCAACAACACCCTCATGCTTACTCGACTCACATCTTCTTCCCCGACCTCCTTTGCCGGCGGCGTCTTTTACCGCAAACCCATCATCAACCTCCAACCACTCTGTAACTTAACCTCTGCCGATTGGCTTCTCTACGAGTTTCTCGTTGCTGATAACCAATTTGAACACGGAACGCACCGGAGGCGGAGCCGCCTTCGTGATCTGCCCCGAAGACGTCGTCCAGATCGGCTGCGCGGGAGAAAGCCCGGGCGTGCCGAGCGGAGTGGTTTCGGTGGAATTCGACTCAAAGATGGACGAACGACTCGGTGGACTTCTATACATTGCTATCCATTTTCATGAACAATTAGATAAATTGGATTAATTAATTTGGATGATGAAGATGGATTTGCTCCCAATGTCTAGGATAAGGCTGGTGTTGCTCATCGATGCAATTGAAAAGGCTAAATGATTATTATTAATTAACCCCCTTTTTTCTATCATGTTCCTTGGCTTAGTGTGAAAGAAAATTACGTAGATAAAAATAGAATGGATGTTGCCGCTTATGAGTTCTTGACAAAAGAAGTTATATAGAGGTTGAGAAGTGTTCTCACATTCTCGCAAATATAAGGTGTTCTCGTTTGAACCTTTCTCATTCATGATAAATAACATAATAAAATATTCATGATGAATAACATTCATCATACCAAACATTATACCTCATCCGAGAGGCTCGGATTCCCTCTTGGGTTACCGGCTTCAATGGGGAACACCACCACGAACACCACCACGCCCTTTTTGGGTAGGTGGTGTTCGGTCCAAATCGGCAATCCCCCCCCCCCCTCTCTATCTATCTCTCTCTCTTCTATCTCTCTCTTTTTTTCTTTTTATTAATTACATTAATAAATAGAATATATGGGTAAAATTGGGTTAGCTATAACACATGTTTTAGTAATTTTAGGTAAGTAGTGGAAAACTAGTTTGACGTTATATAATTATAGATACATTTAGATAATTTGGCAAGTATAATTCATGCTATAAAAAGTTGATTCCTGAACTTTTATAAATATTCTAGGTTTTTAAGTGACTACCCTAATACATGTGTAATTATGGCTCATAAGAAATCTTTTTTTTTTTAAACGACGGAATTAAAGTTAGCTGTTAGCCTATTAGCTTTGTAATCGAGAACGCTAGAGCGGGTCAGGTAACCCTGGGGTGAGCAACCAGGGGCCACTGAATATTAATCCCAGGGGAGCATGCTTTAGCTCTCGGTAGAAATTGCCAAGGATGTAGTCTGGGCAAACCCAGATGAACCTTATCAAAAAAAAAAAAAATCTTAACGGAAAGAATAATAGAACTTTCAAAGTTTGGGAAATACAAGCTATTTTTTGTTACAAGATTTTTTAAAAACAAAAAAAAAGTAGCTCACAAAAATTACAATAAACCAAATCAAATGAATGGGGAGTTTCATCATCTGTGGAATTCGAATTCCTAACGAAAATTTATAAGATGGAATGGAATTTCATTGATCATTTCAATTCCTTCAAATTTCGCAAGATTCCAACCAACAAACGCCACCTTAGATGTTTTAGATGTCATATAAACCAAATCTTGTTACAATCATTATCAAAAGACATAAATATTATGGAACCAATAACCTACTTAAAGCATCCATGGTGGTTGAACCTCAAAAAACCTCACTTACCATATTTTTTTCTGTCACGTTATTGTCATCTCAACAAACTAAAACCTCCTTAAAACTCTACAATGGAGATTCTTCCAAAAACCTCACTTCCATTTTCTTATTTTTTATGATATAAGTTTTATTTATGTAAGTTATTGTATAACAGAAAGGAAACTATTACAAGAATCAGGGTTCTAGTTCAAACACCCGGGTTCCAATAAGAACCTGTGACTTTGCAAGAACCTATGTCCCACAGTGAAGGTTTTTGTAAAAACTCCATGTAAAACCTCTATAAGAACCTCCATTGTGAATGCACTTAGCATCCTTGGTTTGGTCATGATTAGGTTTGGATTCAATAAATTTTCTTGGTCATGGACCAAATAACATTTATGAATAACTACTTCATATCCGTTGTTTGATTAAAATTAGGTTTATATTATAATTATTTATACTGATAAATACCTTTCAACGGATACTTCAAGATACGTTTTAATCTTGTTCTTCCTGAATATCTCTATTATAATTGTTGTATTTTAGAAGATATTTTATATGATCATTGAACAACGTTTATATGAATACGTAATACACCAATATATGACTTATTCACCTCAAAAGCTTCCCCAAATTACCCTTTCGTGAGAGGCTACAACGTGCTTGCCATTTGTGTCATGCCATCTATTCTTCGTGCCCTTTCTCGTCAGTTTTTTTTTTTTTGTTTTTTGGCTTACCTCCAAGAATTTCCACGAGACTCCAAAGAAATTTGTATTTGTAGCTTTAGTAGAAAAGTGGAAAAATCCCCAACATCTTAGAAATTATCATGTATTTTGTTTATACTTGAAAGACTTTTCACCAAATCGTTTAAAGAATTACTTATAAATTATGTTAACAAAAACCTAAATACAATAACGATTAATCTAGATAGAATCGATGATTTGTGTACAGGAGGATAGTGTGATTCTTTCCATCTTCTATGTAGTTATTTACGCAAGGTTACAAATTAATAAAAGTCAGTGAACAATATCAAATTTAGATGAATTATAGGAATGTATACACAATCATATTTTTTTTTATCTTGTATTAGTTAGGAGCAATTCGGGATTTTGATATATTTCATTGGTGGAAGGGAAAGATGCACAGCCACAATGCCTATTATAATTTCCATTACCAGTTATTTACTAATAGTCCAAACTAATATGGTAACCAAAGGATTGTTAGCCTAGTGGTAAGGCTTGGGCACTACATAGTGGTGAACCCAAGTTCGAGCCTTGGGGGACGCATTCTGGAGGTACGGGGGCTTCGACCCCGGGCTGCATGCTTTAGCAGTCCGGCTTCGGCCCAAAATTGCCAAGGATTAGTCTGGGCCCATTGTGGTTTGGGATACCTTTTCCAAAAAACTAATATGGTAGCTCTGGAATTTGTTTTTTCTTTGATCGGGATGATTTTGAGATATTGGAGGACCACGATTTATGAGGATTTAAGGGAGCAGATTCAACACAATTAATCATTGAAAATGAACTCGTTTGAAATTGAAATCGATGCCTTTGAAGAAGAACAAAGCCACAACACAACTCCAAACACTAGTAGCTATGAGGAATTAACTTAACTTGATATTATAGAAAATAGCTATAACACTGAAGAAGAATAGTAAACAAACCAACAAGACAACAATTACTTAATTTTGACGTGAAGATCTAATACAAAATAGAGAAGAATTTACAATTTAATATTACAAGGAGAAACTATGTAAAGAGATTGAAGATGAATTCACTTCGATTTGATGAAAAATGGGGATGTACAAAAGCCTACCGTTTATATACAAATTGTGATGACACATGAAACCACGTTAGATTACTCTTCAAAAGATCCATTGAGTAGAGAAAGAAAGTTCCAACACATTTTAGAAGAAATAGTCTCAGTTTAGCCAATATGAAATGCCAAACAAAACCCCTCCAACAGAGCAAGACAGGCACACATTGTCCCATAATGTTGAAAGGAGGATAGACAGACAAAGATTTTCCTAGAGTGTTGAGTCATTAGAGAACAGACATTGATTTTGAAATCATGTAAGAATATGTGCAATCTTATTAAATTATTATTCCAAAGCGCTATTGAAGAAAAAAGATGTACTTCAAAACAGTCCCGGTTTAGCCGATGTAAGACTCTAACAAACGACTAACTTCAAAACGAACTACTAATTGCCTAACTACTTCAACAAGTTATATAATAATACCTTCTTGTAATATTTGAAGATCTCAACGAAAACGAATGTTGAAGTATTGGACCATTTGGATACAAAGCAAACATTCTAACTTTTTTCTAAAAAAATTGTAAATATTTAAATATACAAGAATATATCTACTTATAACAATACAACTTACATAAAAAAAATACAGTGTTACATTATTTTATTTAACATTCTAATGAAAAATAAGACAAGTTAAAGGCTCGACCCGATCAGACCTAAGTTTTAACTCAAAGCTAGTCTAGGACCACCCAGGCCTTTAAAGGATCGGTTTAGCCGTTTTAAAAAAAAAATTGTTTTGGAAACGCATTAAAAAGTTGGCTAGAGAGTAGATGAAGGAAAGCAAAGATTACAACGTATAGAAACAATAAAAAAGAAAAATTCTCTAAACATTAACATTTTTCACTCACTGCTTCTATTAAATCACCAACCCTCTCAAAATATTGTCAACAATAGAGTAGAATAAATTTCCCCGGCCTGTGCAGCTTTTCGGAATTGGGCCCAAGAATCGGTTAAGCCCCAGTCTATATCCATGTGAGGTTTCATTCACCTCTTAACATGTCTATAACTAATTAGAAGTATCAAGTGTCATTTCATGATCAAATTATCAATGATGCCAAATTACTCCATTATGCATACAAAATACAAAGTAACTTTTGAATCTAAACTAGACGTTTGATGGCTATTACAACATTTTATTAATATGACAGGTCAAATATTATTGTATTTAGGTTTATAGTTAGGTTCGTAATTGATCCGGTGAGGTCTTAAATTGGATTTCATAAATCTACATCCTAGATCGGGGAAATAGAGTGGTTTAGTTCAACTTTTTCCCAATCCGCCTCGAGAAATTTCAATCCACTATATGATATGGTAGAAAACAAACTGATATGGTAATATATTTAAGCACCAATGTTCACACTCATGAAGTGTTACTTTGATCATCTTATTTCATTTAAATTTTACATCGATAGGTGAACAGCAAATTATTTTATCGAATACTTTACATCGATAGATGAACGTAAAAGAATTTTATCAAATTAATCGACAAAAGAAAATGATAATAAGAATGGCCATGGGAAATGGGTGATGGATTTTATATAGCATTTAAATGGGCCATTGTGGTTGTAAAAGGAAAAAAAGGCCCAATAAGTTATTTTGGTTTATTGGATTTTTTCATTCAGAGATATATAGAAGTCCAATAAAACTTTTATTATCTGTTTATTAACGTATTTTAATAAAATATTATCATCAATAATATTGTGGTGATTTCAATTAGACATAAATTGTATTATGACGTGGGCTTCCTTTTCCCAATTTGTGGTCTATCGTGAGGGTCGATTTTTAGCGTAATGAAACCATATATCATGTACGAAGGTTTTATTAGTATAGTAGTTGTGAATGGTGAATAACTAAGGGGGCGTTTGGTTGGGGTATTGAAGAGGAATGAGAATGATAATGAAAACTGGTGTTTGGTTTGATATTATATAATGAAATCATTCCTGCAGATTCATTAAATTTTCATTCCTGACCAAATTAGGGGGGATGAAATTTTTATTTCTACTTGGTTCTTTTTTCCATACATTGTTCTATCTATGGATGTTAAATGAAACATCTTTTGTATTTTCAAGTTGGAAAAACATACTTTTTTAATATGAAGCAATTTTTCATTGATTATATTGGGTTAACCAAATAGCATCAATGCAATGCTCATTCCTATTCCCATTCTCCTGCATTTTCATTTTCATTTTCATTCCCATTTCCTGAAATGAACCAAACACCTCCTAAATGTAATTTTTTGTTGAATGACGTAAAATGACTATCTATTTAGTTGGTTGGTAAAAGTAGGGTTTAAAAAGTTGAGTCAAGCTCAGGATTGACTAAATAGAAGTTATGCTAGTTGGAACTTGATTCAATAGCTCGACAAGTCTTTTTGAATTAATAAAGCAAACCAAAAACTTATATACAAAAAATTGATTACAAGTCTAGAATTAAGTTAGATGCATATAACCCGTAATAAGCATTTACATTCTTTACTAATAGCTTAATGATCAACTTTTACTAGCAAGTATCTTTGCTTTACCAGCCATCAAACTAGGTTATTAGTAACACCATGTTCTCGAGTTTTTTTAAAGAAAGAGAAGAAAAGATTTTTAAGGAATTAATATAAGTGTGTTTCGAGTTTTTTTTAATGGAAAGAAAAGAAAGAATTTAAAAGGGTAACATTTCATTTTCCTTTTTAAAAATCATCCTCCCAAAAATAGAATGAGTTGGAAGGATTGTAGCTTAAGGACTAAAACCGTAAAGACTGAAACCATAGGGCCTAAGATCACAGTTTACCCAATTGAGAAACCATGTTGATAGTAGTGATAGCAATTTTCTTCATAATCATAATGGATGGAAAGAAGAACCGAAGAAGAAGATTGAAATCATTGAAATCATCATCATCATCAAGATCATCAAATCGATAAGCACAAAATGAGCAATAACAAGAAGAGATTATTGATAATTGGAGGTACTGGTTACTTAGGTCAGCATTTACTACAATCAATTTCAGAAAAATCTCCATTCGATTTCTTCGATCTATCAATGGCGTTCACACACCATTCGTCTCCTCCTCCTCCCCTCCTGCTTCAATCCGTTCCTAATTCGCACGCATTAGTTAATTTTCTCATGCTTATTTGTGGATGCAGTACATGATGTTTTAGATGAATAGATTGGGTGTCCTTTTATAACACACACACACACACACACACATATATACAAACAAAAGTTCCAATGGAATCTTAAATCTGATTGCGAACGTAAGGATCATTAAGATCGCGTCATGTGGCATATTGACTCTGAATAATCATGTATTATTCAAAATGGATTTGCCACGTGGCGCAATTTCAACGGTCTTCACGTTTACAATCAAATTTGAGTTACATTTGAACCTGACAATAGATATGGGTCATATCAGCTACAAACCATGAGATTCTTACTAATTGTACAAACCAAACTGCTTAACTTACCGCTTTTTCAGTGATACGAGATAACACTTGAACCATAATTTTGAATTTTATAACGGTTAATGGTTTACATTATTTAACCAACTTGATAAATCTATTAGGGGTCTAGATTTTTTCCTGGAAAAAATTAACTTTTTCATATGGTGAAATCATATTTTTTCATATATTTCTTTATCAACGTCTATTCATCCTTTTACCAACGTTCAATATCATCAGATGTGTTTTTAAACCTAACTTCATTGTTTCGAGGGTTTTGTTAAGTTTTTTTTTTCTTCATTTTAAGTTTTTTTAATGATTTTGATGGATTTTTTCGTTCTTTTTTTATTTCAAGAGTTTTTTTCGATTTTTTAGTTGATATCAATATTTTTCTGCTTGATAAGGAGATACCATTATCTTATAAGATAATATGATCGCACCTTTTACAAAACTAATTTTTTTAACCTTACAATGGAAAAACAATAGTGTAACGCATGCCACCGTGGGTACCAACCACTACAAGTCTGCTTGTGATGTCTTCGACGTCGAAAGGATCAAGGACTCATTAGACTGCCTTAGAACAGTCCTAATATACCAAGATAGTCCATATCGTTGTTTTCATACATACATAACTCCTGTGAAAGAAAAATATTTCTAAATAGTGTCATGCTTTTTATTATGACAGTTAAAAGGATTAATTATAATAATGAAGTATGTATATTGGTATAATCAACTACTTCTACAAGTCATTTTAGATATTGTTTAATAAAAATAAGCTACCTTAATATTTTTTATACGTTTGGATGGAAAAAAACTAGCTTCTAAACTAGTTTTTGATAAGCTACTTATAGTAGCTTATGAGTAGTTTTTCTTAACTTTTTCCAATTATACCCTTAGTAATATTAATAACTATTAATTATATAAAAATAAATATTATTTATTTAATAATATTAAATTATTGATAAATAATGATTTATAGTTTACTTTTGAAAGTTTATTTTTTCGACTTTGACTTTAAATATTTTTGTTTGTATTATACAATACTTGATGCAAAATATATAAATGGGTTGTGTTTTCAATGTATTTTCATTGTTATAACTTTCATTAAGTATTGTATATAACAAACAAAAATATTTAAGATCAAAGTTGAAAAAAAAATGACTTAATTTTAGAAGTCAAAACCGAACAATAATTTTGAATTGGAGGGAGTATTAATTATTAATTAAATTTATTATATATTAATTATTAATTATTTTCAAATGTTATTAATGATATTAATTATTATTTAATATGTTTAGTTATCGAAAAATAAATATAACAGTCTTTAAAGTATTTATGTAAATTACATACACTTAAAGCTATACTCTTTCTCATGTATAAATTAACATTTTAAATAGTTTAATGACAAATATTTAATCTAAATACTTAGGATGTAAAATTGATTAATCTAATTCTTATTTTTCTTATATGTAATAGTAACATAAATCATAAATTAATATAAAGTTTTCTAGTTCTTTTTTGTAAATTTTAAATTTATAGGATATATATAATCATTAATTATATATTCTTTCATTCAAGATTTATTATGTTTAATTTATTTATTTATTAAAATTCTCTCAAAACTAATCAAAAATCGAAATTTTGTTACCGAAAGATTTATTTATTTTCTTGTAACCGAAATATTTATCTGTTTTCTTGTAACTATAAAATTCTCTTAAAATCAATATAAAATCAAAAAAAAATTTCTCGAAATCAATCATACTCTTATTTTTTATGTTTTGGGTTTTTGTGGGCTTGATTTATTCCTCATGAATCCTTAGCCCTTTTTAGGTCAACCTTTTTGTCTTTGATGGGCCGGGATCGCTGGTTTTCTGTTTTGGGCTGGTTTTTTTTTCTGGTATTTTGATTGTAAATTTGTAATCTCTCATTTGGGTATTAATAAATGGTTGAGTTACCGTTCAAAAAAAAAAATTAGAACCCACAATTTTCTCTTGATCAACAAAAAAAAAGAACTTTAAAAAATCTCTCGAAGCCAAAAAAAAAAAAAAAAAAAAAAAAAACTTTAGATGTAACTACAATGACTTGTTAAACAACTATTATATGTAATAACATTTACATAAGTATAAGGTAAGGATTGAAAACTCACCGCAACAAAATTAGTTTATTTTTTATGATAAACCAATTGGTTATTTGATATAGAAAGGTTATAATATGATTTTATGACGGATTTAAATATCTAACAAGTATTTTAAGACAAATTTAAATCTAGAGTTAAGTTCCGGTGAGACCAAGCTTTTTGGTGAGACCGGTGAAACCAACATATTTTACTTGAAACTTACATCAAAACATTTGTGAAGGTAAAAAATTTGAATATTCATCGTTAAAACCTACTAAAAAACACTATCGAAAAAAAAATTCCAAAAAAAGCTTAAAAAACGAAACATTCACAGCAGTTTTTTTTGTGAAGGTTCGCATTATATATATGTAACCTTCACAGAACTTGAGTGTGAAGGTTTCGTTTTTTTGGTTGTTTTCGACATTTTTTTGCATCGAAATGAATTTTAGGTCTGCGTATTCGAGTTTTATGTACATTCACGGTGTTTTTTTGTGAAGTTTCATACGTTAGGTATTGGTCTCACGCGGTCTCACGTAACAGCTTGGTCTCACCTGATCCTAAGTCTTTAAATCTAATATCATATTAAAATGTTGTATTAATGTATTTGTTATAAGAAACTTGTTTTTATACATCTTCTAAATAAGACATATAAAAACTAATTTGTATTTATTTCAACTGATATTCACATGGTCATTTTTGATATTATTAGTTATACAACTTTGTAGTTTATTGTGTTGCCAAGCAAACGTGGGTTTATTTGAGATTTTACTTGCTCCTCTTTTAAGAATTTACAAAAAAAAAAAAAAAAAAAAAAAAAAAAAACGTTTATTATTACATAGTTGATTAGTAATAAAGCTAATCCCAAAATAGGTAAATCTAAAGGTCGATGTGCTTACAATCAATGCATACAAAAGTAGGTAACCAATATAACAAAAGAAATCAGAGAGAGATTGAAATGATGTTTATTAGGTTATATTTTAGCATTCAAAGTTATCAATTTTAAGGGTAAGTGTATAATTTTAGGGAGCTCATCCGTACACAATAATTTTTTACCATACACAATAATTTTATAGTATTAGACAATTATATCCTTTCCTTTTTTAATAAAACTTTCAATTCAATTATATTCTTTTCTTTTTTTAGTGAAAATTTCAATTCAATTATATATTTTCCCTTTTTTTTTTTTTACTAAAAGTTTCAGTTAACCCCTTTTCTTTTTAATTCTTTTTTTAAAACCCCATACACCAATCCCCAATTTTCGTTGATGATTTATCCACTATCCAATCTTTTTTTAGACATTGATGATTTATATCGGCAAACATGCTTCTGTTTTCCTTTTGGAATCCTATTTGGTTTTTTATTTTGGTTTGTAATTTTCTGCATCAAACGTAATTGGAGTTGAGTTTGGTTATTTCTATGTCATTATAATTTTTCAGCAAGCCTAGTTTATTTCTGCAACAAATGGTTCATCTTATTTGGTTTTCAGTATTGTTTAAGTTGGTGTAAATTTGTGAAAAGTAACTTAAGAAGAAAAAATGGATGGTGTACTATTTTTAGAATAAAAAATAAAAAGTCTAAAAAATTTTGAAGTAGAAGTAAGTGGGACTAATAAGGGTTTTAAAATTTTAGAATTACAAAAAAAAAAGATAAATAAGAAATTAAGAAAATAAACAAAGGTCTACTAGGTGTAAAATGTAAATATTTAAAGGTTAAAAATATAAAAAATATATATGAAATGGTGTGGGGGTTTGAGAAAAAATTAATTAAAAGATAGATGGGGTTAATTGAAAAGTTTAGTAAAATAGAAAAAGGATATAATTGTCTATTAATACAAAATTGTTGTGGATGGTAAAAACTTGTTGTGTATAAATCACCTCCCATAATTTTACTTAAGATATAAATATCTTCGTGTTAGGCAACGTACCATGGCGATTTCACCGCTTGGTTTCAGTGGCGGGCTTGCGGGCCCAAGCCCAAGTGTGATATGCCCTCCGGCGGTTTCGTTGCGGTTTCTCTCGCACTCTCATCGATAATTACATTTTTTGCTCTCTCCTATAGTTAAGTATATTAAAGTAATAAAAAATATATCAGTCACGATTTATTAATTAAAAGTGGTTTATAAAAGGTTTTTACGGGATTTGAAAGGTTAATGATGATTTAAAAATAGGATAATAAAAAGTTAATGAAGCGATGATTTAACAGTGAAATCCTAAAACAAAAAGGCTGTCCAATCCTATTGAAAATATATAAGACGACAATTTATAATACAAGAGAGAGTAATCCAATCCTATAAATTGGGAAAGGATCCTCATTGACAACCTATCAAAACAAATCTTCTAATATAATCAAATTATCTCCTAGAATCATTCCAATAATATCAATGTATATCATGACATCCCCCCTCAAGTTGGAGCATGTGGATTTACGATGCCCAACTTGCTAAGAAGGTGATCAAATTGCTTTTTGCCTAATGCCTTCGTAAAAATATCCGCCAACTGGATCTTCGTAGGGACGTATGAGAGGTCAATTAAACCGTCCGTTATGGCGTCTTTGAACAAAATGACAGTCGACCTCGATATGTTTAGTGCGCTCATGATAAACTGGGTTTCGAGCGATATGAATGGCCGACTCACTATCACAAAACAAAGGAATAACTTGAGGGTGATGAACTCCTAGGCTTAGCAACAAACCTTTGAGCCACTTAAGTTCACAAGTAACAGCAGCCATGGAACGATACTCTGCCTCCGCCGGTGATCGTGAAACCGTGTGTTGTTTCTTTGTCTTCCAAGAAATTGGGGACTGACCGAGAAAAACGAGCCACCCCGTTAATGAACGACATGTGATGGGGCACGTTGCCCAATCAGAATCACACCACCCTTGTAGAGATAAGTTGCTATCTGACCTCAAGAGAATACCTTGACCCGGGGTTCCTTTTAGATACCTGACAACCCGTAAAACTGCCTCCCAATTCTCCCGTCTAGGTTCTTGCATGAATTGAGATAGAACATGAACAGAATAGGCCAAGTCGGGTCTAGTGACAGCCAAGTACACAAGGCGCCCGACGAGGCGCCGATATGGTTCCGGATCAGTAACTTTGGTACCTGTAGCAAGGCCTAACTTGTGATTTTGCTCGATAGGAAATGGTGCCGGTTTGGTCCCTAGAAGACCGGTTTCCGTAATGACGTCAAGTGTATACTTGCGTTGGCATAAAAACAACCCGGAAGTACTTCGGGCTACCTCGATCCCAAGAAAGTACTTGAGCGGACCCAAATCTTTCATCCGAAAACAGTCACTTAAATAAGCTTTGAAGGTTCGCAAAGCACCCGAATTATTGCCAGAAATAATCAAATCGTCCACGTACACCAATACGTTAAGTTGCACATCCTTTTTCGTGTAAGTGAATAAAGAGTAGTCAGAATAAGATTGAAGGAAACCATACTCTTTCAATGATGTGACGAGCTTTGCAAACCAACATCGGGGTGCTTGTTTTAACCCGTATAATGATTTTCGAAGGCGACATACCAGGTTAGGATTCGATGTCTTGAACCCCGGTGGTAACTTCATGTAAACTTCCTCAGACAGGTCTCCATGGAGAAATGCATTGTGAACGTCCATTTGGTGAAGTTCCCAATTTTTCAAGGCTGCAACGGCTAAAAATGCGCGAATCGTTGTCATCTTTGCGACCGGAGCAAAAGTCTCATTATAATCCAAGCCTTCAGTCTGGTGATTTCCAAATACGACTAAACGAGCTTTTAGTCTTTCAAGGGTGCCATTCGAATGATATTTTCTTTTATATACCCATTGGTTACCCAACGCACGCTTTCCGGGAGGAAGAGTTTCGAGAGTCCAAGTACCGTTGTCTTCCAATGCTTTTATCTCTTCTTGCATTGCATGTTTCCAGCCGGCGTCTGCCATGGCTTCTTTAAAAGACTTCGGTTCATCCCCAGTAATAACAGCTGCAAGAAAAGCTTGATATGGCTTTGAAAAATTGTCACATTTTATATAGTGTGCTACAGGATAAGGTGTACCTGAGGTGAGCTGTGGAGGAGAAGTAGTAGCATGAGATGGACTCTTGTTAACAACATTGTGAGCGACGTAATCTTTGAGAAGTACCGAAGGAGTTTTGGTTCTCATTCCACGACCAAGGGGTTCCTCCTCCGAGCTATGTGCGATCGTATCACTTGACTCTGTAGTTTCGGTCGATACCGGATTTGTCGAGGTTAGAGGAGGATCGATGACTCTTGTGGTTTCAGAGTCTTCGGTATCTGGGATGGAGGATTCTACGTTAGGTGTCTCGGTAAAGTGGGGTTGGTCACTGTGGGGTGCTTGGGTTGAGACAGGGGTGATAGGGTCTTGATTATCATTAGGAAAATCAGCAAAATCCAAATCAACATCCACATCCAGCTTAAAGTTGGGGTTGATTTGACCCTCTTCGGCCTCATAGTTTTTAAAGGGAAAAATGTCTTCGAAGAACTTTACATCCCGTGAGACAAAAAACTGATTTTGATTAAGGTCGTAGAGTTTCCAACCCTTTTTGCCAAAAGGATACCCGACAAAGATACACTTACGACTACGGCTATCAAATTTATCTCCTTTGGACTTTTGGTTATGTGCAAAGCATAAAGATCCAAACACTCGAATTGCATCATAAGACGGGGAATGACCAAACAACTTTTCAAAAGGCGTGTGATAATCAAGAACACTCGAAGGAGTCCTATTTATTAAGTGTGCAGCAGCTAAAACACTCTCTCCCCAAAAGTAAATTGGCAAGTTTGCTTGAAATCTTAAACCTCGGGCTACATTTAGGAGATCTTTGTGTTTTCTCTCAACTCTCCCATTTTGTTGTGGGGTTCCGACACAAGAGGTTTGAAACAAAATGCCAGAAGCGGAAAAATAATCAAGTAAGCAATTGAATTCAGTTCCGTTATCACTTCGGACAATTTTGACGTTTTGAGATAATTGTCATTCAACCATAGCAACAAAAGTCATAAACATCCGAAAGACTTCCGTTTTATCAACCATTAAATAGACCCAAACACCACGCGAAAAATCATCCACAATTGTTAAAAAATATCTAGCATTACTAGAGGACTTATGTTGATAAGGACCCCATATATCAACATGAATTAATTCAAAAATTCTACTAGCTTTATTTTCACTTAATGGAAAACTGTCTCTAGGTTGTTTAGCCCGAAAACACACTTCACACGCTTCATTCAAATTACCACTACAACTACGAACCGGAGGAAGAAATTTTACTACTTTCTCGGAAGGATGCCCCATTCTGCGATGCCATAGTTCAAAACAAGAATCTCCATCACTAACTTTAACTATGTTAACTGAGCTCGGTTTCTTGAAGTAGTAGAGTCCATCTTGCTTACTTCCCATTCCAATCAGCTTCCTCATTTGGTCCTGTATAGCACACATATAAGAGTTAAATATGACAATGCTGTTGAGATCATAACATAGTTGTGGTACAGAAATCAAGTTGCAGTTTAATTTAGGAACATAAAGGAATTGATTGAGGGTAATGTCCTTTGTCAATCTTACGAAACCTCTTTTGGTTGCTTTAACTTTCTTGCCGTCGGGAAGTCCGACGAGGCGTGATGTGTTTTTCACATCAGACAAAAGAGAAAGAGTTCCGGTTACATGATTTGATGCACCCGTATCAATAATTTATAATTTTCCATTAAACTTACCACTCAAACGGTCATTGGAAAGAGTCATATTACCGAATACACTTGCGAGTGCCTTCCATTGATCTGCAGAAAACACTTGCGCATGAGGTGTTCCGGGTTTTCAGCGATTGATGTATTAGCTCGAACAATGTTGTTGCTTCCACCTCGTCCTCTTCCACGACCTGTACCACCATCAGACTTGGTACGTTCCTCCCACCAATCTGGGTAACCGACTTTTTCAAAGCAGTGAGTAACTTCATGGCCATTTTTCTTGCAATGAGTGCAATATAGCTTTGATTTATCGGATCGATCTGATCTGCCTCGTCCTCTTCGGCTTGTACGAACAGCGAATCCCATAACTTCGGGCTTCTCTTCGGCGAGATTAGAGATGGTTCTAACCCGTTCATCTTGAACTATTAACTGATATGCTCTATTCAGTGAAGGCAACGGATCTTGAGAGAGAATATTTGATCGAATTGACCATAATATTCGCTATATAATCCCATCAGAAATTCGTAAAGCATATCGTTTTCTCGACGTATCTCGTGATCTCGGCCAGTCGTGCATTTCGTACAACATGAACATGTAATTAACGGTTCATGGGTATGCAATTCTTCCCATAGAGCCGTCAATTTTCCGTAATAAGCAGCTATAGTCATGTTTTTGGTTTGTTCACACCGAGCAATAGCGGATTTCAACTGTTGAATCCAAGGTACATTAACAAGAGCAAACCGTTCTTTGAGAGTATCCCATAGACGCTTTGCATCTTTATATTTGGAAAGAGTAGTTTTTACCTCGGGGTTGATCGTATTCATAATCCATGAAACTAACATGGCACGAATGGTAGCCTAATTTGCTTGTGTGTAGGGTGTCTCCAGCGTTGTAATTGTGCCGTCGAGAAATCCGAACTTACGTCTTGCTTGAAGCGCAATTTCGATCTCTCCTGCCCATTCATCGTAGTTTTCGCCGTTAAATCTCGCTGCAGTGATGAAGTCTCTAGGACGATCTTGAGGACCAAGAAAGAAAGGCGAATTCATGTCTACTTTCGTTGGTGGTGGTTGGGGTGGCGGCATGTCTTCGCCTGTTATTGATTAGGGTTTGTGGATCTTTGCCGGTTAGGCTCTGATACCATGTAAAGTTTGGCAAAAGGTTGATCTCTATTGAAAATATAAGACGACAATTTATAATACACGAGAGAGCAATCCAATCCTATAAATTGGGAAAGGATCCTCATTGACAACCTATCAAAACAAATCTTCTAATATAATCAAATTATCTCCTAGAATCATTCCAATAATATCAATGTATATCATGACAGATACTCATGGTATTATCCTGGTTGGAATAAAGTTAATCTAATTCAATACAATTAGGCCGTACAAGAATATATGCCAACATGATTTAGTGAATAGGGCCCCCCAAACACATGATACACATGTACCTTCTCCATAGGGCAATGACTCCCCTTGGCTAGTGCTACTTATTTCTATTTAGTTTTGATTAATCACCCAATTATGTAAAGCATTTCTTGTTCGACCTTAATGGCCACAAAATTAAGAGCAATCGTTATTTAGTTTTTAGAGTGAAATTTTTTGATAAAAGAAATTTAGTTTTGATTGAATCACTTTAGGTTCTAATTTTTTTATTGTATATATGTTTACTGTAGATTTGGTCTTTATGGTATTCACTTTGTTTTGGTAATAGTTTCTTTGACTAATAACTTTCATTAACTCCGTTTAATAAGGGCTTTTTAGAACAAATTTATTCATTTTGCCCTTTTCTTGTTAAAAAGTAAACAATAGTTTCAAATAAACACAAATCATGTCTAGCTAGTTGGCCTTCCCAAGGGCGGAACATCCTTGTGGGTTGTGGATGGGATCCTAATCTACTAGGGTTTGACTCCAAGGGAAGTCAATTTGAGGGTATGAGAAGTGCCCAGTTGATGTGCGATATATATATATATATATATATATATATATATATATATAAATCATTTAAACAAAACAAACCAAGTTTTACCCTTAAAAGTACCTAACTATTAATCACACATTCACAGCCAAGCGTACCTGATCGGGTATAATATAATGTAGGTAAGTCCAGGTATCGTTCTTACCACTGGAAACAGTGAAGCTATCATTATTTAGCCTATCAGTCTCACTAATTAAACACAAAGATTATATTTTTAAAGAGGGTTTTTTTTTATTTAATTGAAAGAAAACAACTAACTAAACAATTAACAAAACTAACGATTAAAGATTAAAACTTTATAATGAGAGAAACAAATACCTACTATAGTTATGGAGATTCCCTTTTCAGATGATTTGATTAAACTCATAAACCCTAGATATATGACAATTGTAAGAATTCAAGCCGAAGCACCCTAAGTATACCTTGTGATTGTCAACCAGATGGTCTTTCGGCCCCGAATATATGGATGAAATCCAAATATCAGTTACCCTATATATGGCCAAGTCGTGGGACCCTACTATCCAATCTACTTTTGGTCAAAGGATTGCTTACCACGTCAATAAAGTGAAAGGCAAGAGAGGTTGATTATTTGTACGGAGTCTATTCATTAATTGTCAGATAATAAATACACTCAACCAACGAATTCAAGTATCCACAATTAAAACAATAGATAAGAATCACAAGACAAACATTCAAAAGTAATAAATCTGTTAACTAAATAAATAAATCAAACCATCTCAAAGTTCATCAAACCATAGTAAGTACATTAAATAATCTAGCCACTAAACATAATTGAAGCTAAACAAAGAATAAAATATGAACACATTAAGCACACCGTGCAGCAATTAAGGAGATAGCACCAGCAAGACAACTCCGGGTGTAGATCAGTGATGAATTGCTGACTTTAAGCACCGTCCTTGATTGCAGGCTCATACGCTATCCTTCTATTTCTCCTCTCTACTAGAAAACCCTAAACTTTATCTGAGAGTTGATTGCAACTTATGAAAATTGTTGGGCTGAAGGCTGTATTTAAAGGCCAAATTGATCCACCTCGCGATCGCAATATTGGGCTTCGTGACGCGAGGCCCTAGAAAACTTCCCAAAATGGTAATTCTTGAATATTCTAGAAGTTTCCCAGCGTAGTTGACAATTTTCGCAACTCCAAATCTATTTTTCGCGACGCTAAAGATCGACAGAAGTGAATCCTTCAAATTGATGCATCACTTCGCGACGCGAGATTGTCATCTCATGTATGCGAGAGTGGTCTGTCTTGTATCAAAATCCACTTTTCTTCATTTTATGCCTCTTTTTGAGCTCAACCAAAACATGTATAATTTTGGTGGTATCAAAATCTCCACACTTAAGTTTGATTGTCCTCAATCAAGAAATCTGATAAACACGAAAGATAGCACCAAAATTTTCTCAATCAATGATTAACAATATATGCTTAATTAAAATCAAGTGCTATTCAGACACACCATAAAGTAATTTGAGTAATCCAAAACCAAGCATCAACCTTTTACCCTTAATAATGATTAATGTGTATCTCTCAAAGGGTAATAAGGTATATAGTGCTCACACTGATACATAACTTTTTCCCGAATGCATAAGCTTGTCACCAAATCCCATCTCCATCACTGAAAAGTTTTCAACTGTCAAGAGGACTTAAGGGGTGTAATGTAGGATTAGGGTTAAGGGTAGGAAAAATGATATATAAAAGTGACTAACGAAGGTAAATAGCAAAAACTTGTAATCTTTATCAGTTAAGATCCTGACTTTTTTTATCTGACTTTTTACAACTTTTCAAACTAGGGACATCTTCTTTTCTTAACACTTTCAATTACCGGCTTTATATATTTCTTTTTTTCCACGGTATTTATGCCTCTGCATTCTTTTCCGACTAAATGATATTTCTTTTCTTTTTTAGTCAGTTTTCTTTCTTTTTCTTTTTCTTTTGATATTTTCTTTCTCTTTCTAAGTCACTTTCTTTCATCTGTCACATTCTTCAGATAGATCAAAACTGCAAACATTTACAACTTTAAGCTATGGCCAAAAGATACATAAAATAAATGGCTAAAGGGATAAATTAACTTGGGTAACAAATGAAAAGGCTAAGGCCTCAAAGTGGTTTCAAGGGTCTAAAGTACTAAAGATGAATACTTTTTAATCAAGGCTTAGGCAAATTAGATAATCCAAAGATGGAATTACCTAAGGAAACGAAAGCTAAAATTTGGGTTGAAACGTATGGATGGTTGAGCTCTACTCCATGATGATTGGCAAGTGTGTTTATCGCACCACTTTGCAAATTCTGTTGATGAAGCCCTTCCATAGTATGATACTCCGTTCTCTGAAAGTGATTACCCTACAAGATAGACATATAGTTAAGTTGTTAGGTAATTCCTTGATAAGCCGTGTACGGATCCCTTGTCGGTTGGTCCTGTTAAGCTGCGTCTGAGGTGCCTCCTCTCTCTTGTGTCGATCTCGAGCTGACTGGTTCTGTATGGTACTGTGGGTTTTCGACCCATACATGCGTATTATGATTCCTTTGCCGAACTCTCTTCACAATATCCATTCCTTTTAACTGCTCCACATCAAGAAGTCACATATCCCCCACTTTGGTAAGAGACTGAATAGCCTCATCCGTAAGAACACCAAAGTGACGAGCCAGATGCATGATATATTGTCCTCCCACGAGACTACTCGTATCTCGGAATCCTCTTGTCCTCGTAAGCAAGTTAGCGATAATGAACGGGACATTCGTGAACTTATCATCCGTGTTGACTTGAGTAAGTAGCCAAAGATCATAAGTACTTATCTTCTCGAAACTGGAGGTTCGCATGTGTTGTGTACTTTCCAAAAACCGGTGAAGGGAACTTAATCAACCTTTTCGTATTTTTGTTTTTATCTTTGCCCGTCAGTGTTTTCTACGACATACTGTATCTTTCTCAGACTATCAAAGGAAGGGGAAAAAGTCAATCATACCCAACCGTCTAAGTCAATACAGCAGCGCCAAAAAGACTGATTGGATTTTGAAGAAAATTGCAAACAAACAGACCTCGGCCCAAGTATAAACCTCGCTCTACTGTCGTTTTTAGATAAAACTCAACAAGTAATAAAAGTGGTACAAGTACCAGATATCGATCCCACAGGGAGGTGTGTGTGAAAAAACAACCTTTCGATGATGCCCAGTTATAAAAGGATTTCCGTGAGGTTTTGGAAACAATAAGTTGATTTGTTTGAGTGCGTGAAAATTAAATTGACAGAAATCAGTTAGATTAAAAAGCAAAGGGTGTAAAACTTGGTTGGGATAACATAGGTTATTCAGAAATATGATTATAAAAATAGCATCATGTATTTTGGATTTAATTTTAAGCGTAACCTCTTACAGATTAACACATTTTCATATATATGAGTTATTATATAGTTATGTCAACGCCATCTTTAATGTAACAGTTATCTCATAAACGGCCACGTGTAGACATTTGAATTGTCCATCGTGGAGAAATCTGGACTCAGATCTCAACCGGGTCAAAACTCCCGTTAAAAGCAACCTCTGAAAGATTGACTCATTTTCAAGCGTTGACGTAAAAATATAATAATTTAATATATAATCTTTAATCAGTGGCGAATCTAGAATAGAAAACCACGTGGTTCCCTAATTAAATTTAATCGGAAAAAATAAAAGTGTCAACTATATTTTTGTTGGTCGGGTCATTAAAAGTAAAATTCAAATGTATACCCGATAGTGATATTAAAGTTCTTACAATTGTACTCAGTGAAGTCTTATACCTTAAAATATTTGCATAATCGTATCATTATTAATACGTTCCAAAATAAAATTTTCAATATATGAAACTAGATAATCACTCATAAATCGGTCAACCATTTTGTTGCTTGTGCTCGTCTTTATCACCTTTATTGTTGAACATGTACGTTCCACAAATTGATGTTGTAACGTGTAAGATTAATGCAAGTTTCAAGAGAAGATAAGCCTTCGCAAATCAATACAAAAGAAGATTTAAATTTTTTATTTTGAGTTTTAAGTTTTATAATTGGAAATCGGATTGTGAATTATGAAATCGAATTGCCAAGTAGAAGTCGGAGTAGCAAGTGGCTGGCAAAAGTTGAACGAGATGAAGCGTCGTGACGTGTGTTTTAGTATACGGTCATAGTTTTTTTGTTTGATGTGACTTCTTTTGTTTGATATTTGGGCCAAACTTAAAATTGTTGAGTTTTAAACAAAAAGTTTAAAACTAAAAAATAAAAACGTGCAGTGGGTATAAAAATGTGCCCAACCAAAATTGAACCTGCAACCTCCTACACAAAACATGGAGTGTTATCCAAGCATACTATCATAGTCTTTGCTTTCTATAAGTTACTAAATAAAATTTTAAGGTAGTTCCTTTAAACTTTTTAAGGTAGTTCCCAATTTTTTTTCTATATAACTTCTAATAAAAACGTAAAAATTAGGTAGGTCCCGGGACCTACCTATACATAGCCTAAATTCGCCCTTGTCTTTACTGAAATATCTAAACCCAAAATAATGATATCGCCGTTAATATCTTATAATTAAGGTTAACAGTGACTTCTGAAAAGCCAACTCATTTTCATATATATAAAGTTATATAGTTAAATCGACGTAATCTTTAATGTAACGGTAATTTCATAAATGGCCACGTGTAGACAATAAAATCATCCATCGTGGAGAAATCTGAACCCAGATCTCAACCAGGTAAAAATTACCGTTAGTGGCAATCTCTTAAAGACTGACCCATTTTCATACGTCGAAATAAGAATATAATGTTTATATATAATCTTCAATGTAACCTTAAAAATAAGATGTTAACGACGAAAACTATTTTTATATCATATCTCCTTTCTCCGTATAAATCCCAACTTCATTATACACCCCTAGCCAGGTTGTCAGGCTGTCATGCTAGGCTTTTTAAAATAAAAGATATATAAACGAAAGCGGTAAAGGAAAGCGGTAAATGAAAGCTGTAAATTGTGTAGAAATGTAAACATTGCAAAAATGTAAATGAGCAGAAATGTAAATGCCATGAAATTTTAACAACAAGAAATGTAAAAGCAGTTAGTTGGTTAGTAGATTGCAAGAAAAGTAAATACGGAAGGATTCGTACAATACGTTCATTAGTTATAAAACTAACGAAACAGAGTAACGAAATCCTTCTAAGTAAAGTAACGAGAGCGTAATAACAGAAAAGTAAAGATGAAAATAACGTCGAACCAAGTAAATATATATTATTGTAGGCACCTTCCAGCTCAAGTAGTTATGATAGACCGGAAGGATTTAGTACCTAAAGTAATATTATTACGAGAGAACGAAAAGTAACCGGTAACCGACTCCACTCCGACACCCGAGGAAAGAGGGACTCGTGAAAGTCTAGCTATTCAAATTACTACTTAAAGAAGTAGTAATCTTGGTGTAAGTAACAGTTTTGGTTAATCCGATCCCGACACCCAATGGATGAACAACCGACTAAACTACAAAGCGATAATTCTTCTAAACGAGAAACGCAACGTTAACGTAACTAGAATTAGAAAGAAAGGTGTGGCTTCTAAAGCTAGCCAAGCATACATACTTATACAAACTAAACCGGGCTCACGGCCCGTTTCTAGAAAATTCTACTAGTTGGATTGGCCCGATAATTAAACGATTAAACGAGCCCAAAACGTAACTAAAATCTAATCCAAAAGAGTAGCAACCGGTTGGCCCAAAAATGTTCATCAACAACCGGCGGCCCAAAAGAAAATATAACCGACCCAAGCAACAAATAAACAACCCATCACAAAATAAACCAAGTCAAGTGATAAGTGTTTATAGTGTTCAAATCCAAAAATGATTAAAAACCGGCCCAACGATCGCCATCAAAAGCTTGCGTCCCATCCGACTGCTACGGCCCATCTGCGGCGGCCCAGCAGCAACAAAGTCATCATCGTGGCCCAACAAAACCAAGAGTTCGTCCCATCAAAAACAATCAAATCCAAGGAAATATTGTTTGTAATGTACGAGCCCAAATAACGATCAAGAGAAAATGGTCCATTGTTTGGTAACCATGGCCACGGCCCAACCGGCCACTTCGGCCCATGTCTTTACGGCAGCAGCAGTAACAGCAGCCCAGCAACAATCACGGCCCAAAATGCGGCCCAAAATCACCATCCATCTCTAGCCCATCCGGTTCCAAGCCCGATCCATCTTCAAGTCTTTTTGGTCCACTTTATCACCATCCTTTTGACCCATCCATATGTACAAAAATCGGCCCATGACATCTCGAGCCCAAAAAATATAGCACCTGAAATAGTCGAGAGAAAAATGGATCAAAACACGGTATTTTTAGCGTTAAAATTGAGGATTGCACGAAAGTCGCGTCAAAATATAAAAACTCTTAATTATAGAGAAAATCATATAAAAACCACAATAAATATTAAAAACCTATACTAAAATGACGCTAAAAACACTCAAATAAGGGTAACTATTTTACCCTTATTAGCATGCCTACCGCATGTACAAGCATACGGTGTAAGTGTCGATCATACGGAGACATGAGGCCCCTCTCTTTGAGTGAAGTGGAAGAGTACGTTCCGATCCAATGACATCCCAAACCTCGCTCGGTTGGAACATATCATCATAGTTCGTATCACATGCAAGAATATAATCATCAAACCCCGGATGGTTAATCTCGTTGGCTGAATATAACCCCAATGCTCGGGCAAAGTCGTTAGAGAAATTGTGTGCCAAGTTCCACCTAAACGGAATTGCATGCACTTTTGGCGACAATCCTCGATTGCTTTCTTTAGCTTAAAGATAAAAGTGGCGACAAACTCCATCACCAACTCCCGATAGATTGTTTCATTAAGATCAAATAACCTTTGCCGAGCGCGGCAAGTAAAACTAACTTGCCATTCCTCCCCAATCACCTTCTTCTTAAAGTAAGCTCGAAACTGATCCTTAACACCCAACGAGGCGAATGTTGGCGAGGTACCACAATTTGCTTTGTGGCCAAATCATTAATGTTGGTTCAGATCTCATTCATTCGTTGCCTTGACAATTTATCGCCAACCCCAAAGTGAATAAATGTGTGAGTACCATCGGGGTGCAAAAGACAGGTACAGTGGTCCTTTGTCTCTACAAAAATAAAACATCTTACGTTTAGGAGACTATCAATCCAATACCAAATCTACTATCAACTACTGGAATCCTATCCAAATTACACTTTATGCGCATGTGAATAAAGAATGGGTATTTTGAACAAAATCCCCACACTTAAACTTTTCAATTCCAAACTCATACACTTTAGCAAAATTGAAATCAAAAACACAAAATAGAGTTCACAGGCTATCATCTTTTTGTGAAACCAAGTGTGTGTATGTGTTGAATAAGCTATGGGATTTTGGAAAATCCCCACACTTGTTTTATAAACATTCTAAGCATAACATGGTTCACCATTGTCAAAACATCACTCAGAATCCTACTCAAACTATCAAGTAATGATCTTAGTAAAGCATGAATCATATAGAATAATGAGTAGATCAAACAATGTAAGCATGAAGCATGAAACTTTTTACCTTGAAGTTCTAAGAGATGAAGGATATAATGAAGAGCATACCTTAGGTGCCATGGAATTGAAGTGAAATTGGAAGTGGAATGAAGAAATTTAGGCTTGAGGGACGATGCTTGGGAGTTGATTACGCATCGCCAAAGAGTAAGTGTTTGATTGTGAAGTTGAAAGTGAGGGATTTTAGGGCTTTAAAACCCATCGACGCATCTCATGTCGTGAAATCCAAAAATCCTGTATTTGAAAACCCTACTGACTTGTTTTCGCAATCGTGAAATAACCCTTGCATCGCGAAGTTCGAATAGACAATACCTGACACTCAAAGGGCCATCTCGCGTCGCGAGATCTAGATCTCGCGATAACGAGAGTGTTCTGTTGTTAAAATTGGACTTTTGCTCCTCCGATCGAAAATCTTCGTTTTTTATTTCTTTTCACGTTCATGCGGTAATTATCATACATAAAAAGCGTAACAAGTTTTAACCTCTAATGCCTAGCGACTGTCTTACCACATATACAGGCAAGCGTACCTGATCGTGAGTAATATAGTGTAGGAAAGTCCAGGTATCGTATCTACCACTGGGAATGGT
Organism: Centaurea solstitialis; assembly: GCA_030169165.1. Lineage (NCBI taxonomy): Eukaryota > Viridiplantae > Streptophyta > Magnoliopsida > Asterales > Asteraceae > Centaurea > Centaurea solstitialis. The sequence continues at coordinate 32,518,722 of CM058042.1, read as the reverse complement.
CAAGTTATCGTAGATTAAAGTCTAATCAGTTTAATTAACCTAAAGCTTTTGGGGGGTTTTTATGAAAAAGGTTTGAATACTAAAAAGACAATTAAGTTAACTAATAACTAATAGATTAATTAAGAACTTATATGAAGGTAAACAGCAGCACTTATCATGGTACAGTGAATCCCCAAGTGGATGATTTAATTAGCCAAAGGTTTGGTTGTTTTGATTATTGTAGGAATTTAAGTCTGGGACACCCTAACATGTAGTGATTATGGTCTTTAACTAGGTTTTGGTCCTCCTAGTCCAATACTTAGGTCGATTGTCAGGCAACCTAGCACCGGAAATCCAATCCTAACTCTATTGTATGGTTTTCTACCTCCAGGTCACTCTCGGTCCAAGTAACCACTTAACACAACTCTCTCGGTCAAGGGTAGGTTAAGGTAGGTTGATTATCCTATCGGAGTCTATCTACTTTAATCAAACAGATACACCCAACCAAAGGAGTTCAAATAACCAAGCAACAAGAATAAGAACGGAACCATAACACACATTCAATCAATCAGAAACAAACCAATAAACATTAAGTATCAAATCATCATCCACAATGGTTCATCGACCATGACAAGTACCACTATTAAAAACTACTCACGACACATAACGAAAACAGAAAACATAATAGACATCGACATGATACCGACAATACAACGACGGATGATCGAAGATCGACTCCCGCAGCGTATCGGCACCACTCGGACTCTCACTCTCGTTTCTGCCTCGTAACCCGTACTGAAAATCGTGCTTTGAACTGAAGGAGGAGGCTGGTATTTAAAAGAAAACGTCCAAGGGCCATCTGGCGATCCCAGACGCGTTGGCGACGCAACACTTAGGTCAACTCTAGTCTTCAATTCAGTCGAATCTGGCGGCGCCAGATTTGGAATCTCGCGAACGCCAAACAGCTACTGTGTTGACTTTGTGCATTTTTCACGTTTTCTCGCCTTTTTTCGTACCTTCCGTTCTACGGCCTCCAAATCCTGCATAAACAATAATAAGCTCATTTAGTGAGTGAAATGATCATAAACGGGTGAGAAATGGGGTAAAGTCATACAATTACGCTCAACCAAAACATGTATAATTTTGGTGTTATCAAAATCCCCACACTTAAGCTTTGATTGTCCTCAATCAAAAGACTGAAAGATAAGAAAGATAACTCCAAAATTATCTCCACCCAAGATCATCAAAGAGAACAAAGAATATTCACATAATCGAACACACAAACAAGACTTATCAAGCAATCGGATACCAAGATCAACCTTTTACCCTCACAAAGTATGAATAATCATATAAAATGTATCTCTCGGGGGTAAAAGTGTATATGCAAGTGATCACACCAATACTCGACTAATTCCCGCATGCATAAGCTTGTCAACAAATCTAATCTCCACCACTGAGAAGTTGTCAACCGTCAAGAGGACTTTAGGGTTGTAACATTAGTCTAAGGGTTAAGGGTAGGATAAAGGATATATAAGTGACTAAGGGTTTTTGCAACAAAAACTTGAAAACTTAATCAGTAATGATCCAAACAGTGAAGCTATCTGACTTTCGAACAATGAAACTTTTGGGATGAGCATTTACTCTCTTTTTCTTTTAGAATTGGCCTAAGCCTATGGCTTATTTGGGGCACAAATTCTTTTTCAATCTTTTCAGCTCTCATTCTTTTCTTTTTTCAACATTCTCGACTCTTTTGATTTTTCTATTCTTTTCTATGTCTCAAGTATTTTTATCTTTCTTTTCCTCTCTTTTTTTTTCAGAGCAGCAACTATGTTGCTTTTGGGCTCTTTTAAATCTCAATCCCATAAAAACTGTCAGATATGAAAAACTGGATCAAAACATCTTAAGAATCAAATTTAAGTTACGGCCAAAAGATAGATAAAACAATTAGGCTAAAGGATAAGGTGTATAGTGGGTAAAGAAATGAAAAGGCTAAGGCTCAAAATGGTTTCAAGGGATAAAGTGTTAAAAGGTGAACACTTTTCAATCAAAGGCTAGGCAAATCAAATAACCTTAAGATGAGGTTATCTGACGAAGGCTAAAAGGGTTAGAAACGAAGGTCTCTATCAGTGCAATGGTGATAAATACTCCTCTTATGTGGTCTCGACAAGCATTCGAATGACAAGTTCTACCTTGGGTCAAAGTCGGTATTCCTCACGAAATAAACAGATATAACAATTAAGGCTCAAACTCTCAAAGGAATTGGGTGAGGCACTCATGGTAATCAGTATTCCAAGGCATCCTTTTACTCAACTAATCCTATTCAGTGTTCTCCTATGCAAGCAACTTATTCTCAAAAACAATCTCAGATTTCGAAAAAAATTGGGGTCAAATCTCAAAACTTTCAAAAATTTGAAAAACGACAATCCATAAAGCAAAAGTGAACCCATTTAAACAGATAAGTCTACATAACCCCCTCCCCACACTTAAAATTTGCAGTGTCCTCAATGCAACAATTAAAACAATTATGGAGTAATTGGGAAAAAGAGAAACTTCCCGGTTATGTGACGACAATCTGTTCTGATCTGAGAGAGTGGTCCAAAAATCATGCTCGATTCAAGATCATAGGTCGCTGTATCTACCAAAAAGAAAAAGAAAAAGTAAAAACGAACTAGCAAAAATAAACCAAACCAAACTATTAATAGCTACTTAAAATCCTAAGCAAACCAACGAAAATAAAAAGTTGTTCAACCCACACAAAACACAACCAAAAATAAAATTGTTTACGACAACCATATCGAATAATGGAGATAAAAGAGATAAAGATCAATAAGGGCCACGAGGTTGGTTTTGCCAATCCTCGTAAGTCGGGTAACCGGGCGGAGCATCCTCGGAGTATGGCCAAAAAGGTGATGGGGCGTACGCGGTATTTGGTTGAATACCGAAATGGGAGGCCATCTGATTCATCACTCCACTTTGCCAGTTGGCTTGGTGAAGAGCCTCCACGGTGTTGTACTCCACATGTTGTTGATGCCGGCCATAAGAAAGTGACATCTCCGAGAGTCGGTTACTCAAGTCTTGGTAACACGAATATGTTGTCCATTCGCCGGTTGCTCTCCCGCATTCGTCCTACTCGTTCCACCAATCTCATGCGTGCTCCTCGGTGCTTGACTCCTTGCTTGACTTCTCGGTTGACTCCTCGTCCCTAAGCTTGAGGATTATGGATCCATGCATTGTAATCTCTTCCAACCATATGCTCAACTCTTGCTACACCCATTCCATGGAGTTGGTCCATGTCGATCAATCCCATCTCCCCGAGGTTCGTCATCAAGGCAATGGCACCCACGGTAAGGATACCGAAGTGCTTGGCCAAGAGTGTCACGTACTGGCCACCAACTATGCGACTACCCTCTCGATAACCACTCGCCTTGGCAAGTTGAACGGCGATGAGATACGGAGCATTCGGATATTTGTCATCCGTGGTGAGTTGCTCAAGAAGCCATAGATCATAAACCGAAACTTTCTCCTCACTTGAAGAACGAGCGTTCACCGCTTGAATGAGCATGTGGTGTAAAAGTCTATCCGAAGAAGCAAGAAAACCTTTCACTTTGAGATTACCACCATAGTCACCATCACCTAGACCCGCCCAAGCCAATTGAGGATCAAAACCATCCGCCTCTTTGTGGTCGCCCACATGTACTCCGCGAATCCGGGAGCATCAACCTCCTCTTGGGTATATATCCCCAAAGCGACGGCAAACTCGACCAAATATAGGGATCTCCAAACTCCACCAAGTCGAAACATCATGCATGATTGATGGAACTCCTCGAGGGCCTTGATGGCCTCAAAACGAAATGTGGCCACGAACTCAACAATAAGCTCGCGGTAGAGGGTCTCGGCAATGTCAAAGACTCGCTCCCATGCATGGAAAATATAATACTCGGTGCTATCCTCGTTTTAGGCATGTTTTTCGAGTATTGCCTTGATGTTGTTTTCGACACTCATCGATCGAAGAATATTCCAGTCAACTCTCCTCGGAATTAGCACTTGACCGGCAAGAAGTCGGTTAACGGTATCCCGGTACTCCTCCCGTTTTGGAGCGTTCAAAGTTGGGTCATTCATGAAATAGGTGAACATGTGACTACCATCCGGTGCACGGAAATTGGTAGCGGTGGAAGTTGAAGATCGGGTCCTTTGTCTCTACAAAACCAAAATACCATTGTCTTAGATGAATTTTATCCAATAATTGCAAGACAAGGTTCATTCATATCAAATCCAAACGAGACAAACACTTTCACGACTAACAAGTTCAAGTATCAAGTTCAAATATGAAAAACCAAAAACAAAGGGGATGTGGAACATCCCCACACTTGAACTTTTAGTTCAACCTCAATTCCAAACCAATCTAGCTAACAAGAAAGAATGGGGGATTTTGGTGTTCTCAAAATCCCCACACTTATCATTCAACCACAATCACTAGATTAAACAATCAAATAGCATGCTAGAACAAGATTTCAATCACAAAATATAGCATGTATCAATCTATAAGCTCTAAACAATCAATGGTGTATCAAGAACAATGTCAAATCCTTATAAGCAAACAAACACCATTGATGCCCAAAACAAGATCTGCATTTACCAAATCAAGCAATCCTCATGAAATTAAAGTTGGGAAACATACCTTGTTCATGTTGAATGATGAAATTGAAGCTCAAGAAGGTCGGATTTCGCAAGGACGTGAGAGGATTTCGCGGCGCCGGAAGTGAAAAAAGTGAGAAAAGAGGGTTTAAAACCCGTCTGCCCCGACTTGGCGTCGCGAAATCCTGGGTTTCGCGTCGCCAAACAGGCGGTTTTCAAAAACACCCTAGTTTTTAAAAAATTCGCGTCGCCAAACGGTCCTCTTCGCGTCGCGAGATTCGCACAATCTTACCTGGTACCAACCTCACCAACTTCGCGTCGCCAGATTTGGAAACTGGCGATCGCGAGTTGGCCACTGTTTCCAACTTTTCAAAATCGCTTTCGCACGTCGGATTTGCTCGATTCTTTTGTCTATCTCCTCCGTATGGTTACCTAAGCAATATCAAACAAAAACATTAGAAAAAAAACACACACGAAAAACCTAAAAATGCAAAAAGAAAGAAAATGCTCGGGTTGCCTCCCAAGAAGCGCTTGTTTTTGTCATGAGTCTCGAGCCTGACTCCGGGTTTAAGCACTCCCGTTTGAAACGAAACATCCTTCACTTGCAATCAAGCAAGGGTGAAAGTAGTGGTACATACCTGGGCTTAATACGTTACCTTTGCATGATTCACCAGGTGGAGTTACGCACCACTTACCATTCCGGTTCTTACCTCGTCGGATTGCAGACTGAGTTTCGGATTCGCGTGAGTTTGGCCTCGTTGGAACTAGATCCTTTAAGTACTTCATTATATGTGTTGGTCCGTCCAATTGCCTTTGACAACTGGCTTCCCAAAAAGGATCTTGTACCATCACTCCCTCGTACCGATCAGTATGTGGATTATCCTGACACAACAAAGGCTCATTGTTAGATTTTTCACAATCAGAAGTTGGAAGATTTACCTTTTGTTGAATAGGAGATTGATCTTCTTTTGGAGCTTCTTCCTCATGTCCCTCTTGCAAGACACGCTCAAAATCTTCCCAGAAATCATCATCTGATTGTTCATCCATTGTTTCATCCTGTAAAATTAAAGAACTGTTAGAATCTTCGGATTTAACATATGGATGATTTACCTTTTGTTGTAGAGATGATTGATTCGCCACGGGTTTTTCAAAGAACTCTTTTAGCATTGGCCCATGTTGGCGATTCCTAAGTATCCACATCGGTACATCATCATCGGGATGTTTTTCTTCTTTCCTTCCCCAAAAACCTCCGGAGTAGTAATCCTCCATATCTGCAACATAAATAAAGAAAGAATACCTGGAGTAGCACAAAAATATAAAAGAGAACAATTAAGAAAAAACTAAACTAGAAAGCAAATAACTTAATCGGGAATAAATTCCCAACCAAGGATCGATTAATCAAACTAATAAAGATCAAAAATCTAACAACTACCGTTCCCCGGCAACGGCGCCAAAAACTTGATGCGGTAATTATCATACATAAAAAGCGTAACAAGTTTTAACCTCTAATGCCTAGCCACTATCTTACCACATATACAGGCAAGCGTACCTGATCGTGAGTAATATAGTGTAGGAAAGTCCAGGTATCGTATCTACCACTGGGAACGGTCAAGTTATCGTAGATTAAAGTCTAGATCAGTTTAATTAACCTAAAGCTTTTGGGGGGTTTTTATGAAAAAGGTTTGAATACTAAAAAGACAATTAAATTAACTAATAACTAAGAAAGCGATTAAAGAGATTAATTAAGAATTTATATGAAGGTAAACAGCAGCACTTATCATGGTACAGTGAATCCCCAAGTGGATGATTTAATTAGTCCAAAGGTTTGGTTGTTTTGATTATTGTAGGAATTTAAGTCTGGGACACCCTAAACATGTAGTGATTATGGTCTTTAACTAGGTTTTGGTCCTCCTAGTCCAATACTTAGGTCGATTGTCAGGCAACCTAGCACCGGAAATCCAATCCTAACTCTATTGTATGGTTTTCTACCTCCAGGTCACTCTCGGTCCAAGTAACCACTTAACACAACTCTCTCGGTCAAGGGTAGGTTAAGGTAGGTTGATTATCCTATCGGAGTCTATCTACTTTAATCAAACAGATACACCCAACCAAAGGAGTTCAAATAACCAAGCAACAAGAATAAGAACGGAACCATAACACACATTCAATCAATCAGAAACAAACCAATAAACATTAAGTATCAAATCATCATCCACAATGGTTCATCGACCATGACAAGTACCACTATTAAAAACTACTCACGACACATAACGAAAAAGAAAACATAATAGACATCGACATGATACCGACAATACAACGACGGATGATCGAAGATCGACTCCCGCAGCGTATCGGCACCACTCGGACTCTCACTCTCGTTTCTGCCTCGTAACCCGTACTAAAAATCATGCTTTGAACTGAAGGAGGAGGCTGGTATTTAAAAGAAAACGTCCAGGGGCCATCTGGCGATCGCCAAACTGCTGGTTTGGCGACGCCAGACACTTAGGTCAACTCTGTCTTCAATTCAGTCGAATCTGGCGGCGCCAGATTTGGAATCTCGCGAACGCCAAACAGCTACTGTGTTGACTTTGTGCATTTTTCACGTTTTCTCGCCTTTTTTCGTACCTTTCCGTTCTACGGCCTCCAAATCCTACATAAACAATAATAAGCTCATTTAGTGAGTGAAATGATCATAAACGGGAGAGAAATGGGGTAAAGTCATATAATTACGCTCAACCAAAACATGTATAATTTTGGTGTTATCACATGTCATATGGTATCCTAAGCAATATAAAGCAAAAACAAAGTTAAAAAAATGCTAAAAGAAATAAGAATGCAAAAATTTTAAAATACACAAGTTGCCTCCCGAGAAGCGCTTCATTTTTTGAATGAATCTAGAGCTTGACTCTTGTTGTGATTCACTTCTTGGCACGTTTGGACGATGAGTCCCTTTTAGAGCTTGCCCCTTTGATGTGCTTCCGGTTGTGCTAGCCTTAGAGCTCTCGCTTTTAGGGTTGAAGTTTGTGAAGAATGATTCGAAGATTGGCCTTAAGGGACCACCATTTGGAGTAAACTTCATTCTTTTATCTCCATGTTCGATACTAAGAGTACAAGTTCTCATGTCGATAACAGACTGTGTCGTATGCAAGAATGCTCTTCCAAAGATGATTGGTACATTTGTGTGTTTGGGAAGATTTGCTACCATGAAGTCTGTGGGAAATATGAAATCTCTAACTCGTATAGGCACATTTTCAGCTATCCCGATGGGTTCAGATGAAATCCCATTCACTCCTCAGATTATATGATTTGTTAATTTAAGAGTGGTGATTCATGCGTCCCTGCAATAAGAAACAGGCATTAAGTTAAAGGCAGCGCCTGAATCAGCTAAGGCAACACCTGAAAATTTTGAAACTGAAAAGGGAATGTTGTAATTCCCTGGATCCTCTTTGATTGGCAAGACATAGGTGCATTTGGATAGACCCTCTTTCTTTTTCTTCTTTTTGAGCTTCTTGGCTTTGTCTATATCTGGGTGTAGTATGATATCAGCATAGTCTTCTTGTTTGTGATCTTCTTTCGCTTTGTCTTGCTTCGACCAATCGAGACCTTCCTCATCATCCAAATCTAGATTAACAAATCTTAATGTGAATCTTTCCGGCAAGTCATAAGGGTTTTCATCCGAGAGATAACACCCTCCTTGGTAGCCTCGGTTCATAAAGTTTACATCCTCGGGTGTTATCATTGGCTTGTTTGGACAGTCCTTTGTTAGATGAGGTCCCTTGCAAACATCGCATCCAACCTGCAAATCGTCAACGGATTTAATTAGTTCATCCATCTTTCTTTCTAGCTTTACCTGATTATTCTTCATAGTAGCCACTTCATCGTTTAGATCATAACCGAAGGAAACACTTTCGGTGAGATTTCTAGTATTGGCTCTTTTATCGGGGGTCCAATCAATGTTATGGATCAACATGTCCTCCAACATTTGATATCCTTGAACAGGGGTTTTGTACATGAAGACTCCCCCGGCTGAAGAATCAAAGTGCATTGGGATGAATAAGTTAGCCCACGATAGAAGGTTTGCACTTGTTCGCTTTTGCTAAGGTCCTGGCTAGGGCATGAATACATCATCCTTTTGAATCTCTCCCATGCATCGGCAAAAGTCTCTTCATTGCCTTGTTGGAAAGTACGGATGTCGGCTTTCAGCTTATCGGCTTTTGCGGGTGGAAAGAAGCGCGAAACAAATTGGTTCCTCATTTGGTCCCAAGTTGTAATTGAACTTGGTTCCAATGAGCGTAGCCATGCCTTGGCCTCCCCAACTAGTGTGAATGGAAAAAACCTTAGGCAAATGGCATCATGCGAAGCTGCTTCGATTCGGAATAGATCACAAATAACTAAGAAACTTTCCACATGTATGTTCGGATCACAGTCCGCTTTTACCATCAAAGGTCATTTCCCTTATCATGTGAAGGAACTGTCCCTTGATCTGATCTCTTGCTCGAAGTCTGGTTTTGCAATTGGCCTAGGTGTTGGGGTATGAGCAGCTTCCTAGCAGTCCACATAGGTTGATCATTTGCCATCTCCTCGCACAAGTTTCGGGGTCGCAGTCTTGCAGCTTTGGATCTTTTGTAACCTTCTGGGTCGCAGTCGCAGTCTCCTAGAATTCCCTCTCCGGCTCGTCGAAAGGTTTCGTAAGCTTTGGTGAAAGATTCTTGAAAATCAAATAAACAAAACTATAACGAGTAACTTGCTTGAAAAAGAAACAATTAACTAGCCAAACTATTAGACTAAACAATACACACAATAAGCCACCGTTCGACGGCAACGGCACCAACAACTTGATGTGCGAGAATATATATATATATATATATATATATAATTATTTAAACAAAACAAACCAAGTTTTACCCATATGTGTCTTGCTTGTATGAAGCGTCATGAATGCCATGGTATGACACATGATTGATTGTTATATGGGAATATTGATAACATGATGATAGAGGTTGTGAGACCCTTTGTAATCAAGACAATGGCATGACACTAGTAATCGGTAATGACTCAAATACGGTGTCCCTTGAGAGGGTGGCTGTTTGGGTGGATTTTTGATGAGTAACTACGAATAGACCGGTTTGGATGGATTTTCGTTAAGTATCCCCAAATGCGCCAAGTCGGGTAGATTTTCAAAGAATAGCCCCAAACATACCATTTGGATAGATTTTCATCGAGTAGTCCCGAAGGTGTCGCTTCATGTTGATTTTCATCGAGTAGCCCCAAGTATGGTGCCTTGGGTGGATTTTCGTCGAGTAGCCCCGATTGGTACATGGTTGATGACGCGGGTCTCCCCCGCTAATTCCATCTGAAATATTAGGTATAAGTTGATGGGATTATTATGTTGCGCGTTTTCATGCTAATTACTGTAAATGTTTTGGTACAACTCACTAGGCTTTTTGGCCTAACACTTGTTAGGTGTCAGTGTGTATCTCCGGTGCTAGTGGAAAACAGAAGTGGGTGAGAGAGATGAACATCGGGGGATACTTATGGGATCCGGACCTTTGTACCAACCTTTCTTTTTAAGGTTTTTGTTAGCTCCAACTTTTGGGGTGTTACAGTGAAACTATAAGTACAAAGAACACACCTTAAAAAACACATACTAACTCTGTGAAACAAGTCTATGGCGGATTGGTTATGCTCGGGAGGTTCATGCGCCCTAACCGAGTTCGAGCCTTCATGTACGCATGCTTGGGGACATTTAAGTGGGGCCATGTTTAGCCCCAAAATTGTCGGGGATTAGTCCGGTTTTGGCCCGGACGCCCTTCCAAAAAAAGTTTGTGAAACGACTCTCATAAGTTTTCAATCACAGGCCTCATCCGTATTTATACTATAGACCTATACACCTTACAAGCCCAAGCCCACTACTTTACAATATTTTCATATTAATCCTTCTTACAAGTAAAAAGTTACTTTATAAAACTTCCTGTTATTAGGACATTTATGGTCCTAAAAAAAATAAAGTATGTAACAAGCTAAAAAGGTATATTTTGAAAAAAAAAACAACACATTTCATTACATTATATAAAAAAAAAGTTTTAAATTGAACTAATTACCTTATATTTAGGTTAAAGGGTATATCTAAACTATAAAAATATAAAATTTCATTCTTTCAAATCCTAATGTATTATAAAGAAACATATTAAAATCCTATTTTTTATAAGGTTCACCTGGGTTTGCCCAGACTACATCCTTGATAAATTTTACCGAGAGCTAAAACATGTTCCCATGGGATTAATACTCAGTGACCCCTGGTTGCTCACCCCCGGATTCGAACTTGTGTGGGTTTTTTCCCAACACCAAGCTTTAACCGGTAGGTTGCCCCATTGGTGTTCCCTTTTATTACATGATGGATTACACTACTAAAAAAACGTATTATCGATGGCCGAAACGGTTAGAATACCGTCGGAAATCTGCTTTACCGACGGTTTCCAACCAAATGAGGGCCGCTAAAAAGTTGGTCGATAAAACTATTGACGTTTTTCTGACAATTTTTGCCGACTGCTTTCCGACGACTAATTAAAAAAATAAAAATAAACAGTCGGTAAACCATTGGAAAGTAGTAGGAAATTTTCGACCGCTTTTAGCAGTTAGTAAAGGTTGTCGGTAATACAGAGTTTTTTAGTAGTGTTTGAGAAGATTCTTTTTTTAAAAAATGAAAGAACAAAAAAAGGAGATATTCGTTTAAATTTGCAAACAAAATGTCACCTAAAGAGGATATTAAAATGTAGAAAAGATCAGTTGTGTACTCGGGACAATCGAGTTAGAACACCACACATGTCCCAATACATCTTGAATAATGGACAAGAATTTTAAATACCATTCATGATAAGTATCCCAAATATTTGGCACTCTTCATGCATTGGTTCAAGTGGTTTGCAATGTGAAATGAACATCGATAAGCTTCTTGGAATCAAAAGGGGAGGCCAAAATTCAAACACAAATACGTCTACTTCATGAATTCCAAGTGTCGACCGAAGTCTCACGTCTACACACACATAAAAGATAGTATCAATCAAGGATATCAGTGTGATGCTATTCGACATGTTCTAGTAACCCGCGTCTTTAGGGGTGATAAGACAAGACAAAACTGGGAAGAAATGGTCCTTCTTTGATGTTGATTTTCCAACGTGCAAGGTGATAACACAAGAATGTGAAGAATGGCAGGACCTTTAGGGTTATAAGACAAGACTGCGAAAAAGTTGACCATTATATTAAATAAATATTAATAAAATTTCCTTTTAAACGTTGTTTAAAAAATTAAATAAAAAAACAAAATTATTAAGTTAATATAAATAAAGTATGTAGCCAGCGAAAAAAAAAAGTATATTTTCAAATAATAAACATATTTCATTAGATTATAAAAAGCAAAAGTTTTAAATTGAATTAAACTAATTTCTCTTATATTTGGATTAAATGGTAATCTAAAATTATGAAAATATATAACTTCATTCTTTAAAGAATCCTATTTTATTTATAAAAAAACATATTAAAATCCCTTGCATGTGTATATTTTTGATGGATTTCACTGCTTAAAGAAAAGGTATCATCAACGATCAAAATAGTCAGAAAACAGTCGACAGTTTATTGATGAAACAAGTGTCTGTAAAAAGGTTGGTTAGTAAAAGCTACCAATACTTTTTTCGACAATTTTTACTGATTGTTTCCCGCCTATTTTATCTACCAACAGTTTTCCAACTGTTTTTTAACAGTTTTCCTATGGCTACTTAGAAAATAAACAGCCGATAAACCATCAGAAAGTAGCAGTCGGTAAGCAGTTAGTAATATACTTCTTTTAGTAGTGTTTGGAAAGATATATTCTTTTATAAAGAACGGAACAAACAAGAGAACAAAATTTGATGAAACAAGTTAAGCATTCAAAATATCACATAAAAAGAATATTAAAATATAGAAACCTCGTCTGAAAATCATCATTCAAGCACTATTCTTCTTTACTAATAGAAGCAATCTAGAATCTCAAGAACCTAAACAAAAATGTAACATCATACATGTCTTAATACATCATAGATAATGGAGGTAAATTTTTTATACCATTCGTTATAAGTATCCCATTTTTTATGGTAAGGAGAACCTAGCTACTATTCCTCCCTACTAATTGCATTAGTCCAAGTGGCGTGTAATTAATGTTCATTGTTATTTATATCTGCAGAATTATCATTTTTACTAACATACTATTCATTTTTTTCTATTTTTACTAATATTATTTAATTTTTATCAATTACATCATTAAACTATTAAAAAATTTTCAATAAAGTCAAGGTTTAATTTTGTTTCTCAATAGTTTCTACCCCAAATTAAGAGTAAATTACATTTTTAACCCTTGTGGTTAATACTCATTATCAACTTTGATCCTTCTTTAAAACTAATTACAATTTTGATAATCAAGTTATGATAATTTTCCCTTAATGTTTTTATCTTTAATGGGTTCATATTTTCAGAGACTACAAAATTAATTATATCATTTTTTTAAACAACCAAAACTTTATTACCTCAAACAAAGGTTTACACAACAAAACATAAAGCCAATAATGCACGACCCACTACATAGAGAGACAAACACAGTAGCTTACTTGCCTCCCTAATACAAATTAATTATTCACTGAAATACTTTATACATATAATAATTTATTTATTTATAATTTATCTTTTGTAAATATTTAAACTTAAGATATTTTTATAGAAAAGAATATAATAAAAAGTTATTTCTCATTCATGATGAAAATATTTTTGAGGAATCATTTGCATTTTGAAATGTTAGCACTTTTTTAAGGTTTTTTCCAATTTGGAGAATACATTAAAGCAAATGTTTTCCTAAAACACCAAATTTGAAAGATAAATTCTTCCGGTTCATTTTGATATAAAAGTCGTTTTATTTTTAGCTTGAATATACGACAATTTAGAGCCAATATGTGTTTAGAAACCACACCCCGTTGACTAGAAGCTTATAAATAATTTTATGAAAAGATTAAAGTTGTATCTTAAATCACTTCTCTGAATATTTTGGCCTCCATCAAGTTTTATGTTAAAATTATAGTATTGGTTTACATTTAGAGTATCTCGAACAATTATTTTAAGATTAATTTATTATTTTAACTATTTTCAATAATGAAATTTAAATTACTCTATGATCTAATAACACAACATTGAGAAATGACAAAAGAAAGGTTGAAAGTATAGAAATACCCTTAAACTAACTAACCTTTATAATTAAATTTATTTAAATGGACTAAAACTAAAATAAAGAGGTAATCATGATTTACAAAAAATTTAATTAGTTTTAAAGAGGGAGCAAAGTTGATAATGAGTATTAACCACAGGGACCAATGTAATTTACTCTTAATTTGAGGTAGAAACTACAGAGAAAAAAACTAAACCTTGGCTTTGTTGAAATTTTTTTAATAGTTTAATGATGTAATTGGTAAAAATTAAAGAATATTGGTAAAAATAGAAAAAAAATGAATGTTATGTTGATAAAAATGGTATTTTTTCAACATAGAATAAGGTTGAAAATAAAATAAAATTGATTTTAATTTTGTCGAATATATGTTTCTAAAGTATTTATTTTATGATATTATTTATATTTTCGGTTACATTTAGTTGAAAGGTTCAAAAGTGGTCCATGTGTTTTGCAATGCAAACAAAAATAATTAAAACAAAATGTACAAAAATAGTTATATGCGATATAAATGACAACGAATGAAAAGGTGAGATTTCCATTTTAAGCCATGGGGAAAGTGTGTCTAATGTTTGGGTTACTTAGCATAAATGGTGTAAAAATTCACGTACATTATTCTTGTGTATTGAGACATGTGTGGTGCGTTCTAACTCGGTTGTCCTAGGTTTAGCTGGTTTACAATTGATCTTTTCTATATCTTAATATATTTTTTAGGTGATATTTTTGTTCACGGATTTTAAACGAATCTGATTGAATTGGAATGTTTATTTTTTTGATAAAATTCTTTCTCGTTTGTTTCATCCTTTTTGGTTAGCGATTCAAGATGTTCTCTAAAGCCAACACACAGATCTACAATCCTCGTGCTTTGTGTTTTTGCAAATTTGTGGTGTATTTGAACTAATACCAATGTTGTAATCGAAAGAATTATGCTTTATAAAAATAGGTGACAATTAAGTCGCTAAGTTATCACTAAATTATTATAGGACATTAAGGGTTAAGAGGCTCTCGAAAAAATATATTGGAAGAACTAAACTCAAAAACCCAACATAAAGAAAAAATTAGGTGTCGTGCTAAGTTTGGCATCCTCCTTAATTGGGATAGTTGGGTTTGTAACCCGGTGGATGCCGTCCTTTCTTATACTACTGCAAAATCCGATCCAATTTATCGTAATCGATTAGTTAACATGTTGGCTACCCGTATTATGAAACACGGAAAAAATCATTAGATTATCAAATTATCTATCGAGCCGTGAAAAAGATTCAACAAAAGACAAACAAATCCACTATCTGTTTTACGTCAGGCAATACATGGAGTAACTCCGGGTATAGCAATAAAAGCAAAAAGTGTAGGTGGATATCTAGCCTCTCGCTAGTTTCTCCTTAATAAGTTGTTTTTGGTCCAAGAAAAAAGAAAAAAAAATGAAGTTTACTCTAAATTTTATTATATTTAGTTGTTTAATAGAAGGTTCATTTTCTGTTCATTTGTTTAATAAATTAGTAGATATAAACACACTTTTTGTTTATTAGTTAAATGAACGAATTTTATGTTAATTTTATGTTCATTTAGTTAAATGAACAAACCTTTCAACAAGACTTAATAGAAGGTTCATTTTATGTTAGGTTGTACAATCTAGATGGTGAATTTGACACACTTAGAGGCCCTTTATCCATTATGTAGATTAAGTCTTATCCATTTATGTAGCCTTAAATCATCGTAGCAAACCTACTTAAGTCATACCATAATATGTTGTTTCCTTCAAACCTACTTAAGTATACCATAATATGTTGTTTCCTTCAAGTATTTAAAAACCCTTCTTCTTAAGGACATAAAAGAATAGAACAATCAAACATAGTTTGCAAAAACCAAAGGAGTGTTAGCCTAGTGGTAAGGCTTGGGCACTACATAGTGGTGAACCCGAGTTCGAGCCCTAGGGGACGCATTCTGGAGGTACGGGGGCTTCAACCCCGGGCTGCATGCTTTAGTAATCGGGCTTCGGCCGAAAATTGCCGAGGATTACTCTAGGCCCAATGTGGTCTGGGATACCTCTTCCAAAAAACATAGTTTGCAAAAGAGTCATAAAATAATATTGGAAACCTTTATAGTAAAATGTTACTACTTTCGTCCCAAAATTACTGTCCAATTTTGACTTTTAAAAGTTTTTATTTTGCGACTTTGACTTTAAATATTTTTGTTTGTGTTATATAATACTTGATGAAAATTATATTAATGAAAATACATTAAAAACACAACGCGTTCATATATTTTGCATCAACTATTATATAACACAAATAAAAATATTTAAGGTCAAAGTCGAAAAAAAAAACTTTCAAAAGTTAAAACTGGATAATAGTTTTAGGATGGAAGGAGTATTTATTTTTTGTTCGAATATATGCTTTTAAAATATTAATTTCTGATATTATTTGAATTTTCAATCACATTTAGTTGAGAGTTCCAAAGTGGTCCATGTGTTTTGCAATGCAAACAAAGCTAATAAAAACAAAACGTTTAAAATGAAATTAAATTGTCATTATTACTAATATACTATTCACTTTTTTTCTATTTTTACCAATGTTCTTTAACTTTTACCAACTACATCATTAAACTATTAAATTGTTTTCAATAAAACCAATGTTTAATTTTTTCTCAATAATTTCTACCCCAAATTAAAAGTAAACTACATTTTGGCCCCTGTGGTTAATACTCAATATTAACTTTGGTCCATCTTTAAAACTAATTATACTTTTGGTCATCATGATTAAGATAATTTTCCTATAATACTTTTATCTTTAATGGGTTCATATTTTAGAGACTACAAAAATAATTATATCATTTTTTTTAAATTAGCCAAAACTTTATTACCACAAACAAAATGCACAACCCACTACAAAGAGAGACAAACACAATAGCTACTGGCCTGCCTAATACAAATTAATTATATCACTAAAATAATTTGTACATATAATAATTTATTTATTTACTATTTATGTCTTGTAAATAGTTAAATTAAATTTTTTTATAGAAAAGAATATAATAAAAAGTTATTTCTCATTTATGATGATAGTATTTTGAGGAATCATTTGCATTTTGAAATGTTACCACTTTGTTAAGGTTTTTTCCAATTTGATTTTCAGGTCTTAAACAAAACGAACCGAATAACACCTTACCTTGTAACTGATAAGGTCGAGACGTAAATCTATTATATAATATAATCTCTTTTACTTTCTTATTTATATTTTCCGTTTTGCTAATTATATACATAAAGGTTAATGTAAAATTAACTATATATATGATTATATTAACTTTATCTACAAACCATTATATATTTGATCGATATCCCGATCATGCGTACTAACAAACTTTTCGGTTTCTAAATGTACTTGTTTTAATTTATTTTGAGAGTATATTTTACTTAAGTAATTCTGAAAATACAAATTTCACAATGTTTGGTTTAACAAGAAACTAATATGCTATGTTTATAGTTTAGATCGGACAAGTTATCTAAAATATCGTCCGTTTATCAAAACTAATTACGTCATTTAATCTTGTCATGTTTTATCAAGTTCGATTATAAATTTCTTTTATTTTCATCTTCAATCTATTACTACATGGTCTCCTAACCCATGCATTAACACGCGCTTAGTCTAATCGACTAATTATGTTAATATTTATTTACTCTACAATTATGAGGACTTTTTGTTTGATTGTTATATCATCAAAACTTCATTTATATATAATTTTTTTTGAACGACAGATAAATTCATACATACGTTCTTGTGGTATTCGGGATCCATTCAAGCGTTCGACAATCCGCGTCGGTCTTAAACCGGCACGAAGGCCTGCCCGGAAACATGGGTAACTCCACTTGTTGGCATGGGGATTCGAACCCATGTAGTCAGGATACTATCCATTGACCCCTCCATGATGCTACCTCTACCACCAGGTTAGACAAACTTTGTTATATATATATATATAATATATAGAGAGAGAGAGAGAGAGAGAGAGAGAGAATTAAATCATGTAAAAACCATTTTATTAGTGAAAACCCGTGAGAACCGACTAAAAAATAATTTTTTTTACGATTTTTTTCCATCAAATGCTAGAATTGATATATTGTTTCACATATGAATAAAAATGTTGTATATTTTCGATTCATAATATGAATAAAAATTTTATTTTTTCATGGATGATACTTACATTATAAAAAAAATATGTGTAACAATAGTTAATATCATAGTATTTGATTAAAAAAATCCTAAAAAAATTATTTTTTAATTGGTTTTCACGAGTTTTCACTAATAAAATGGTTTTTATTTCTTGTAAAAAAAAAACGGTTTTTATTTTATTAACACTATATATATATAATTTGTAATCATAATATTTACGGTAAACATTTGCTTTAATGAATTCTCCAAATTGGAAAAAACCTTAAAAAAGTGGTAACATTTCAAAATGCAAATGATTCCTCAAAATATATTTTCATCATGAATGAGAAATAACTTTTTATTATATTCTTTTCTATAAAAAAATTTAATTAAAATATTTACAAGACATAAATAATAAATAAATAAATACATTATTATATGTACAAATTATTTCAATGATATAATTAATTTGTATTAGGGAGGCTAGTAGCTATTGTGTTTGTCTCTCTTTGTAGTGGGTCGTGCATTTTGTTTGTGGTAATAAAGTTTTGGCTAATTTAAAAAAATGATATAATTATTTTTGTAGTCTCTAAAAATATGAATCCATTAAAGATAAAAGTATTATAGGAAAATTATCTTAACTATGATGACCAAAAGTATAATTAGTTTTAAAGATGGACAAAAGTTGATAATGAGTATTAACCACAGGTTGTGAGAACTGTGAGAAGCAATATGAACCACTCATTTTATTAAATTTAATCAGACAACCGCCAGGTAGTTATTTTAGGGATTTTTATTTTTTCTTTTCTTTTAGGTCATTAATTATTGAAATGAATGGTTCATATTAGTTCTCACAGACTATCGAGTTCTTCCATGAATAACCCATATATATATATATATGAGAGAGAGAGAGAGAGCGGAAAGTTCAAATGTGAACCTATCTTTTTGTGAACGCGAGACCACCAAATCGTCCACGTGACAATATCAATCTGAATATCATGCATTATCAAGTGAATTAAAGTGCCTAAGCTTTATTCACTCTGAATAATACATGATACTTAGAGTGAATATTGTCACGTGGCGCGATTTTATGATCCTTACGTTCACAACCAAAATTGAGTTCACATTTAAACTTAACCCTATATATATATATATAGTGTAGGGGTGGGTTCAAATGTGAACCACTTTTTGGTTGTGAACGTGAGGACAGCCGAGAGCGCGTCACGTGCAATCTGAAAAAAAGCACCTAAGCTTTATGCATACTGCAAAACGCTATCATTCAGACTGAATAAAGCTTTATGCAGTATGCATCAAGCTTAGGCGCGTGCTTAGTCCGTGCTTAGTCGCGCGTGTCAAAGTGCGCCTAAGCTTGATGCATACTGCATAAAAGTTTAGGCGCTTTTTTTCAGATTGCCACGTGGCGCAATTTTAGTGGCCCTCACATTCACAACCAAAAAGTGGTTCACATTTGAACTTTCCTCATGTAGTGTGTGTGTGTGTGTGTGTGTATATATATATATAGAGAGAGAGAGAGAGAGAGAGAGAAACGTTTAATTGCGAACTCATTTTTCGTTTTGAACGTAAGTATCAACAAAATCACGTCATATGGCAAACTGAATCAACACCATGGAAGAATAAAACATGAATATTCAAATTAAATATTGTCACATGGCACGATACTATTGGTCCTCATGTTCACAATGAAATATGAGTTCATATTTGAACCTGACCTTATATATACATATATATATATATATATAGAGAGAGAGAGAGGGGGGGAGGGGAATTTCTTTTATGAACCATAACTTTGATGTGAATTTGTGAAACGAAACCAAAAAAACAATTTTATTAGTTAAATTAATAAAATTGATTTTATGAAATTGTTTAACATGAAAAAGTTATATTATATGATTTATTACATAAGTTGAAAACCTCGTTTATTATAAACAACATATTTTTTTAAGTTGGATTAACTCGAAAGTTATATTATATGATTTATTACACACGTTGAAAACCTTGTTTATTATAAACAACATATTTTTTTGAGTTGGATTAACTCAAAAGTTATATTATATGATTTATTACACACGTTGAAAACCTTTATTATAAACAACATATTTTTAATTAACTTGGATAAACTCAAAAGTTATATTATATGATTTATTACACACGTTGAAAACCTTCTTTATTATAAACAACATATTTTTTAGAGTAAACTCTAATTTTGATCCCAATGGTTTATTGAAAACTTTAAAAGTAGGACTTATGGTTTGATAACTCAAAAATTTGTCCTTGTGGTTTTCATTTAGCTTTAAAAGTAGTCCTTGAAAACTAACTCAGTTAGTTTTCTCTGTTAGTAGCAGGGGTATTTTTGTACATTTAAAATTACCTTTTTTTAATCAATCCCAATAAATAAATCAAATTAATAAAACTCCTAGTAACCATCAAACAACCCCTGTTAGTGATTTTTTAAAAAAAAAACTCTTTCCATCCTTCATCGATTATTCCCTCCCTCCATAAGCTATTAAAAAACACAAAATTATAAGCATCCTAGACATCATAACAGTTGTACACAAAATTATAAGCATCCCCCAAAATGGTCAAAACACTTGTTTGCTTATGGGATTTGCTTTGCTTTAACAAGTTTTAGGGCCGTTTATTAAACACTTATCCGGGTAAGTACTTATCAAGTCATATTTCCTACGGATGCATATGGCAAGGACCAAAAATCTTACCCGAATAAGAGCGAAGGAAAGTTATCGGGTAAATTGTTGCATATGGTACAATTTATGTGGATTAAAATCTTACCCACTAAGTTAGTTAGTGATAGTGTTGAATTTTGTTGGTAAGCACTTATCCGGCTAAGCGTTTATAGGGCCTTAGTTTGTTTTGCTTTACATGGTTTTCATCTTTGAATTTTTACCTTCTTAATGCAGCAACAATAAGCAACCTTTATCTATCTCTATCTCTGTTTTTTTTTTTTCTTTTCTATGAACATGGGTGTTTGATGTGATTCTTTTGACACTAATTATTTTGGAAGAGTTCCCTAGCTTTTCTTTGTTTTCTTATCACTTTTTTGGCTTAATGCATGAAGATTTGATTGCAGTTTGTACATAACATCATTAACTTGATCGTTGAAAATTCAAATTCTTGATTTGTTTCATTAAGATTTCGATGGCGGCAACAAAGCTTTACAAGATGAAATCAAAAGGCTGAAACATGAAGTGGTGATGGAAGCCAGGACAACAAAATACAAGTTATGTGCACCTCTGGATAAACTAATGGAATTGCAATCAACTATTGAATTAATGATGCATTATCAATTGTGCTTTTAAAAATAGAAATTATAAATGGACTAAAATACCCTTGTTACTAACAGAGAAAACTAATGGAGTTAGTAATGGAGGACCATTTTCAAAGCAAAATTAAAACCATAAGGACCTTTATTAGAATTATCAAACCATAAGTCCCATTTTCAAAGATTAATTTCAATAAACCACTTGGATTAACTCAAAAGTCTAGAGTGGCAAAGCATTAGCTAGATTTAATTTCACAACTTCCTTAATTAAAATATCTATATACATTGATCACCTTTTGTCTTTTAGGAATCCATTCACGAATTGCTGTTTTCTATTAAGAAATACTTATTTTTCTTTTATTGTTAATTACTATAAATGTCACAAGATTCAAAACTTGGATGGATGGCTATAAATATCGACCCATATCACTCTAAGATCTCACCACTCTTCACCATTAAGCTTTAAGGTGTAAAGGTTTTCTCTAAAGATACTTTAGACGTTTAACCATTCACAACTAATGGGTGAAGAAACAATGCAAGAGGTCAACCATGTTCAACTCCTGGACGATGACATCAAACGTCAAGATTTTCCTAGTAATTTCCATTTCGGAGTAGCAACATCGGCTTTTCAGGTATGGGGGACTCAGTTTCTGCATCATAAGAGTGCATGATTTCAATCGGCTTAAGAATTGTTTAATATTATTTTCTAGATATTGTTCACTTCACATAGACAAGACTCAATTTTTATGTATATTCCTCTGTATAAAAGGAATAGTATTTATTAAAAATGGGATCTTTTTTCGAGTTTTAGGTTGAAGGTGCGTGGAATGTAGACGGTAAAGGCTTGAGTATTTGGGATTGTTTTACCCTAAGAAACCCTGGTATGTCTGTCTATATCTCTTTTGTTTTGATCGCCTCATCCTTTAATTGAATGATTGATGTATAATTGTTGACAATTACAGACAAGATTGAGGGAGGTGCAAATGCATGTGTCGCCGTTGACAACTACTCAAGAATGAAGGTTAGTGTAAGTTGTGGGTTTTATGATATAAAATCTATGTTTGATTCTTATACCGTATCTTCTTTGTAAACCATTTTTAGGAAGATGTTCAATTGTTGAAGAAAATGGGAGTCAACTCTTACAGATTCTCTATATCCTGGCCAAGAATATTACCAGGTAATGAAAATCGTTTCAATATTCCCTCGATTAAATAAGTGCAAAATTAGTAGCGATAGATAAGTCGTATGCGTAAGTAAGCAAAATAATTTAACCATAAACCATTTTTTCTTATAGAACAATCATTATAATTTGGTCACAAATTCTTTACAAGCTTATTTTAACTTAATTTTGATTGTAATCAATTTAAATAGGTGGAAAACTAAGCATGGGTAAAAACCAAGAAGGTATCAACCACTACAACAAATTAATAGATGAGTTATTAGCCAATGGCATTGAGCCATTTGTCACTCTTTTCCACTGGGATCTACCAAATGCTTTGGAAGAAGAGTACATGGGTTTCTTAAGTACAAAAGTGGTGTAAGTGTTTATCATGATTAACTTCTACATCTTCACCATATAGCTCTTACCTTATTATTTATTTTTAAATCATAGGGATGATTTTTTGGACTACGCTGATATCTGTTTCTGGGAGTTTGGTGATCGGGTAAAGAATTGGATTACTCTAAATGAGCCGCAAATGTTCGCATACGCTGGGTACGTAAAAGGTATATTTGCATGTAAAGATAGTGACCTTGAAACAGAGCCATATATGGTAGCATACAACCTACTCAATTGTCATGCAGCTGCTTACAGAAAGTATGAGAAAGATTATAAGGTATTACGTTAAAAAATATTTTACGTACACCTTTAAAATGCATATGGACAACAAATACCTCGTCATGTTTTAGTTTAATCTATATATATATATCTGACCTCATGAATGAAAAAATATTTTAGAGTTTTCAAAATGGTAAAGTGGGAATTACGCTTAACTTTAGCTTTTGGAAGCCTTATCGTGGCACGAGTAATCCAGATGATGTCAAAGCTGTCGAATACGCATTTGATTTTTCGAATGGATGGTAAGCAAACATAAGTCATAACAAGATTAAACCATAAGCTATTAGTGCTTTACTAAATATAACATTTAACATTGTTTGTTATGATGATGAATACTTCAGGTTTCTTGAACCTTTAGTAAAAGGAAAATGGCCGGAAAATATGTACAAGTTTGCCACTACTGAAACACCTAACCACCCGAAAGGTCGTACTCTGCCTGAATTCTCCGATGTTGAACGCACCAAGTTGATAGATTCATACGATTTTCTGGGAGTAAACTACTATACTGCAAGTTTTGCCCAATATCAAGCTCCTTCTGCTGATATTCCTCTGGGGTATACTACGGATGGTCACTTCAAAACGTCAGGTATCAGAAAACTTGTGGGTTTCTAAACAAAAATGTCAATATCCATAACATCTAACTTAATAATTCGTTTAACTCATGTTTCAGGACAAGATCCCAATGGACATGACATAGGAGAGCCAGTAAGACAACTTTACTTAAAAAAAAATATATACACATTCATAGGCTCAATCTCAACGGCAATTTCACATTTCATTTTAAGTATAATCCTATAGGAAAGCAAGTAAGACAACTTACTTTACAAAAAAAGAAAACAAAAGAACATATGAAGAGACTCGAAACGACATTCTTAGATTTTGATTTGATTACTTTCGTTACGTAGGCAACGGAGTCTAATTCAACATATGTACTTTGCAGGCATTCAAAGGTTCATGGGTTTATCTTTGTCCTAATGAGCTTACAGAGCTCTTGTATCGTGTTAAGAATACATACAACGTATCCAAACCGATTATAATCACTGAGAATGGTAAAGACTAGATAACCATTTTGTTGGTTTTCTTCAAAGATCCTCGTATGTTTGAAATTTTTGATGGCATTCTTATATATTGCGACAGGATCTCCTGACTTGAATGAACCTGGAAAAACTTTCCGAGAAACAAGGAATGATACATATCGAATGGAATACATAAAGAAGCATCTTACAGCCATTCGAACGGCTATTCGGTATGTCACTTCATTCCACTTACTGAACCTCTAGAATTGATATGAAAAAAAAAACAACTCAACATTTAATTGGCACATGATCATGACACAATCTTGGTACATGATATTGTTACAGTAACAACGTCAACGTTAGCGGCTATTTCGTGTGGTCATTCATGGATAGCTTTGAATGGACTGCTGGTTATGGAGTGCGATTTGGTATGATCTATGTTGATTATTTCAACAATCTTCAAAGGTATCCAAAAGATTCGGCACTTTGGTATACAAAATTTCTTTCTGAGAAGAATCTTCTGAAAAGAGTCTTGGATGGTACTGAGAAAGTCAATAATGCAAGGTTTGAAGCTGAAAAGGCCTTTGAAATGAATCCAAAACTGAAAAAGGCTAGAGCAGTATGAAAATAATAAATTGGAATCACAATTCCAAATTGTGTGTCATAATAAACTTGTGTTTCCTTTAATTCCAAATAATGTGTTGTAATAAACTTGTGTTTCCTTAATTCCAAATAATGTGTTGTAATAAATTTGTGTTTTCTTTAATTATGTATCATGGTTATGAAAAATGCTCAATAGTTGTGGGTTTGACCAAATAATCGTTTATATGCTTAAGTTGCCTTTATGTTGTATTGTTAGATCATTCTTAATGGGGAGCCCGATTGCCATCGGGTGGCTTTGGCTCGGTCGGGTAGCATCGGCAATACCGTCGTGCTCCCATCGCGTTGAAGCCAATCGGCTTCTCCATGTCGATGGCTTAGACAGCACCCACCCCACCCTACCCCCCTCACCCTATTTCTCTCTCTCTTGTCTCTCTCTATCTCTCTCTTCTTTCTCTCTCTTTTTTTCTTTTTTCTTTTTCTTATTAATTATCTAATGTATGGGTTGATTGGGTAAACCATTATGGATGGATTGTATTGAATTGAGTTGGTTTGGGTAAGATAGTAGAAAGCTGATATAATATGCTATATATCCGGCCTCAAGTTGTTGTTTTATATAAAACATGAATATTAACGTTCAAATTGGAAATTTTATAACAAATTTATACATGAAAATGTGTTAACATCATATAAAAAGTTGTTTAGTTTGAATAAATTTTATACAAATGTTTTGGTGTTTTGTTTAATTTTTGTCTTGCTGCAAATTTGAATGTTTGCTGTTGTCATTATTGATGGATTTGCATGTCAAGGACAAAATATCAATAGTTTATATATCACTATGTATTGCCGACGAATCATAGCGAGTTGTCGATCCTTTTTTAACTTTGCCAACGTCGGGGGTATTTCAAATAAAAACTCAAATCTAATTGCGAACATGAAGACAATTGAGACCACGGCACGTGTCATATTCGGCTCCTATTCCGTCTGAATAATACAAGATTACTACGACTGAATATTATGATTTATTCATGATGAATAATATAACATTCAGACTAAATAATATAGCACGTCTCATATTCGGCTCCTATTCAGTCTGAATAAATGTTGTATTATTCGACTTGAATAAAATATTTTGTGTGAATTATTCAGACTAAGTATGTCATGCGCGCTCTCAGTTGTCCACACATTCACAGTTCAATTCGAGTTTTCATTTGAACTTTTGTGTGTATGTATGTGTGTGTGTTGGTGGTAAATATAATAAAAATAATTCAAAATTTGATATTTTATGTATAAATACACATAACAATATAACATGTACTTAAAATATAAATTATATACCAATAGTATTGTGGCGGATTGGTTAACACTCGGGGGGTTCATAGCACCCTAACCGAGTTTGAACCTTCTCGTGCGCATACCTGAGACATTTAAGTGGGGTCATGTTTGACCCCCAAAATTTTCGGGGATTAGTCGGGCTTTGGCCTGGACACCTTTCAAAGAAAAATATATACATTATATATATATATATATATATATATATTTGTTGTAATGACTTTTTTTCAGACCACATATATCGAGCTTCCTTTCACGATTCAAACTTAAGTTTTTATGATTTTGATGACAAGTTTGTCAATAAATAGTAGGCACAACGATTAACTTTCCCTTGCAAAATCCGTCGTGAGGTAATTCGTCAGGAAATCGTCAAAAAGTGTTGGGTAAATTGTTGGTGCAAACTCAAACCAGCGACACCTAACCAGAGCGATTCTAGGTAATATGTGAGGGTTGTTGATTTGTGAAAAACATCGGATCCTACCGGGTCTCACTACAAGAAAACAAACCTATAGTGACTAACTCTATAGCGACGACGTATATTTTGTTGCTAAAGAGTTTGTATTATTATTCTTCCAACTTATTAACATGTTTATCTTTTTTTTAATAAAAAAAAATCATTTTAACCTACAGACACAACTTATCGTCGCTATAGGGTTTATGTTTTCTAAAAATTTAAAAAAGAATCAGATCTATCCTATAGCAGCGACATTTCGTTGCTATAGAGTTTAAAATGTCTATGCAATTTTTTAAAAAACTAAATAAAGGTACTTAACCTATGTCAAATTGCATCTCTTTATTAATTTTTATTCTTTAGAATTTAAGAATCTCAAACATATTGTTGTAATCAAATTTGTCTATTTTAAATGATATTAATATGTAACTTCCCATTTCCCATCCAATAATTCGAAAATTTTGCTTATGTTACTCTTATCTGGTATTGTTATAAAATTGCATAAGATATTATCCAAAGTTTATGTTTAAAAACATAAAATGAAAGTTCAAAGTCAATGTTTATGTTTATGTCTACATAAAACATAAAAGATGTGTCAAAATCATATTCAATAAATTTCACTACAACAAAAGGCATCTATTAGGAAGTATATAAGCGTCCTAAAAAACTATCTAATAGACCCTTCATTTTATAAGACCAAAAACACATGGGTCCTAACTAAAGGCATTTTTACTAAGATAAATGATATTAGCAAACACTTATCCGATAAGCATTTTTACTTAACGCTTACCGGGTAAAGCCTTACCGGGTGAATGCGATGAACATGACAAGGCCTGGAATGTTACCCCATAAGAGCGATGACATGAATCGCGAGCCTTACCTACTAAGTGAGATTGGCGAATCTAACCCCGTAAGCGTTTACAAGGTAAATCGTTGCATACGATACCATTTTGAAAGACTAAGGAGGCGTTTGGTTCATTTCAGGGAATGGGAATGAAAATGAAAATGGGAATGCAGGAGAATGGGAATAGGAATGAGCATTGCATTAATGTTGTTTGGTTAACCCACTATAATCAATGAAAAATTGTTTCATATTAAAAAAAATATGTTTTTCCAACTTGAAAATACAAAAGATATTTCATTTAACATCCATAGATGGAACAATGAATGAAAAAAAGAACCAAGTAGAAATAAAAATTTCATTCCCCCCAATTTGGTTAGGAATGAAAATTAATGGATCTGCAAGAATGATTCCATTATATAACATCAAACCAACACAGCAGATTTCATTATCATTCTCATTCCTCACCTCTCAATAACCCCAACCAAACGCCCCCTAAAACATTGTGCGTTATGGTAAATGATAGTGTTCAATTTTATCGGTAAGCACTTATCAGGTAAGTATTTAAGTAAACGACCCCTTAGTCTCATAAACAATACCAATAAATTGCAAAAACTGAAACCATAAGGGATGAAAATAGGGTAATTGATTCAAATGCCCATAACGCACATCCATTTTGCACAATATACCCACACCGTTACGCCGTTATAACGGCTATATAACGGCGATATAACGCATCAAAACGCCGTTATAACGGCGATATAACGCACCAAATGTGCGTTATAACGGCGTTTTGGTGCGTTATAACGGCGTTTTGGTGCGTTATAACGGCGTTTTGGTATAACGGCTCTTATAACGCACATTTGGGGGTATGATTGCAAAGTGGGGGTGGGGCTTTGGGTATACCTCCATGAAAATAGCAATTTGTTACACACTCATACCATAGGGACTAAAATCTCACTTTTGCTCCTTTTACTATGAAGAATTTTCTTCATAATCACAGTGGGTAGAAAGAAGAACTGAAGAAGAAGAAGATTGAAATCAAGATCAAATCGTTAAGCACAAAAATGAGCAATAACAAGAAGAGATTATTGATAATTGGAGGTACTGGTTACTTAGGTCAGCATTTACTAGAATCGATTTCAGAAAAATCCCCATTCGATTTCTTCGATCTATCAATGGCGTTCACACACCATTCCTCTCCTCCTCCTCCCCTCCTGCTTCAATCGGTTCCTAATTCTACTCAATTTCAAGTTGACTTGCAAACGGGTCTAGGGTTTGACTCCATATCTCGTACATTTGGCCAGGTTTGCTTTCTATTTAACCTAATCGATTGGATCTTATTGTTGTTCATCTTTTGTCTGATTGTTTATTTGGGGATTCCAGTTTGATGGATTATCGGAGAATTGGGGAAAATTTTCTATTCAGCTGTGTTTGGCAAACTAGTGATAAGCTAGCTTGTGAATAAAATCAATAAATTATGTTTGGCAACAAACTAGCTTATGAGTATGTAAAAATGACCAAAAAGAGTATCTTGGGAAATAATAAGTATTATTAATAAGGGTATAATTGGAAAAAGCTACAAAAAGCTCTTGAAAATGCTATAGCATTTCAATAAGCTAGCTTATGGTTCATCCAAACGTGTAGTAGCTTATGAGCTAGCTTATTTTTGTCAAACACAGCCTAATAGATATTTTTTATAGGTGTGTAGATTTGTGGATAGTAAATGCCAAAATTTGTGTATTTTGTGGTAGTCTTTGGTATGCAGATATGATTGGACTTACCGATTGGAACATAGGATTGGACAAGATGGCCCTAAAAGTTGTTTGATAATATATCATATGATAGTTATAAACGATACAAATTAAGGAAAATAATCAAGTAATTTAATTTTATAAATATTTTTACACAATTTTCGGTATACATAAATACATGCATACATAATAGTTAGTACCAAATTTGAATGAAAAGTTTGATATAATTGAGTGGTAGATATCATAAAGTGTGAGGAAAGTTCAAATGTGAACCACTTTTTGGTTGTGAACGTGAGGACAACCGAGAGCGCGACACGTGACGACTTTGAGTGTGGTCCCCACCTTTAATTCAATGCCCTCCCATGAATCACGCCTGGTCACCCGCCGTGGACTTGACGTGGCGCCTAGTCATCCGCCACATGTCACCTTTCGGCTGTCCTCACGTTCACAACCAAAAAGTGGTTCACATTTGAACTCACCCCCGTAAAGTGTTAAATAATTATAGATAATTTGGATGGCAATTGGATCGTGGATAATAATTGGATTGAATCGGTTTGGTTTTGTTGGACCGTCGTCCAATAACCAGCCGACCCAATTTGATATAGTTGAGTGGTAGATATCATAACATGTTAATAATTATATATAGAACGTTATGCATGAGGAGCGACTCATAAAAGGTGGCTTGTTTAATGTTTAGCAACATTAGTTGGTAAGCACTTTCTGGAGTAAGAGGTCTGACTAGAGTAAGTGTCTCTGTCTAGAATAATCATGTTTGGAAAATAATTGTTTACCAAGTATTCTGGATTTAGTGCCGAGCCGACTGACAAAAATTACCATTATAACCCTATATATGATGAAGTCATCTTAACTTGTAATGCAGCCCGATGTAGTGGTCAATTGTGCTGCACTTTCCATACCTCGTGCTTGTGAGACCGATCCTACACTTGCCATGTCCGTCAACATTCCTTCTTCACTCATAAAATGGTTATCAAGTTTCACCACAAGCAATACACTTCTTATTCATCTGTCAACCGATCAAGGTAATACAATCAAAACTTGCCCTTTTGGTTTCCTTTCGTTTTCAATTTAATCTGTTTTCTTGTTGTACTCACCCTGTCCCAAAATAAATGAAAAAGGCAAACAGTTCAAGAAATGTGTAATCATTACTCTTTTTAGTTACCTAAATGACAATTTTATCCTTGATAATAGAGTGAGTAATGGATTTCTCCATATCATTATTATTGGTAGAATTGGAAAGTAGACACTCACTTTTGAAACTGCACACTATTTTTGGGACAAATTAAAATAGAAATGTGGACAGTTATTTTGGAATGTAGGAAGTAATAAAGATTAACGGGAGCTTTGTTTCCAGTTTATGAAGGGACAAAGTCTTTCTATAAAGAAGACGACGAGGCTCTTCCTGTGAACGTATATGGCAAGTCGAAAGTGGCCGCAGAAGAATACATCGTTGCAAATTGGTCAAACTATGCGATTCTAAGAAGCAGCATCATTTTTGGGCCACAAACTATCTCGCCTGTCTCAAAATCACTTCCGGTTCAGGTATCTATGCGTTTTACAACATTATAAGTAGATTGAAACTTTCTTTGAGACGGTTTTTTGTGTGTTGTTGCTTACTCCTAACACGTTTTCACATTTTAGCACTGCCTCGTGTTTTTCAAGTTCATTCTCGTCAAAACAATTGAGCAACTTTTATCCGTTCTTTTTGCACAATTTGCATAGGTTGAAGGTTTACATGGAGACAGTCATTGGATTAATGGATTTTTTGGTTTGGTTTTTGAGACGCTTTTGATGATCAAGTCTTATCCTTTCTTTTCACACATTTTGCGTTAGTCAGGGGTTTTCATGGAAACAACTGCTTTTTGAGTTATATTGGATTTGTTTTTTTGAGAATTTTTGATGATCAAATTTTATCCTTTCTTTTCACACATTTTGCATATGTCAGGGGTTTTCATGTAAACAATTGCTCTACTCTTTCAGGTAGATGTAAGGTCGTCCCACCCCTAAGGGGACCTCTGAATGGGGTATATTGGATTTCTTTGGTTTGATTTTGAAGACCATTTTTTATTTATTACATTACATCTTATGTATTTCTTACAGTGGATGGATAATGTTCTTGCCAAAGGTCAAGAAACCAATTTCTTCCATGATGAATTCCGCTGCCCCGTTTATGTGAAGGATGTTGTTAATATCATACAAATATTATCCAAAAGATGGATTTCAGGTTTCATACTCCTCACTTTTTATACAAATTTCAAGGTGTAGCTCATGCATTTCTCCATTATTTACTTATGTTTGACTTTTATGGTCTAACACACTAGTTTCCATCTTCGATCTTAAAATAAATCCTTTTTGGTTTCATAAAAATTTTCTTACCATCATATTGAAGATAATGACAAGTATTAGAAATAAAAAGATGGTGTTAAATTTGTACCGATATTCATTTCGAATTCGAATTTAAGATGTTATATGTTTGACCTCTAAAGTCAAACTGTACCTCTTTCTGTTTCCTATTTTCAGTTTGATAAGATCCAACAAGATTTGGGGTTTTTTTGTTAATTTTCAGATGGGAAGAAAATGGGATTGGTTCTAAATGTTGGTGGTCCGGATAGGTTATCTCGTGTCCAAATGGCTGAGGTCGTGGCTCGTGTTAGAGGCTATGATACCTCGTTGATCAAATCCGTGTCGGCTTCATCGGTAAGTTTGAACTTGACCCATCTTATAATTTGCTCAGATGCACAAGGCCCAGGTCTTCCAAACCCGTTTCAAGAAAACCAAAAAAGCCCGCCTTTTGGGCCCGGGCCCGGTGAGGTTGAAAGTTGGGCCCTTTGGCTTTTTTGGGCCCGGTTTGGTTTTTTGGGCCCTGGATTGGGATTTGGGCTTGGGCCCTTTTGTGAAGCACTTTGTATGTCTTGTTCTTGTGATAAGATTTAAAGTCACGGTTTTCGCTTTTAGATCGATCGAGGAGTGAAGTCGCCGGCCGACATATCCATGGATATCAGTAAGTTGATTCAGACGCTAGATTTTACTCCTACTTCTTTCCACGATGGCGTCAAGTTGACGATCAATAGCCTCACATGAATTCATCGGTTGTACATATACGCAATGTTCAAAAAAGCTCGCCGCAACTGCTGCCATGGCGCGCCGTGGCTCAAGGCTTGTATCTCACGCCACGTTATGCCTGAGGCACGCCATAGAGTAATGCACGGGTTTTTGTAACCTAATATTTGATTTTACTTGGTTTTTTAATGTCTTATTTGATATTTTTATTATATAACTTAATGTAAATGGTTTATTATCTTTGATTCATTGAGTAATACTAGTAAAACTTTTATATATGTGTATAATATTATATAGGATATAGAGATTTGCCGCCATAAGTCACGCCTTGGAAAACGTCATATCCTCGCCTTGGCTTCCAAGGCTTGAGGCTTGGCCTTGCCGCCACGCCACGCCTCACGTTATTTGGAACCTTGCATATACGTAAAGGAAAATTGAGTATCTGATTCGTAATGTACGAAAGTTTGCATATCGAGCATGCTCAAAATTACGTCGATTCAAGATTGAAGCATGTTCACGTAACGAGTTGCTTTAGGTTAATTCATTTTCGGGCTTACTCTTGTGGTACTACGGTTTCGGGGGCCGAAAAGAACTGGGTTCGATTTATTTCACGGATGTAGCTTTTTCTAAAGTATGTTATATATACAGCAAATACTTATGCACACTTTTTACCTTTGTTGAGGTTTGAACCCTTGATTTTCTCGGAAGTTGGACTTTGTCTGTAATCTAGATGCGGTTATGTCAACGACCTTTTGGTTTAACTTCTTATTTTGTGGTTTCATTATTACGTGGGTCAAGAACACGGGACATTCTTCCAAGTTATGGAAATATCATATTAGCTAAATGCAACGTAATTTTTTATGGGGCTTTAGTTTAGCGGGTAAGCAGGTAGACATCCTTACGGAATGAATGAAGGGCTTCGGAGTCAGCTCTAGGCAGTTTCCCCCAAACAAGCACAATTTACCTCCACGTGATGACTATGGGACTTGAACAGTATAGTAAGGACACACTAAATGGTGACATTGTACCTTTTTAACGTAAAAATTACTAGATAATGTTGTGTACGAAGCAAGGTTTTGAAGCGTGACGTACCGGCAAGGCCAAACTTCAGGTCATGGAAGTTGTCAAGACGTTTTTCAAGGCGTGATTTATAACGAAAAGTCTGTGGTTGTTGTAGCAAGCCTATTAGAATAGTGGTACGAAGGAGCGTTGATGAATTGGTTTATTACGACTTGTATTTGGTTCTTCGTTGTGAATTGTCCATTATTTTATGAAAATGACAAGAGTATTGTACTTTTCAAGTGTTAATGGAGAAGTGTATATATATTTTGATGATTTACAAAGGGAGAATACAAGACTATATATAGGCAAGAAACCCTAAACAAAAGAGAAACCCTAAAGCCCATGGGCCTAAACAACTAGCTGTACAATAATTACATTCTAACACTCCCCCTCAAGCTGGAGTAGAGATGGCCAAAAAGGACCGGACCGGACCGGACCGGCCGGTTAACTGGGGACTTGACCGAGCCGTAACCGGTTAGGACCGGACCGATTAAGGACCGGTCCGTCAACCGGTCCACACCATCGGTTACGATTTTTGGCGTTTTTAACAGGACCGGTTAGGACCGGACCGGGACCAGTTAAGGACCGAACCGGGACCAGTTAAGGACCGAATCGATGCATTCAAAAAATATTACCGTTAATATAGACGTTAATATAGACGTTGGCTTTGATTTTCAGCATAGATGACCGTTTTTTGGCTCCTTTTGACCCCATTTGCCATATAAATAAGTGGTTTGGGGTTTGGGATGAATACCAACTTACAAACTTACGAAAAACGCAAAAAAACGCAAAGTTCTCGTTATAATTCGTATTCGTTTTTGCAAGTTCTACTCCCTCAACTCTCTCTTGTTAAACGATGTATTTTATTTTATATGTAATTAATGTACTTAGCTTATATTTTCGAAGAATAATAAAACGTATTTTTAAAGTAACGAACGTGACCTTTCTTTTGCAAGTTTATATAGTTGTAAAAAAAAAAACCGGTCCTGATCCATAACCGGTCCCTTAACCGGTTCTAACCGGTTAAGGTTAACCGGTTATCTGAAGTAGCCTAACCAGTCCTCACCTTCGAATCATAGGACCGGACCGAACCGTAACCGGTTACTCCTTAACCGGTCCCGATGTGTTACTGTTTAGGACCGGACCGATTAAGGACCGGTTAGGACCGGCCCGGGACCGGTATTTGGCCATCTCTAAGCTGGAGCATAGATGTTAATCATGCCCAGCTTGTTACAAATAGAAGAGACTCGCGAACCAGGCAAAGCTTTGGTAAAGACATCAGCCAGTTGACTGCCTGTTCGAACAAAGGAAGTCGAGATGGTTCCATCTTCTATCTTCTCACGAGTAAAATGGCAGTCTATTTCGATATGCTTTGTTCTTTCATGGAACACAGGATTGTTTGCAATGTGGATAGCCGCCTCATTATCACAATATAGGTCCATCGGTTTGGATTGAGCAAAGCCGAGTTCACCTAGCAGGTTACGTAACCATATCAACTCACAAGTAGTTTGGGCCATAGCCCTGTATTCGGATTCAGCACTTGACCGGGAAACGACATTTTGCTTCTTACTTTTCCATGAAACTAGATTCCCTCCAACAAACACACAATAGCCTGTCGTAGACCGCCTGTTTGTAGGATCCCCATCATAATCAGCATCTGTAAACCCTTCAATGACATGATGATTGTGGTTTTGATAAAGAATACCAAGCCCAGGAGCACCCTTCAAGTACTTCAATATATGTCTAACAGCCTCCCAATGTGGAGTTCGTGGAGATGACATAAACTGACTCACAACACTGACCGGAAAGGCGATGTCAGGACGTGTAATGGTCAGGTAGTTCAGCTTTCCCACAATTCTTCTATATTTTCCAGGATCCTCAAGTAGATCTCCATCTTCTACATTCAACTTCATATTTGGAATCATCGGGGCCTCACACGGTTTTGTTTCAATCATCCCGGAATCATTCAATACATCCATACAATATTTCCGCTGGGACAAACAGATCCCCTTCTGAGTGCGAGATACTTCAATTCCCAAGAAGTATTTTAAAGGGCCTAAGTCCTTTGTTTGAAACCGAGATGCAAGAAAACCTTTCAATTTCATGATCCCAGTCCTATCACTCCCAGTAATCACAATATCATCAACATACACCACTAACAGAATACATCCAGACGACGATGAAGTAAAAAACACAGAATGATCAAAAGAACTCTTTCGTAGGCCAAACTCAGTCACTACTGCATTAAACCGTCCAAACCAAGCACGGGGGGATTGCTTTAAACCATACAATGATTTACGCAGTCTGCATACTCTACCAGACTCCCCCTGAGCAACAAACCCAGGTGGTTGCTCCATATAAACCTCCTCGTGTAAATCTCCATGCAAAAAAGCATTTTCACATCCAGTTGGTGTAGTACCCAATCATAAGTGGCGGCTAATGAAATAAACAGGCGAATAGAAGTTACTTTAGCCACAGGAGAAAATGTCTCAGAATAGTCGACCCCATAAGTCTGAGCATATCCTTTTGCTACCAACCGAGCTTTCAAACGAGCCACAGATCCATCCGGATTAACTTTCACGGTGAACACCCATTTACAACCAATTGCCTTTTTGCCCGCAGGTAACTCTACCAAATCCCATGTATCATTATGATCGAGAGCATTGATCTCATCAAGCATAGCATCCCGCCATCCAGAATGGGCCAGAGCTTCACCAACTGTTTTAGGAACAGATATAGAATCGAGTGTAGAAATAAAAGAACGGGAGCGTGAAGAGAGTTTATCATAAGAGACAACTGAAGAAATAGGATAAGTACATGAACGCTTACCCTTCCGAAGAGCAATGGGAACATCAAGATCGGGATCATGTGTATCTGAAGGTGGTGGACTATTGGAAGCAATGGGAGCACCAGTAGGCAGATCTGCAGACGAAGACGAAGCTGGTATAGGCTCGGGATCTGATGTAGGTCGCTGCCGCCTATTATATACATGAACTATCGGTGGTTTAGGAGGCTCTTGAGACAGTGTGGAGTCGGATGGGGTAGGAGACTCGGGAAGTGGTATGGCATATACCAACAAGTCATCACTATCTCCTAGGCTGTATGAAGTGGACACAGGAAAGAATGGTACATTCTCATGGAATGTAACGTCTCGAGATACAATGTAGCGATTAAGCGTGGGAGAAAAACACTTATACCCCTTTTGAAGCCTAGAATAACCAAGAAAGACACATTTCAAGGACTTTGGATCCAACTTAGTTATGTGTGGTCGGGTATCACGAACAAAACAGGTACTACCAAAGATCTTCGGATCTATAGGAAACAATGGCTTTGTAGGAAACAACACCGAGAAAGGACTTTGTCCGTCTAAAACGACAGACGGCATTCGGTTGATGAGAAAACAAGCCGTAGCAACAGCATCAGTTTGCAACCATGAATCAAAATCGTTACCTTTAGGAGGCTCAGACTTGAGATGAGAAGCCTTTCCCATGCTTCGAAGATAGATACGAATAGTCTTACTCCACTCGAAAAAGTTGGAGCCATTAAGCTTGTTGTCGGTGAGTCGAATACCAACCGGAAGCATCTCGGGTACACGTGGACCGTTGTTGCTGGTAGAATCTTTGTCTTCTCCAGTCATCACGAATCAATCCAGAAAAGAAAAACGAATAATGCACTCACAAGGTGCGACAAACAAGACGACAAACGCACTCACAGGGTGCCAAAAAGAAAAACGAACCAGAAACTCGAATTAAGCCAGGAAAAAAAACGAACCAAAAAAAGCGTCACCGGAAACACTGTTCACTCGCCGGAAACACTGTTCACACGTCGGAAACACTGTTCGCACGTCGGAAACACTGTTCGCACGCCGGAAACACTGTTCGCACGCCGGAAACACTGTTCGCACGCCGGAAACACTGTTCGCACGCCGGAAACACTGTTCGCACGCCGGAAACACTGTTCACTCGCCGGAAAAACCCTAATGCCGCCAGAAAACCCTAATGCCGCCAGAAAACCCTAATGCCGCCAGAAAACCCTAGGGCTCTGATACCATGTTAATGGAGAAGTGTATATATATTTTGATGATTTACAAAGGGAGAATACAAGACTATATATAGGCAAGAAACCCTAAACAAAAGAGAAACCCTAAAGCCCATGGGCCTAAACAACTAGCTGTACAATAATTACATTCTAACATCAAGACTAAATGGTGCACAAAAAATGATACTGCAAGATCTTTGGTCTCTACCCGGACTAGATGAAAAAATGAGATCGCTCCATATCACATATGGACTCGTTGAGAATGATTCTGGTCTAGGTGGTGGCATATTAGAAGTAGAAGGCACTCTGGTGGGATCCTCAAGGGCATGCAGTCAGTTTGATAAGGATCGAGTGACATTACTTCTTCGATCGAGTTATTTTTAATATATAACTACAGTGACGTAACAAATATGTATGTGACTTAATACTTAAATAGACTTAAAACGAACAAATAAAAACTAAAACCTTAAATAGGTAAATAGTTAATCTTGTTCCCATCTATGGAGAGTTAACGCAAGCTCTTTGACAATTGAGGTAAGTAGTAGGTAGGTAGATTCAAGAGATACTTTTTATAGAGATTTATTCCCGATTTTTCACTCTATCATTTTTTATATGCCTTATATATTTGGTATCAATGTTTATTTTTAACTTTTTAGTTTTATGGTATTATTCAAAACACTAACATAACACGTGTGAGTGTGTCTGTGTATATATGTGTGTCGGTGTGTGTGAGTGTGTGTGTGTGTGTGTATGTATATGTATATGTATAGGAAGGATCATGCTAGAAGTTAAACATTTTACGAGAATGTAAGAAGTCTCAATATCATATATGATTACATGCTCTTTGGGTGTGTTTATTCATATATGATTAAGCATCTATGTAGCATTAATCTAACACGTGTTTAATCATATATGATTAAGTTTGTATATCATATGATATCACACTTCTCGCTTTTTCGCAAAATATGTAGTTTCTCATTTGAACTTTCTCCTAAGTGTGTGTGTGTGTGTGTGTGTGTGTGAGCGTATGTTGCCTTACAACATGCCTTGTAAAACGCAATGGTTTCGGCATAACTAGTAAGGCTTTAGCCTTGAACCCGCTGCCACGTCATGCCTCACGTCCATCTAGAACCTTGTCTTTTTGTCATGTTCACTAAGTAACTTACCAACTTGTGTCCCTTTTGAATATGGTTAATCATATATGATTAAGCATGCCTACAATGTGTAATCATATATCATATCGTTTTCACACTATGCCTACCGTTATTTCAATCTTTGCTTATAAGAAACAAAAAAAACAAGGAAATTTAAAAAAATAAAAATAAAAGAGCAAAGATTTTAAACTAAAACTATGAAAATGATAATTCCACAAGTACAAGGAAGAAAATAACAATTTCAACGAACCACTATAGAAACTTAAACTTACTAAAAGACATTCTTTGAAAACAATATCTATTTTGTAGAATATGTCAAAAGCCAAACAAATCATTCCAAAAACTAATATAACTCGAAACGTTTCAACAATTAAACAAGTCGAAAATGCATGGTTTTTACACGGCAAAAAGCATTCGACCAGCAACGAACAATCACTCTTCCATCCGGTTATCCTCAGCAGACTCGTGTTGAACCTTGACTTTAACCTTGGC
Source organism: Centaurea solstitialis (assembly GCA_030169165.1). Classification (NCBI taxonomy): domain Eukaryota; kingdom Viridiplantae; phylum Streptophyta; class Magnoliopsida; order Asterales; family Asteraceae; genus Centaurea; species Centaurea solstitialis. The sequence goes on along the minus strand of CM058042.1, from coordinate 32,479,772 downwards.
CGGTGTAGCGGTTGCGTTTTTAGCCAACGAACCGAGGGTGACACCAGGGGCAACCACCATGTGGAGTTGTTGGTCATGTTCCTTCCTAGCCTCACGTCGTTCTTTGGCAACCTTGCCCTTCATCCTGCACCATCATCATAAATAGTAAATCAGTAAACCAAACCAAATAAATCGAGTAAATATTCCACCTTGAAAGACGAGGTGGGGTCTAGGGAGGGTAAGATATACAGATACCTGACATTTACAACAAATGGTATACCAAACTAAACAAACTCAGTATACCCCCACTAAAGACTAGATGGTGAGGTCCAAGGAGAGGGTTAGATGAACACACCTAGTCATAGTTCTAAGAACATCTCCAATAGATTCCCAAAACCTTCTCCAACATGAAAAATCAAAAATCAAAATCTCCAAAAAAAAAAATTATATTCATCTCCCAGATTCCCCATTTTGGAGAATCCACCATTGATTATAATATTAAAATATTATTTCTCTATCTAAATATTTAAAGTTTCCTATTGATGTTTTCCCTTGGTAATCATTTTTGAGGTTATCTCTCCATATTTGGAGAAAAAAACATTTCTCACTCCGACTTCCCCCATTTTGGAGAAAGTTTTTGGGACGCTGTTGTAGCAAAATTTTACCTAAAATCCCCATATTATCCATTTTAGATAAGCTGTTGGAGATGCTCTAAGTAACTCTATATGACAAGTTATAGCACCAAGGCTTGGCTTTGTTGCCATGTCAACCCTTGCGGCTCCACTTAAACGTTTGGCTTGTGTTATGGCACGTTATTTTGTAAGGAGTGGGTTTTTGTATTTATTTCCAATATATAACTTGGGGAATAATCTATAACTATGTACAAGACCTAAGACTTAAATAAATATAAAAAGAATTCTATTAGTAGGTAAATGAAAACCTTATTCCCATTCCCGTACATGGAGCCATTGCATTCTTGATATTCTACTTTTTTAGTTTTGTAACTTTATATGAACTTATGTTGTTCTACGGCATTATTCAAAAACACTAACACATACAAATATATATACATATACGTGAGTGTGTGTGTGTGTATATATATATGTTGCCTTAAGGCACGACATGATAAACGCCGTGGCCTCGTAGTACTAACTCATAAGACTTGAGGTTAGACCTCAACACCATGCCACGCCACACGTCATTTAGAACCTTGCCTCTACCCCAAAAAGTAGAGCGGATGTTCCCTTTTAAAAATAAAATGACGAAAAAACTCAAATTATAAGTGAGGTAAAAGAAAAAGACCTGTTCTTATGGTGCATCTCCTCCCTACGGAATCTGACTTTGTCGATTGTCTTGATTGCCTTCAGTGTGTTCTCGGTGAGGTTTCTGTCGTACCTTTCTGGCCTGTTACGCTTCCTTTCGAACTCAAATGTGGAGTCCTTGAAAGTTCAAATAATTGGATTGTTAGAAATAGGCTATAGTTTTCTGTGAAAGAATAATGTAAAAAAATAGACATTAAACAAGTTTGTGTACCTGAGTCATGTCCTTGCCATGTAACCTCCTATAAGCCTTGGTCCATTTCACTTTACGAGGATTCCTCTTCATTTTGAAGTTCTTGTGGCATTTTGATCGACAAAATCTAAAGATCTGTCATTCCAAAGATTTCATGTTACAATCTCAGGCAAACTCGAACAACTCAGTGACCCTAATGAGCCATTTTTGAGACTTCTAACCATAACTTAATAAAAATAATTAATTTGAAATGCATACAAGCCGAGCATTGGCTTAGGTGAGCAAAGACAGAATAAGCCTTTTAAGGGTTGGCAAGCCACAAGAATACTTTTAATGAGCCAAGAAGCTCAGATTTGGCTTGTATGACATACATTATATCATGGAAACTAACAAACAATATAATCTACCAAACATATATTAAAAAATACCTTTGCGTCATTTCGCACAAACTGAATACCATGTCCCGGGTATACTGTAGAGGAACAAAACCAACACTTCTCCAATCTCATTGCAAAATCTTACAATGAGGCCCCAATTTTTCTGCAAGAAAAGGGACATAAATTTATGTAAGACAATTCCAATATAGCAAAGATCATTAAGGGATAAAGATCCTCTCACAAGCTTATATATAAATGGACTAAATGAATGTGCGAGACCGATCCTACAGTTGCCATGTCCGTTAACGTTGGTTATCAAGTTGCACCACAAGCAATACGCTTCTTATTCATCTATCAACCGATCAAGGTAATACAATCAAAACTTGCCCTTTTGGTTTTCTTTCGTTTTCAATTCAATCTGTTTTCTTGTTGTACTCACTCTGTCCCAAAATAAATGGAAAAGGCAAACAATTCTAGAAATGTGTAATTATTACTCCCTTTAATTGACTAAATGACAATTTTACCCCTAATAATAGAGAGAGTAATGGATTTCTCCATATCATTCTTAAGGGTAGAACCGGAAAGTAGACGCTAACTTTTGAAAGTGCGCACTTATTTTGGGACAAAGATTAACGGGAGCTTTGTTTCCAGTTTATGAAGGGACAAAGTCTTTCTATAAAGAAGACGACGAGACTCTTCCTGTGAACGTATATGGCAAGTCAAAAGTGGCCGCAGAAGAATACATCGCTGCAAACTGGTCAAACTATGCGATTCTAAGAAGCAGCATCATTTTCGGGCCACAAACTATCTCACCCGTCTCAAAATCACTTCCGGTTCAGGTATATATGTGTTTTACAACATTAGTACACATCAATACATAGACATAAGTAGATTGAAACTTTCCTTTTGAGACGGTTTCCCTGTGTCGTTGCTTGCTCCTAGCACGTTTTCACATTTTAGCACTGCCTTTCGTGTTTTCAAGTTCTTTCTCGACAAAAATAAAATAAAAAATAGACCAAGTTTTATTCTTTGAGGTAGAGTTCAGGCTTGGGTACGACCCCACCTCTGGATGGGATGTATCGGATTTGTTTGGTGTGTGTGTGTGTGTGTTTTCATAAGGCCGTTGTTATTATGCAATCCATTAAAAGGTTATAACATGTGCAACCCTCATCTAAACCATTCATTTAGTCCATTTATATATAATTTCATATATACCTGAGTATACCATAGCTCAAGATAACAATCTACCCCATCTAATAACCCCCCCCCCCCCCCCCCCCCCCCCCCCCTTAAGAACACCAAACCTGACCACAACTGACTACATCCACAGTTTGAAGCAACACTGAAGGAATTGGAATTGGAATTAGAATCCTGAAGGAATTGTGTTTGGTTGGCAGGAAATGGAATTGGAATAACATGAGTTTGTAAGATACCATTATACCAATGTCTAGACATGGTATACCTAAACATAAAGATACATTATCAAGTGAAAAGCAAATATTATGAAGAAAAATGGCAAATAAAGAAGAAACCAACAACTGCAAATAGGAACAATTGGTAGAAATCCAAACCAATAACAGCAAATAGGAAGAAATCAAGAACAAGACAGGTTTCTTGGTAGATTGTTGCTATTAACTTTGGTAGATTTATTTACAGCAGATAAGAGGAATGATTTATTTACAGAAAATCGAGAGATAATACCTGTGAAGGAGAAGCACCGGCGGTCGTCGGCGACGATGCAACGGCGGTCGGCGGCGACCGGAAGCAGAAGACGTGTGAAGCGTCTTATTTTGTTTTAGGGTATTTTGTTTTAGGGGCTGGGCTATTATATTAGATGAAGGGTAATTTGGTAATCAATAAAACTAAGCCCAATAACACAAAACAATGACCACTCTCCATTAAGAAATAGAGGATACAATAGCGACTTCAAAGGAAACAAAGAAGAAAAGAAAAAAAAACAAACACACAATCGACTTACAATAATATGTCGACCAAACCAATTTTGTTACCTACCTCGGTATCGTCCCAACACTCGCACATCGAACATTGGCGTACCCACTGTCTTCATCACATCAGACCCCTTCTCCGATTGATCATTTGAATCTATTTTAGATATACATATCTATGGAATTGTTTTTGTTAATTGAAGACTTCTTCGATCTTAGCTTTCCTAAACCTTGATTTCCCCTAAAGAAATTTAGAAAAAAGATCACGATTCGACTTTAGAAATTGGTAATGATTTGAGGTTTTTCTTTTTTAAAAAAAATATATTCAAGAATATATAATAACATATAATGCAATTAAGTATATAAAAAAATAAAAAGACCATATCACCCTTAGTTTAACAAACTTTTTTTTAACTATGTTAGAATGAAGGATGTAAAGTAAAAAGAAATTCAAATCACAGGGACAAAAATCGTTGTAAATAGCAAATCATATGGACGAAAATCGTAGTTTACTCTTTAATTTAACAAGTTAAAATAACAAGAAGACAAAGGGGCTGTTCGGTTACAGCTTATTGGGTTGTATAACCGATATAGCTTATTCGCTCAGCCATATCTAGTTGTTCGGTAGGAGCCTATTTGCTCAAGTGATGGCTGATTCGCTCAGTTGGAGAAATCATGTCCTCCCCGTTCAGCCATTTTTTCAATCCTTTTATTCCCTTTTTACCCTTCCCCCTTTGCTCCTCCCTCCTCACTTCACGCCTGCTCCCCCTTTACTCCTCCTTCATCACCATCAATAGCCTGCAACAGCTACTCTCTATACGAAGTAAATTCTTGCTAATTTAGAGTTCTCGATCCGGTTATATGTTAGGTTTCTTGTTTTTGATACTGAAATCGAGCAACAGAAGAAGAAGAAAAGGCTATGTGGAGTTTTGGTTCTCCATTGTTGGCTTCTTTTATTTTGGTTCTTGCTGATTTTTTGTTGCTGGGTTTTTCTTTTTGGTTCTTGACTTCTTGCTGGTTATTGATTCTTGATTGTTGGGTTCACATGAAGAAGAAGCACAGTCGGAATAAAACTAAAAGGGAAAATTTCATCTATATCCTTAAAAATTTGCTATATTACCCATATATCCTAGTAAAGTGGAAATTACGTATATCTCCTTCAAAACCTCTAAAACTCACATATATATCCTTTTACCCAATTTAATTATATTTTAAACATTTAAAAATATAAATAATTATTTATAAATTAAGTTTAATTTACAAATTACTTAATTACCCTTTTTTCAAACAATCAATTCCATTTATCTTAATTACCAACTTCTCAAAAATCAAAATCATCTCCTTCCCCAAACCCTCCTCATCACCGACGGAGTACTTCGAGGTCGCACTTTGGCTTCCTACCGCCGACGCCATTCCGGTATGCTCCGTCGATGTACTAAGAAACACCTCCGCTGCTGCTGCTGCTGGAATCGACGTCCACTTCATTTAATCGAATGAACGCCGACTGATAAACGCCGGCGAGCCTGATGGAGAGCGTGAGATTTTCATTTTATCGAGTGAAAATCGACAAATACCTCATCATGTCCTTCCGTACATTTCACGCAACTCCGTCGTCGATGGGTTTACCCGTACTCGGCAGGAAAAGCTCGATTCCCTCGATCCAGATGCCGACGACACTTCCGTCGTCGGTGGGTTTACCCGATATAGTACACGGAAAGGTTATCGTTAGGGTTTTCCGATCGGATTTCAACGGCCAGCCGTGGAGATGTGGATACCGGCGTCGTAGAAGTCAGATTGACGCCGTTAACGGTGATGTTATCGCTGGAGTATTTGTAGGATTCTGGCCGGAAAATGAAGTAGAAGATGGCGGCGGAGATGGAGAGAAGGATTAGGAGGATGAGTGCAATGGCGATTGTGGAATAGAGGCATTGGCAGCAGCAACTTCGTTTAGGTTTTCGATTGGAGAGTGTGGATTTTTGGGCGTTTTCCGATGGAGGTATGCAGTAGATCTGATCTTTGGGGATCTGGATGATGTAGGTTTCTTGAGGTGGTAAGAGTGGTTTATCTTCGGAGAGTGGTGGCTTGACGACGGTCGGAGGTGGTGGATTGGGGTGGCCTGAAAGATGAGATGGATGAACACGATCGGTCATTGTGGATTGAAATTTAATGCAGAAATGGAAATTTGAAATTTGAAGTAATTTTGGAAGTGGATGATTATAGGGAAATCTATTAAAGAGAAATTAATGATTTTGGGGAAGGAGATGATTTTGATTTTTGAGAAGTTGTTGATTATAGATATAAATGTAATTGATTGTTTGAGAAAGGGTAATTATGTAATTTGTAAATTTAATTTAATTTATAAATAATTATTTATATTTTTAAATGTTTAAAATATAATTAAATTGGGTAGAAGGATATATATGTGAGTTTTAGAGGTTTTGAAGGAGATATACGTAATTTCCAACTTTACAAGGATATATGCGTAATATAGCAATTTTTTAAGGATATAGATGAAATTTTCCCAAACTAAAAAACTAGGTATTGTTGGGTTTTTTCTTTTCAATTAAAAAGTGGGTTTTCATCATTTTGAGTTTGTATTTTAATTTTTCTTTAAATCCCATTGAATCATCCGTGTGGTTTTTAATTGTTTTATCAAGCAATAGTTTTTATTCATACAAAAAAATAGAATAAGGTTAAAAATAGTCATTTTTTATACCGAGATTGTCTATTGAGCATAATAACCGAACAACAATTTATCTATTAACACACAAACAACTATATCTAGACAGATAGCTATATTCATACAGGTCTTAATAGAAAATGAACCGAAGAGCACCAAAGAAAGATCATAAAAAAGTTGGCTGCTGTAAATTGAAAAAGACCCAATGATGACACACTAATATAATTTATTTTTTAAATATACGACAACAATGATCATGTCTTCTTGCTTGCTTTTACTTCATCACTCCCTTCCCTTCTAGGGTTTTGATCCATTTCCATTCATGCACATAAAACCAGGTACCTTTCTCTCTCTACATACATATATAGAGAGAGAGGGAGGTTCATACCAAAAATATAACTTTTTAAGAAAACGCGAGAAGCAATCTCAACCACTCATCTCGGTCAACAAAGACGGCTTTGACCGGTCCCCCCCTTTAATAATCTCTACCCTCCCATGAATCGCGTCAATCCTCTGTGATCACGTCCACCGTAACCGCAAGATGAGTGGCCGAGATTGCTTCTCGCTTTTTCTTAAATTGACATGCTTTTCATTTGAACCTTCCCCTATATATATATATATATATATAGAGAGAGAGAGAGAGAGGAATAATCAAATAAAAACCTTTTTTTTTTGTAAAAACTTTAGGAACAATCTTGGCCATCAGTTAATATTGATCAATGGTTAAAATTATAGATGACATTTTTTTGTAATTTTTTAACAAATACTTGTCCACACCTGATTATAAGCCCACAAGGGCAATTAAGACATTTTAACATCTTCCCCATCTTTCCCCATCTTCTAAACCTAACCTCTCATCTTCTTACAGCAACCACATACCCAACCCCATCTTCCACATCCACCACCACCACCACTTGCCGCCACCACCACACAACCGTCACACCACCGCTGGCACCACCGCCGCCGCCACAACCACCGGCGACTCCTACCTAATCAACTCCGCCTGGTTATAACCCTTGCTATTGTAACAGCGTCCTTCAGGTTTCATTCCATTTCCCTCCCTAAAACTCACAAAAAAATTTCTTTCTTCTTCTTCTTCTAGTAGAGCTTCATCAATGGGGGTCGTACGGACGGATGAGAGCCGGAGGGCTGAAATCGAGGAGTTCCACCAGATGCTGTTGTCCTGCTCCAACGCCGTCGTCGTCCTCAAGGTCAGAAGCGAAGACGAGTTCAATCGCCGCCGCGGCACCGTCGCCGGCGGCGGAAATGAACACGGCGTCGATCGGAAGCTCGTTTGCGTCACTAGCGGCGTCTCGTTCCTCGGAATCGCCACCGTGAAACAGCTTTTGATCAGAGGATATGCGGTTCGGATCATCGTTGATAGCGAAGGTGAGTAAATCTCGAAACGTTTTTTTGATTCTTGTGATGCTAATCGATCAAATCTATTGCTATTTTGTGTATGATTTTGGAAGTGATTGCGTTTGACTTCGTATAATTGGATCCAAATTATCACTGTTTTTGTGTATAAATTATACTAAGCAATTAATTTGATCCAAATCATGAATCTATCACTGTTTTTGTGTATAGTTTTTGGAAACATTTTTTATTTTTGTTTTTATAGCTGGTTTTATCGTTTTTGTGATGGAAATTGATTGAATAATTGTGTTTTGTGTGTAAATTTTGGAAGCGATTGATGTTTGAATTCGTGTAATGATATTGAATGAGGTTATGAACATGATAACTTAAGCGATTAATTGGATCGAAATCATGAATTTATCACTATTTTTGTGTATAGATTTTGGAAACGATTGATGTTTGACTTCATATAAGGATATTGAATGAATCTATGAACATCTACTAAGCGATTAATTCGATCCAAATCATGAATTTATTACTATGATTTAGTTTGTTCTGCCTCACCATCACCAAATCAACTCCGCCGAACTCCACCGTAGATCCGACGGTTTTCGTCAGCGGCGTAAAGATCACGCGACCGGATCTGGAAATCGAGGAGTTCCACCGCCGGCACCACCACCGCATCCGTCTACACCGACGTCGACACCAGATCTGAAAATCGAAGAGTTCCGGCGACACTAGATCTGGAAATGGAGGAGTTCCGGCGACACCGTAATGAGAGAGCTATGAATGTGTAAATGTAATGGATTACTTATGAATATGTAAATGTAATGGATATTGTGTTTTGTATTCATAAGGTGAATATTCAGTGAATATGAATATTCACCTGGTGAATGAATTTATATAATTTTTATCTGGTGAATATGAATATTCATAAGGTGAATATGAATATTCATATGGTGAATATATGGTGAATATGAATATTCATATGGTTCTTATGAATATTCATATTCACATTATGAATATTCATATTCACCATATGAATATTCATATTCACCATATATTCACCATATGAATATTCATATTCACCATATGAATATTCATATTCACCTTATGAATATTCATATGGTGAATATATGATAAATATGATATGGTGAATATGATGGTGAATTTGTATAATTTTTTATCCGGTGAATATGAATATTCATATGGTGAATATATGATGAATATGATATGGTGAATATGAATGTGAATATATGATGAATATGATATGGTAAATATAAATATTCATATGGTGAATATGATGGTGAATTTATATAATTTTTATCTGATGAATATGAATATTCATAAGAAGAATATGAATATTCATATGGTGAATATATGATGAATATGATATGGTGAATATGATAGTGAATATTCATATGGTGAATATGATAGTGAATATTCATATAATGAATAAACTGCGATTTTCAGATCAAGGGCTTAGATTATTCCAAGTTTTTACAAAAAAGAAAACTTGAGGAATAATCTAAAATGACGATCATGCCCTTTTTAGATCAAAGGCTTAGATTATTCCTCAAGTTTTTACAAAAAAAAGTGGTTTTTCTTTGAAGGACCCTCTATATATATACATACATACATACACACATATTGATAATCGTGTTGCAGGGCATTCAATCTTCAATTTCCATGATCAATTGATCCAAAATCACTCCAATGAAGAAACACCCAATTCAATTTCACACCTTTCTTCAATTTATCAACACAAGAAGATGCCTTTTAATGGTAGTAGCTTTAATCACCACAATCCATTTCTCCTTTCAAGCCCTATTCCTTCCTCACCAAACTCTTCTTCCATTTTCTCCCAATTTCAACAACACAATCTTCAATTTGCTCAAAAGATCCATTTGGGTGAAGTTGCATCTCTTGATCTTGGCCAAACAACCCATGAACTACTCTCTCTAGAAGTTGCATCTCTTGATCTTGGCCAAACAATCTTGTATGTAGTGTTTCCATCGAAAATGTGGTACCCAAGGGGGTTAATGAATCCGTGGCTGGAATACGAGCTCGGGTTCTTCCGATTAACGAGAAGTATGCGTTGTTCGTGAGCGATGATCGGAAGAGAATGGGGGTGTTTGATGCCACCGTAATCGGTCATGTATAAGGACCAAATGAAACAGCTGTTGGTTCGGCATCATAGATCCTCTCGAGCTATGGTATTGTCTTTTTTACGAATTTGCCCTTTTGTCGGAATTTTTCGGGTTTATGAGAAAATGGGGTGGAATGTATCAAAATCTTGTAATATTTGATGACGTGGATATCTGATTACGAAAGGCGTACGAAACTTTTACAATTGGATTATGGTGAAGGTAATGATAAATTTGGTATCGACATCGTCACATGTTATAAGTTGGTCCTTGGTCGAAAATGGGTACAAAATGGGAAATTTTGAAAACTTTGTTACGTTTTGATAAATTTGCTTCTTTTGCAAATAAGTAGTCGTTTTTGTTTTGAAAACGATCTTTTGGCACTCAGGTATTGCTTTGTAGCGGCCACGATGGTCTTCGGCTCGGGATCAAGATATTCTTGCTTCAAAGGCGCGAATTACTAATGCGCCCCCACGAGTGGTTGATCAAGAATTGTACGCTCCCGTGTTTCGTAATGTATCCATGTTCAAGAGGTTAATCTCAATTTATGTTTGCTTTCTAGGATAAAATAGACCGTTTTATAGGACTTAAGCTTATAGGATTAAACAATTGTGTGTCTCCTATAAAGGTGTTGTAGGATAATGTTATGACGATTTTGGCCCCCCTAACAAGTTTTTTAAGCCATTTTGAAATAAAGTGTCCAACTAGACTTTTTTTATATCTTATTATTTGAAGAAAAAAAAACTTGGGTTTTGTGAAAAGATGTGTTCATTACTATTAAACTAGAAGGTATTCTTTGTGTAGTTCAAGGTAGTTAGTTGGTATTCTTTGTATAGTCCAAGGGACTATTTTGTAACATCCATGTTTATATATTGCAATACAAGAGAAGGGGAAAGGCACGCATTCAGTTGAACTCTATTATGGTATCAGAGCTGATCACCTCCCCTTCTCTTCCTCTTCCTCTCATTGATTCAATTGATCAGTCTCACCTTAAATTGATCGAACCTTTCCTCTCATCCTCGATTCAATTGATCAGTTTCAAATTCAATTGATCGAATCTTCCTCTATTGATCGGCCTTCTAATTTTGATTCTTCTGATTGACCCTTGTCTGATCGGCCTTCTGAATTTCAGCGATCACTCTTCTGACCGGTGACCACCCTTCTTATCAGCGACCACCCTTCTAAATTTCAGCGACCACTCTCACCGGAACTCCCACTCTTCCAGCCCCTCTCTCCATGACAGGCGACAACAAGCCCCCTCCCACTTATCGAATCCATCCTGCCACCACCATTACCAACATCAAAAATCACATTCCCCTCGTTCTAGGTACCGAAGAAGGAAATTACAACAATTGGGTTGCCCTATTTAAGGTCCAATGCACCGTTTGTAAGGTGCTCGATCACATAATCCCGCCCGATGCCGCCCCTTCGGAACATGATGAAGAATGGCTCTGTCTCGATGCCATTGTTTTACAATGGATTTACAGTACCATCACAACTGATCTGTTGACCACTATCCTCCATCCCGATAATACCTCTCATAAAGCGTGGCAAGCTCTACAAGGCATTTTCGTTGATAACAAACCTACTAGGGCCATCTACCTTCAACAAAAATTCTCTAACACGAAACTAGCGGCGTTTCCGGATGCTACCGCTTACTGTAGAGAATTGAAATTGCTTTCTGATCAGCTATCTAATGTTGATGCTCCTATCACAGATCAATCCTTGGTTCTTCAATTGATTTCCGAGCTATCCAGTGAATTTGATAACCTCGCTACTACCCTTCAACAGAAGGACGTTCTACCCTCTTTTACAGCTGCCTGTACCGCCTTACTCATGGAAGAGTCCCGCAAAGCACAACAACAGCCTACTGCTGATGTCCATGCTGCTGTGGTTCAGCCCACCGCTGCTGCCCCGGAGCAGCCTATTGATGTCTCCAACAGGTTCAATCAGCGAGGTGCTGATTCGTACCGAGGACGCGGTCGGGGAGGACGTCACCGCGGTCGGGGTAGGGGTTGCGGACGCAACAATTTTTATGGCCCGGGAAATAACTCTACTGGTCCCGGGTACCCTCCACAACAGCCCTGGCCTTACCAGCCGTGGGGCTACTCTCATCCTCCATGGGCGGCTCCACCGTGTCCATACCCGACTATGCCTACGTTGCGCCCTCCAGGTCGAAATCCGGGTATTCTTGGACCAAGTCCATCAACAAATTATGCAGCGTATACTCCTACAAACATTGAGCAAGCTCTCCACACTATGACATTGAATCACGATCAGAATTGGTACATGGACACCGACGCAACAAATCACATGGCTCACTCGGCAGGTATCTTAAAGTCTTATGTTAATAATGGCACAAAATCTATTCTTGTAGGCAATGGTTCCAAAATACAAACCACCGATGTTGGCCATACCACCCTCCCTCCCCCATATCCACCCCTTTACCTACCTAACATACTTGTTTCACCATCCTTGATTAAAAATCTTTTATCGGTTCGCCGTCTAACAACTAATAACAATGTTTCAGTTGAGTTTGACCCTTTCGGTTTTCTTATGAAGGATTTCAAGACCAAGCGCCCTATTCTCAGATGTGACAGCTCCGGGGACCTCTATCCGCTGTCAGTTCCTTCCGTTCAGGCTGCTTTTCCCTCCACCTTTGCTGCTCTTTCTCAGGACTTGTGGCACCATCGTTTGGGCCACCGGGTTCTGATTTACTTCGTGTTTTGAATAAAACTAAGTCTGTTTCGGTTTCTAGTTTTAATAAACAACAATTATGTCAATCATGTGTTTTTGGTAAACAAGTGAAATTACCTTTTTATGATTCATCTTCTTACACTAGCTTACCGTTTGATATAATTCACAGTGACTTGTGGACCTCTCCCGTCCCGAGTACGGGGGGTCATCGTTATTACATCTTATTTTTGGATGATTTCACCAATTTTTTGTGGACATTTTCATTACAATATAAATCCGAAGTTTATTCGGTTTTTCACCAATTTTCTATCTTAATCAACACCCAGTTTGAAAGGCAAATCAAAACCTTTCAATGCGATAATGGCACCGAATATAACAACCGTCTGTTTCATCTCTTTTGCAAATCCAAAGGGATGCAATTTCGTTTCTCGTGTCCGTACACCTCCTCCCAAAACGGTAAAGCCGAGAGGAAGATTCGCTCCATTAATAACATCATTCGAACTCTCCTTACTCATGCGGCGTTACCTCCTTTTTGGCACCATGCTTTAGAACTGGCCACATACCTCCTCAATATTCTCCCGTACAAAACCAAAGCCAACCATACTCCCACCTACCTTCTTTACCGTACCACACCGTCTTATTCCCATCTCCGCACCTTCGGGTGCCTCTGTTATACGCTCCTACCATCCACCTCCATTCATAAGCTCCAAAACCGCTCCAAACCATGTGTTTTTCTTGGCTATCCGGCCAATCACCGCGGCTACAAATGCCTCGATCTTTCGTGTATGAAAATTGTCATTTCTCAGCATGTTCTTTTTGCTGAGACTGTTTTCCCGTTTAAATCCCACACTCCGCTACCTACTTATGACTTCCTTCATGAGAACACCGAGACCGTCCTTCATCCTTCTCTCCGGTTTCCTCCTCAACCAACGAATCCTGTTGTCTCTGGTGGCTCTCCCTCGGCTCCACCACCACCGGCTACTCCAGCCCGGTTTGGACAGGTTTACACCCGCCGACCTGCACCTCTTCAGCCACCCTTTACCACTACTAATAACCCTTCCACACTTCCCTTTACCCCACCAACCTCATCCCAACAGCCGCTTTCACCTTCACAGCCCTCTCCCTCCACTTCATCAACCACACCATCCACTTCCTCCACTTCATCAACCACACCATCCACTTCCACCCCACCCCCACCCCCACCCCCACCACCCCGTCGCATGCAAACCCGGAGCATGACCGGGCATGTTAAACCACGTATACCGTTTAACCTACATGCCTCATCTACCATCGAACCCCTTTCGAAAAACATCGCCAACGCCCTTTCTAGCCATTCTTGGAATCATGCTATGCAAGATGAATTTTCTGCCCTTATCAATAATAAGACTTGGGATCTCGTGCCTCGTCAGTCACACATGAATGTGATTCGGTCCATGTGGATATTCAAACACAAATTAAAATCGGATGGGTCTTTGGAACGGTATAAGGCTAGACTCGTTGGGGATGGTCGGTTACAACAAATTGTTGTGGATTGTTCGGAAACGTTTAGTCCGGTAGTCAAACCGGCAACCATTCGCACGGTTTTGTCTCTTGTGTTGTCCTATAACTGGGACATCACACAATTGGATGTTAAAAATGTGTTTCTACATGGCCACTTACACGAGACAGTTTTTATGCACCAACCCCCAGGTTTTCGTGACAAAAACTTCCCGGATCATGTTTGTTGCTTGAAAAAATCATTGTACGGTCTTAAACAGGCACCCCGGGCGTGGTACCAACGCTTCACCGACTATGTGACCCATCTTGGTTTTCGGCCCAGTTCGTGTGATCATTCACTCTTTATTTATCGACGCGGTATAGACACGGCCTATATCCTTTTGTACGTTAATGACATTATCATGGTTACCTCGTCTGCGAAACTGAAACACCACTTTATGAGTCATCTGTCTTCGGAATTTGCGATGAAGGACCTCGGGTCTTTCTCTCTCTTATTTTTTGGGCATAGCCGTCACCAGAACTGCGGATGGCCTGTTCTTATCACAATCCCGGTATGCTCAAGATATTCTCCATCGAGCTGAAATGGATAATTGTAACCCTGTTCAGACACCTGTTGATACCGCTGGCAAGCTTAGTGCCGAGTCTGGTGACTTACTTGATGATCCTACGCCTTACCGTAGCCTGGCGGGTGCTTTCCAGTATCTTACTTTCACGCGTCCGGATATCTCGTATGCTGTCCAACAAGTGTGCATGTATATGCATGCCCCCCGGATGCCTCACTTACTCGCATTGAAACGTATCCTACGGTACGTAAAGGGTACGATAGATAGCGAGCTTCTAATGCAACCTTCTCGGCAGTTTTCTTTGGTTGCTTACACTGATGCTGATTGGGCCGGCTGTCCTGACACCCAACATTCTACCTCTGGCTATTGTGTATTCTTTGGTGATAACTTACTGTCATGGTCCTCAAAACGACAGACCGTTGTGTCTCGCTCCAGTGCCGAGGCGGAGTATCGTGGGATCGCAAATGTTGTGGGTGAGATCTGTTGGTTGCGAAACCTTCTCTTGGAACTGGGACACCCGCCCCGTCGCACATCGTTGGTCTACACGGACAACGTGAGTGCCATCTATCTATCGGGTAACCCCGTTCAACATCAACGTACCAAACATGTGGAGATTGACATACACTTCGTTCGCGAACAGGTTCAACGCGGACAGGTACGGGTCCTTCATATCCCGTCTCGCCTTAATTTTTCAGACATCTTCACCAAAGGGCTGCCTCGCGTTCTCTTTACCGATTTTCGATCCAGTCTAAACTTGCGGAAAACCTCCACCTTAGACTGAGGGGGTGTATTAAACTAGAAGGTATTCTTTGTATAGTTCAAGGTAGTTAGTTGGTATTCTTTGTATAGTCTAAGGGACTATTTTGTAACATCCATGTTTATATATTGCAATGCAAGAGAAGGGGAAAAGCACGCATTCAGTTAAACTCTATTAATTACACTGATCAAATATGTCATAAAAAGCTAACATGAAACTTCTAGATAAAAGTTTTCAGTTAGTTTTTTTATATGACAGGTTTGAATAGTGTTATATGAACACATCTTTTTTTACAAACCCCATTTTTATTGACAACTTTCAAATAATATCACATAACAAGTCTAATTGAACATATTATTCCAAAATTGTCCTAATGAACTCGTTAGGATGCCCAAAAATGTTCTATCTACTTATGGTAACACTAGTACATATGACTTATCACGCATAACTTTTTGGTCTGATAAACCTAAGGGGTTGTTTGGTTGGTTTTCCATTAAGTCATCTATGAATAAAGTTGTCCGTGCGGTTTAATTTGCATGTTATAGACTTGAAAGGTTTTTGTATGGAAGGGTTTTTTCATATACAGAAGGAGCGTGTTTTTTAATTTGGAGAAACAGGTTTCAACGAAACCTGGCTTTCTGCATAAAGCTCTCTCGTAAAAGCTTATTAAATAAGCCACTTTCTATATCATTAAACCAGTACCAAAGAGTCCTATATAGTTGACCGAATAAGCTACGAGTCCTATTAAGCTTCTCATTAAGCTACTAACAAACAAACTGTAAGTCTTATAAAGCAGTCTATTAAGACATTTTGGAAATATTTGGCATCCTATAAAGCCGATTTTGTTGTGTTCTTCCATCTGAAGGTCCCCCCCCCCACCAAAAAAAACCCTGCGGAAGTGTGTGTGTGTGGGGGGGGACCTTCAGATGGATATATTGGATTTGTTTGGTTTGGTATCTGAGACGTTTTTGATGATCAAGTTTTATCCTTTCTTTCTTTTCACACATTTTGCATAAGTTAGGGGATCTCATGGAAACAATTGCTCGATTTGTTTGATATGGTTTTCAAGACGGTTTTTGATTTATCACATGTTACGTATATCATACAGTGGATGGATAATGTTCTCGCCAAAGGTCAAGAAACCGACTTCTTTCATGATGAATTCCGCTGCCCTGTTTATGTGAAGGATGTTGTTAATATCATACAAGTATTATCCAAAAGATGGGTTTCAGGTTACATATTCCTCCTTCCCTTTGTATACAAATTTCAAGTTGTTGTTCATGCATTGCTCCATTTTTTTCTCATGTTTGAGTTTTATGGTCAAACACACTAATTTCCATCTTCAATATCAAAAGTAATCATTTTTGCTTTTGATAAAAATTTTCTCACCCTCATATCAAATTTATTAAGAAGCATTAGAAATAAAAAGATGATGTTAAATTTATACCAATATTCAGCTTGAATTCGAATTTAAGAGGTTTATATGCTTGACCTAAAGTCAAACTGTACCTCTTTCTGTTTCCTGATAAGATCCAATAAGATTTGTTTTTTTTTTTAATTTTCAGATGGGAAGAAAATGGGATTGGTTCTAAACGTTGGTGGACCCGATAGGTTATCTCGTGTCCAAATGGTTGAGGTCGTGGCTCGTGTTAGAGGCTACGATACCTCGTTGATCAAACCCGCGTTGGCTTCATCGATAAGTTTGACCTAGAGGCTAGACCGTCTTATAATTTGCTCAGATGCACAAGGCCGAGGTCTTCAATGCCCGTTTTCAAGAAAACCAAAAAACCCATCTTTTGGGCCTGGGCCCGGTCGGTGATGTTGAAAGTTGGCCTGTGTAGGCTTTTCCTAGTCGGGCTTTTTTGGGCCGATAAATCTGGGGCCGTGAAAAAATTGGGTTTTTAACACTGGGTCTGGGCTTTTTGGGCCCGGTTTGGGCTTTGGGCCTGGGCCTAATCAAGTCGTGCGTTTTGGGCCCGGCTAAAACCGGGGTCTTAAAAAATCGGGATTTCAATGTTGGATCTGGCCTTTTTAGGACCCGATTTGTGCTTTGGGTCAGGGCTTTTTTGGGCCCGATTAGGATTTGGGCTTGGGCCTTTTTTGCATATCTTGTATGTATTGTGCTTGTGATAAGGTTTAAACTCGCGGTTTTCGGTTTTAGATCAATAGTGGAGTGAAGTCGCCGGCTGACATATCCATGGATATCAGTAAGTTGATTCAGACGCTAGATTTTATGCCTACTTCTTTCCACGATGGCGTCAAGTTGACGATCGATAGCCTCACATGAATTCATCGGTTGTACATATACGCAAAGGAAAATTATCCATTTCCGTCACTTATTAAAGTTGAATATAGGGCATGCTCAAAATTACGTCGTTTCAAGATTTGAAGAGTGTTTGCGCTAACAATCGCTTTAGGTTAATTTGTTATGATTTCGGGCTTATTCTTTGTGGTATTTTGGTTCCGGGGGCCGAAAAGAGTCGAGTTCGATTTATTTCGCGGATGTAACTCTTTCTGAATTATATTATATATACGGCAAATACTTATGTGTATTTCTTAGCTTTATTGAGGTTTAACCTATTGACTTTCTTGAAGGGCATGCTGTATTTGTAATCTAGATACTATCACTCTATCAGTATCCATTTGGGACAATGACTCTTTGGTTTAACTTTTTATTTTATCGGTTATTTATTACGTTGGTCGAGAAGACGAAATACGGAGATATCATTTTTGCAAAAATGCAACTCAATGGTTTATGCGGCTTTAGTCTAACCAGGAAAATAGGTGGACATCCTTATAGAATGAATGCAAGATTTAGGATTCTACTCCAGACAACATCCCCTTGCTTGCACAATTAACCTTTTAACCGTTTCACATGTTAATCATGCTGCCTAGCTTGCACAATTAACCTTTCATCGTTTCACGTGTTGATCATGGGACCAGTACGATATGACAAAGATGCTTCATAAAGTGGCGTCTTACCTTTATGGGATATGAAGTACAAGATGATGTTGTGTACCAAGAAGCCTTGATGAAACAAATTGGATTAGAAGTTGTATTTGGCTTTTTGTTGCAAAGGGACAATTATTTTATAAAAAATGTTAAAAGAAAAAGAAAATGTTATAGTTTGACCTACCTTTTTAACCAATTTTTATATTTTAACTATTTAATAAGTTTATAGAATAAAGATAATGCACGATTTATTTCAAAACAAATGGGTTGAAATTACATCCAAGAGTAAAATACGGATTTTGTTCATTGTGGTTTAGAGAGTTTTTACTCAAAATAGTCTTAAATCAAAATAAGTACAAGGTGAGACTTCTTATTTACAATTTTGCATTTGTTGGATCCTTTTTTCTAACGAAATTAATTAACCCAGTTAACTCAAGGATGCAACTTTATAAATTGTTGAAACCGTGCAAACCCATCTAAAACCATTTATTTTTAACACATTCATTATGATTGATTACTCGATTCATCAATGATCATAGATTTCATGCAATAATCTTACATATAATGCATAGTATTTTCATTAAATACATATATGAATGGAATGTATATATATATATAAATGGAATTCTCATTGACAATGCATATAGATGTGCATGTAATTATGCTCATATCTATATGCATTCTATTCGTATATGCATTTAATGAAAATACTATGTACGGTTATAGATGAGATTTGCACGGTTTCAACTTTTCAAAAAATGTATTTGAAGGTCTCTCTCTCTAAACACAAATGAAACCCCTCTCCCACTCCGTCGACATCTATCTCCTATTTCCCAGCCACACTCCCCGACTTCACGATCACAACGACACCCTTGTGTTTTCGAATGTCATTAAACCCTCTCCCAACTAGGGTAAATCTTCGGCGATGGTGAATTAAAGCGATCTGTTTTTTTTAGATCAAGAATATGTTTTACAAAAGATAAGAATGTAAAAAAGTTGGTTGAGTAGATATGACTCCCTTTTTTGGGCTGAGCGAAAAAAGCTACTTTCTTACTTATTAATTCACTTTCGACATATATATGGCTTAGCAAATAAGCAATATATGCTATACAGTCCATTAAGTTGTTACGAAGCAACCCCTAAGTATCATATGTATATATATTATATAATACTACATAATATATGTGTATTTATTTCTTAATTAGGATAAAAGATAAAAGTAAGGTAAAAAAAAGACTAAATTACCCTTAGGCCATCATTAATGGGGACGGTGTGTGAGTCGGTACCGGCCGGGTACCGACGGTGCACACCATCGAGCGTCACCGGTAGAAGGCCGGCAGTGGTAGAAAACGGTGTCCAGGTACCGATTGTTTGTTGATGACCCACCCCCACCCCCTACCCGCCCTCTCTCTATCTCTCTCTTATTTCTCTCTCTCTCTCTCTCTCTCTCTCTTCTTTTTTTTATTTTTTTAATAAATTAAATAGAGGGGTATGGTATTGGTACGGTTAAGGATGGATTGGTACGGTATTGGTAAGGTGTTGGTAAAGTTGATGTGACGCTGATGTGGCAACAAAAATGAGGGGTATGAGGGGTACGGTTAAGGATGGCCTTAGATTTATTTGGATTAACGAATTCTTTTTTATTTCATTAGAAAGAGGGATTCAATAGACACGAAAATATAAACCAAAACTCCTATCTTTGTGTTTATTTTGATTTTAAAACTATACTATACATACATAATCTATATATAATATTAATTTACGTAAAAATTAATTTATTATACATATAAATATACATATTAATGGATGCTCAACGGATTAATTGAAATGCAAATAATAGAGTATATATATACAAGTTTATTGTCAATACTTTTAAAATAAACTAATTACTGGATATAATACTATTAATCATAAATTAAATTATAATAAATAATTTAAATTAAGCAAATTATATTTGTAATATTAGTTTCTCTAATAAGAACTAGAAACGTACCCGCGCGCGTTGCAGCGCGAAGTATGTATCAATTGCCCGATTTTTATATACATCATTGTAAACATCAATTTAATAATATGTGCTCAATCAATTAACCTCCTAATGGTTTAATGAATAGTTAATTTCAAAAATTGAAATAAAAGTATTATCTTTATATAATAGAATATATAATATAATGGAATAAAAAATATTCAATATTGGCCTTATTTCGAAGGTATTGACGAGACAATTATGATGGTATAATTTGTTAAAAAAACGTAATTTTAATATAAATTTTAGTTCATAATATATGATTAGTTAGATTATATGATAAGGGTTTTAAATAGAAAATAAAAAAGTAAAGGACTAAAATAAGATTTAATAACTAACTATGGGGATACAAAGTGTAAATGTGTAAAATGGAATGTTGAACAAAAGAAACTGTCATATTGAATTATTTGCTTTTATATATAGTATAGATATAGATAGATTATTTTTTTTAAAATTATCCCGGATCAAAAAGAAAATATAAAATTCCGAAAACACCCTCGGCCGCCAAAAAAGACAGTCGTCATCATTCTCCGGGCAGCTTAATCAATCATCCACCCTGCCCGAATCCAAAGTCTTCCAAATCCGTCCTCTTATTCCCCTGCCCGTAAATCTCGGTCAGCCTCACTGCCCTCCGTCCCTCACTTCTCAAAACAGTTTCAACGTTTCAACTGCAAAAAACTAAAACTTCTCTCTGACGATAAACCTATACATACAGATTATCTGTATCTATCTATATGCTTCCTCTCTACGCAACGTACACTCTTTAGAGTTTCTTCTGTGTGTTTTTCAAACTCACCGGAAAAAAATGTGGAGGAGAACGGTAGCTCGATCGGCGGTGAATCTCCGGCAATCACGGAGGATGTCGATTGCGTCTTCCGGATCTTCGATTCCTGGTCCTTGTATCATTCACAAGCGTGGATCTGATATCCTTCATGATCCGTGGTTTAATAAGGTTTGTTAGTGATTTATTGCTGATTATGAGTCAACGGATGATCTGTTTTGAAGTATATATGGTGTTCTTCGTGTTTTAATTGTTTAGGTTAAAACGGATTTTAGGTTTAATTTGATTTGGATGCTTGTTTGATGAAGTAGTTAAACGGATTTTAGGTTTAATGTGTGAAATGATTTGAATCGAATTGGAACAGTGGAAGTGGTTGATTTGGATTAATGAGTTGAGGTTATGTTTGTTGAGTTGGTGGATTAGGTAGGTTTTTAGTTTGGTAAGTTAATTAGGGTTTATGAGTAGATTTGGAGAATGTAGGTTATATGATGGAGTTGTTTTATGCTAAAAATTGAGCAATGCAGGTTAATGACTGGATTATGGAGCTTATTAACTACAGATTGATCCTACAGGCTACAACATAAAAAGACAAAAATAATGAAGACATTGGATTTTGGTGTTCTGTTAATATAAAATGCTGTAGTTAAACTTGAGCAATTGTTGTATTAGTAAATAGTTATTTGAGATGCGTTTTTATATAGTTGAGGTTTGTAATGGTTGTTGAAATGCCTTAAATGAAGGCAAAGGTCTTATCTTTATGGTGTCATTGGATCTTGGTTGGCAGTTAAGCTTGAATATTGATGAATGAATCTAAAGTCATAAATAAATCTTTAGTTACAAATATGACCTGTAATAAATAAGAAAGATAATGGTTGTCAAGGTTAATTAATATAATCGACGGTCGAGTTTATTAACGATCGTATATCGAAGATATCATAGTCACAGGGATCTATTGTAGTCGGTGGCTATTATGGATTTTTCACCCACACTGTTGTAACTCCCGTCATTCAATGAAAAACTTTGATGTATCTTCTTTATAACCTCACTGTGCAAGCTGATGGTCTTTATAATCTAAAGCTACAATTTGACTATTTTGATAGTTTTACTTGCTGTTACCAGAGACTGTTTATGACCCATTAATCATTCAATATCCGGACTGTTTTATGAGCAATTGATCATTCAATGTCAAGTTCTGCAATGAAGGATAAAATACATTAGGAAGTTGTTCAAAATTAAGTGGTCCAACTCGGTGAGCGTTTTTCATGATGTTTTACTCATTATTGTTTTTCAAGAGCAGGATACTGGGTTTCCCATGACAGAAAGAGATCGACTTGGACTACGTGGTCTCCTCCCACCTCGTGTCATCTCATTCGATCAGCAATATGATCGTTTTAGTGAGTTCTACTTTTTGTACTCCTTTCACTCTTTTGTGATTTCTTTTCAAGTCAATTTTATTTATACATTTACTAAAATCAGTGATTTTTGTTTTGGAATCCGCTGTGTAGTTTACTAGTTCATACTTAATATATACCCATCTCAATTAGACAAGATAATGATGTATTTGTGTTTCATACATCGTACTTTGTTACACAAGCATGTTTTGCATACAATGGTGCAATGTTTGTGGGCAAGCAGATAAATACTCCAAGCTATTCAAAAGGCATACACACACATATGGAAGCTCCTTTATAGATACTTTTAGAGGGCATAATCTTGTATTTTAATCTTTAACAAGAAAAGGACCAACTTGAAGTTCCCATCCCTATACATGAACTCCTCACGTCTTCATGATGCGTGTTTTGAAGCTGCCGGATAAAAAGTAGTGACTTTACGTGTGTTGGAGCAAAATTGTTTTCTCTATATATAATGGTATGCACAGAGGAGCTTCAAGATATATATGATAAGGATGTTTTTTTTAATTCTCAAGGATCCACTTCTGTCGAATTTGGTCAACTAGTTGTCAAGATGTCATTAATGACCAATTAGTTGCAAACGGCATTGCTGCAATGACTTAATCTATTATGTATGCATTTCCTTGTTATCAGTATTTAGTCTTCAGAAACCAGTATGTTGTATTTCTACACGTGTTTATGACTTATTTTTCTAAAGTTTTGGTGTCAATTTTTCAGAATATTATTGGTTACTAAACTCCATTTTCTTAATTTCTGCTAGTGGAATCATTTCGGTCATTGGAACACAATACAGAAGGTCAACCTCTGAGTGTTGTATCATTGGCAAAATGGAGAATCTTAAATAGACTACATGATAGGAATGAGACGTTATATTACCGAGTAAGTATTCTGGTAGATATCTTACTCTATGAAGCCATTAAACATCATAATAAATTTAGTAACCTGGCTACGTTTCCCTACAGGTACTTATTGATAATATTAAAGATTTTGCTCCTATAATATACACACCAACCGTGGGTTTGGTGTGTCAAAACTATTCAGGATTGTATAGACGCCCACGTGGAATGTACTTCAGTGCAAAAGATAAGGGGGAGATGATGTCCATGATATATAACTGGCCAGCTAAGCAGGTTTGATTTTGACCACAATGGTGTTTAATCTAGTCATGCTCTCTTTTAAGTCATGGCATATATGATTTTTTCATTATGTTATCTCCATATGCAAAAAGATTATGTAAATTCCTGTATAGTGCATGCTAAATGGTCATAACTGGTTACATCAAGCGTTTTCATCGTATTTTATTTATTCATCGTCTTAAGTTTATATGCAAAATATGATTCTACATTTCAGGTTGAGATGATAGTTCTTACAGACGGCAGTCGTATTCTTGGCCTAGGTGATCTTGGAGTTCAGGGAATGGCCATACCTATTGGGAAGCTCGATATGTATGTTGCTGCTGCTGGTATCAATCCTCAAAGAGTATGCTCTTTCAATTTCAGAACTTCAATTTATGTGGCATACTACTTGCTTAAATGCAATATCTTCCGTTGTCCTGAGTGAAAAGAAACTGTCAGGTGTTTTTATACTATATATGCTTGCTAATACTCTTAGTGTACATTGCAGGTCCTCCCTATTATGCTTGATGTTGGAACTAACAATCAGAAACTATTAGACAATCCCCTTTGTAAGTAGATAGGTGCACACGAATGTGTGGTATTGTTTTACCTTTACTTTCCTGCCTCTGAAACTGCTGTCAATATTCTGTTTAGGGCTGTCTTACATCCTGATGGAGGTTAAGCTAAAGATTTATGCTCTCACCTATTATTGATAATGTTAAAGTGTTATGAAGATTGATGACAGCATGTTAGATTTGTTTCTTTTTTTTTGGGGATGAAGACAGCATGTTAGACTCGCAACTCCTCATAACTAATTTAACTTCCACCTTACCTCTATCGTGTATATAAATACAAGAATCATGCACTTCTTGAAATAAAACAACAATAGAGTACATCTAATTCTTTCTCTCTCTCTCTCTCTCTCTCTCTCTCTCTCTCTCTCTCTCTCTCTCCCCCCCCCCCCCCTCCCCCTCTCTCTCTATATGATATAACCCAGAAGATGAAATTGAACGAAAAACAATAATAGATCAACAAAAGTAGCTTACTTCAAGAGGCAAGCTTCTCCCCATGATTCTAATACAATCTTTAGTAAAATCTAAATCAAATTAAGAGGGTGTTTGGGATTGCTTTTTGAGCTCCAAAAGTGCTTATTGACTTATGGTGGTAGGAGAAAGTTTTTAAAAAAGTGTTTGGATTAGCTTTTGTGATGGTAAAAGCTAATAAGTCAATAAGTGCCTTTTAAAAAAGTGTTTGGATTAGCTTTTACGTACAAAATTACCAAAAAGGACTTTCAAAAGCACTTGGGTCAATAGAATTAAGGTTATTTATGTAAATTTCCAACAAAAAGCACTTTTTATAATCAAAAAGTCACAAATGTGTGACTTTTTAAGAACTCCATTTTGCTCCTTGTCAAAAAGTCATTTCAAAAGCACTTTTTGAGTATCTAAACAAGCTTATCAACTTATTCGCTTTTTGAGAAGCCAATAAGTCAATAAGCACTTTTGAAAAGCAATCCCAAAGACCCTCTAAGTATGAAAAACAAAATCTCTATCCGTATTTGTAAGATTTCTTAACTATAAACCATCCTTGTTGACAACATGAAACTTATCCCTATGTGTGGGTCTAACAGCATATTGGAGTTTTCTTTCAATATATAGTCAATACATGAATACCTGCTAAATTACACTCCTGGAAACTGCCTCTTACGAGTGTTCAAGCCTAAACGCTGCACAAGTTTAGAATAACCCATCAAGGCAGCATAATAATTGGCTGAAAATTATCTTATATATGAGGAAAATCACCCGAACTGAATGATTGTTTTAGATATTTTTTTTATTTGTTATAATTAATTGTTTGTTGGCCCCATCAGTCAAATAAAATAGATCATTCCTTTGGAAAGAACCAATCAAAGAATTTCTTTATATCCCTTCGTGAATTTTCGCTCTGCTATCTGCATGACTTCATAAGGATTTCGTTTCACCCATATTTATTTTGACAGATATAGGACTACGACAACCTAGGTTGGAAGGAGAAGAATATATATCCGTAGTGGATGAATTAATGGAAGCTCTTCATGCACGTTGGCCGAAAGCTATTGTCCAGGTTCATTTCTTTTCAAGTGTTTGGCTTCTTTTCTTATGTAATGTTGAATTCATATGAACACTTTTATGGTTGGCCATGTTAAATCAGTTTGAAGACTTCCAATTCAAGTGGGCTTTTGAAACTCTTGAAAGATACCGTAAGAAGATATGCATGTTCAATGATGACATACAGGTTAGCGTCTACTATCAACATATTGATTCTACCCATTGATTTCAAAACATCATAAGAATCGATAATAAGGCAGCAATTTTCTGACGTGTTGTTGGTTTCTTTCAAGTCTGCACCCTTCATGCCTATGTGAATCTTTGCAGGGAACTGCAGGTGTTGCATTGGCTGGATTGCTTGGAACTGTTAGAGCTCAAGGTCTGCCACTATCGGACTTCACAAAACAAAAAATTGTTGTCGTTGGAGCTGGAAGGTACTATAGGCGTCAATTCTTTTAAATGTTTCTAACTTTTCATATAACTCTATGCGTAGAAGATAGTTGTTATGGGCATCCTTTGAAAAAATTACTTGCTATATGGTTCTCAGTGCAGGGCTTGGTGTTCTTAACATGGCCTATCAGGCAGTTGCAAGAATGGCAGAAACGGAAGCAAAACCTCAATTTTTCCTACTTGATAAAGATGTATGGCTTACAGAACTGGCATCCAATGCCATCGTCCAATTTACCATCTTCGCTATACTTGTTTGGTTTGTCAGTTAATGCATTAATATGAAAGTGCTATTGAGGATAGAGGTTGTTAAATCTACCCCCAAAATTACAAAAGTAAAAAGAAGAGAAAAATAAGTGTATCCTACATTTAGTCACTTACAAGTTCTAATATATGGATGCAGGGTTTGATTACATCAGAGAGAAATGGTATTGACTCAGCAGCTGTACCGTTTGCCAAAGCTGTTGGCGAGATTGAAAGCTTAGGACTCCATGATGGATCTGATCTCCTTGAAGTGGTACATATATTTTTTTACATAATCAGGAATTCTTCCATGGAGAAAGGATGGTCTTGTTCTCTAGAATGAGGCAATTCTATGAAGTTATTTGTTTCTTACTTCATATGGGGATGTCAATTTCTGGTTTTCTGCAGGTAGAGAAGGTCAAGCCTCATGTTCTTCTTGGTTTATCTGGAGTTGGAGGTGTTTTCAATGAGCATGTACGTACCCTTTTCACTATAGATTGTCTAAGTCTAATCTTTTTCGTTTTTTATGAAATAGAACTTTGCATGAGATAAGTTTATCGCAAACCAGTGATATTTGTGCACATTATTACTCACTACTTGAACCTGGCAGAATAATCAATAATTAAAACCTTTTATCAGAGACATAGTGTTGAAATATATAGTAGTTGCTATAAATAGCAGCCCTAGTGTTGAATATGAAGCCTAATTCAAACTGGAATTAGTTCATGACTTCACAAGAATCACATATGAAATTACCATCTTAGCAAGAATTTGGTTAAATGGGTTATGATGGTTGATAATTGATGATGACAGTTATGTTGTCTTATTCTCTTTTTTCTGTTTTTTTTCCTCCAAAAAGATGATGTTTTTTTGTCTATTGAGTACTCTTAATCAGAATTCAAGAATCTCATAATAAATTCCTGTTGCATGGTTATTGATCCTAACACCTGGTTTAACAATGACGCTGCCAAGATATGAGCGAAAAGTCCATTTCCAAGTGATTCTTTCAGAATGCTGTTTTTTTTCTTTTCTGTTTCCCTCCTATATTCTAATTCTGATTTCTAAATTTTTCTCTCATCTAATATGTTTTTCCTAACAATAACAAAGATCACATCATGAACTCACGAGTCCTCGAAGCATTACAAAACTTGTAAATTTGATCACTTGCATTCACTCGTCAGTCATATCTTTTGCTTGTCAATATATACAGGTGCTTAAAGCCATGCGAAACTCTGATTCTCCTAAACCTGCTATTTTCGCCATGTCAAACCCCACATTAAATGGTTTGTCTTTGTGAATTCCTTAGATGCATCCTAAAAGCAACCCATAAATTTTCTATTAATCATTTATATATATATATAACTCATGAAACAGCTGAATGCACTGCTGAAGATGCTTTCAAACATGCCGGTGAAAATATAGTTTTTGGAAGTGGAAGCCCGTTTGATAACGTTGATCTCGGTACTGTTTCTTCACGTTCCATTTTGTTTGGCCATCGAATAAATTTGCAATTACTTCTGTATTTTCTCTTTACAATAATCTTAATATTTAACACATGGGCAGGAAATGGCAAAGTAGGTCATGTGAACCAAGCAAATAACATGTACCTCTTCCCTGGGTCAGTGTTCGTTTCACATTGTTGTTATAAAATATTTTTCGTTTTTGTCATATTTGTGTGATATCTTTTGCTTATCCAGGATTGGTTTGGGATCTCTCCTCTCTGGTGCTCATATTATATCCGATGGAATGTTGCAAGCAGCTTCTGAATGGTATGGATCATGAATTGAATTTATAGAAGTTGAGACTTAGGGGCTGTTTGGTCGGTTTTCCATGGATAAAGTTGTCGGTGTGGATTAATCTGTTTGTATAGAATAGGATGGTCTTTGGTTGGAAGATTTTTTTCACAAATGGAAGGAGCATTTTTTTTAATTGGGAAAGACAGGAGTGGAAAAAACTTGGCTTTCTGGATAAAGCTCCCCCTTAGAAGCTTACTGAATAAGCCACTTTTTATATCATTAAGGGACTACCAAACAGTCATGGTAGGATTGTGAGACACAGCTTTAGTTATGTATTTTTGATTGACCTTAAGTAGAATTGCTCGTCTCTTGGTTGTATTCATCAAAAAAAAATGGCTTCATTCTCATTTTATGCTAATGAAACGGACCCTGAGCTTGGGTCAGGGGGAGCAACGCCCCACACTGACCTTGATACCCCAAGTGTGGGGTTCTGCTCCCTTTGACCTAGGCTTGCTAACGATCCCATGAGACCCCTATTGTCAGCTAATGTAACTTTTTTCCTGTACAGCCTTGCTTCTTATATGACCGACGAAGAAATTCAGATGGGGAGACTTTATCCATCTATTGATAGGTACTACTCTTAGCTATGTAGATATGTGTATTCTTTCACTTTGACTCTCAAGTGGCCAATTTGCAACAACAACATTAGCATTTGCATTTCATTATTAGTTGTCAAGAGTCGGGATCATGTGAGAAATGTTCATCTGCGTGAGAAAAGGTGAAGGTACCTTATTACTGTGCGACTGTTACATTATATTGTGTGAAGGTTGTAACCTTCACACAGCATAAGGTTATTTCACGGGTTTCAAAACAAACCTGTATACGACATAAAGGTACCTTTACCATTTCTCGCCTTCTGAAAGAAGGGTTCTGAGCAGAATAGAACAACCCTAGTTATCAAAGGGTAGTTACAAACAATTTGATTATAGTGTTTTCGGAACATAAGATTCCTTTATTTTGTCAAAATTGAACATTACTATATCCTTACATTTATCAGGAAAGATTTTTCGCTGCTGTTATATATAGATGCTTTTGGATTTTTAAAACAAAGAGTTAAGTTGTTGTAGTGGTAAAAGTGTGTTCCCCTAATGGTAGAGGTCAAGGGTTCGATTTTAACCACCATCATTTTTAATTCTAGCATCATATTTGCAGTTTTGGTCCTTATGATTTGACCACTTTTGCGTTTTTGAATTATAAAAGTTACATTTTACTCCCTTAAACAGTTAAACTTATATATTTATTTACTTTATACCTTTTAGTTTTCTATATTTCATTTTACATTTCAGTCATATTAACACATATAGTCGTACATTGAATAAAATATGTTAAAAAAATACGTTTTAATTTTAACAAATTACACCATTATAAACGTATCGTCGATACCTTCAAAATGAGCCTAATATTGAATATTCTTTGATCGAATTATTTTATTATATACCATATATACTACGATTATAAATGTATTTTTAACGTAACATATAATCGTATATTAAGTAAAATACGTTAAAAAAAAACTTTCGATACACGCACATACATCATAAGCCGCAGCAACGCGCGGCATTCCCACCTCGTTATTTATAATTTTAACAAATAGTCAACAATTTTCTTGAAGTAAGTAAAGTCAAACAATTTTCTTGAAGTAAGTAAAGTCAAACAATTTTCTTGAAGTAAGTGAAGTCAAACGTTGCAATACAAGGGACACTTGAAGTAGTAAGGGATTATTTGGTTGGTTTCTATTAAGTTCTGTATGGATAAAGCTATCTATGTCGATTAATCTTTCTATATAGATTGGGAAGGTCCCTGTTTGAGATTACCTTTTAGTGGATGGAAAAAGCGTATTTTTTACTGGGGTTAGGCAGGTTTGGAAAAAAAACTTGGCCTTTTGCATTAAGCTCCCCTCTAGAAGCTTACTGAATAAGTCACTTTCTATATCATTAAGCCACTAGCATATGGCCACGCATAGCTAACCGAATAAGTTGCGAGTCTCATTAAGCTCATTAAGCTACTATTAAATACGCTGTTAGTCTACGATAGGTATTGCCTACTCTTGGATGATGCTTGAGACTCTTGATCTATATTTGCAGCATCCGACATATCACGGCTGAAGTAGGGGCAGCAGTGATTCAGGCAGCTGTTGCTGAGGAACTGGCGGAAGGACATGGCGAGGTTGGGCCTAGAGAGCTTGCACACATGTCAAAGGTATGACTAAACCCTCTATCTATACTTCCCAATAAGTTTGGTTTCTTTCAAATGCAACAATGTTAAAGATAATAGATAAAACTACAAAATCAAACCAAAGGAACCCAGTATATCGGTGGGGTTTGGGGAGGATAAGATGTATGTAGGGAATGTTAATCTTAATCAGTTGAAATCTGAGCGGATAGGTGGAACTCACAAAATACTCTCTAAAAGAGTCCTTGAGGAGAAAGGGGAGGTTCCGACATGTGTGTGTGTATATATATATATATATATATATATAGAGAGAGAGAGAGAGAGAGAGAGAGAGAGAGAGGTTCAAATGAGAAGTGCTGAAAAAATAAGTAGAGAAGTGATCTCAATATGGTTGAGATCATAGTTGACTAGTCAAACATTGCGGCTTTGACCAATCAAAAGCCGCAATCTTTGACTAGTCAAAGTTCAGTTGGACGCGATTCACAGAGGGGCAGAGGTCAAAGCCACCTTTATTGACCGGATGAGTGGTGGAGATCACTTCGAGTCCCTAGAGTGGCAAACCTTGGTTCTGATACCACTAGAGAATACATCGAACCCCCATATCACTCTCCAAAAAAGCCGTTGAGGAGAAAGGGGAGGTTCCAACATATATACAGGCAAAATGGTCTAAGTCTAGCTGATGTGGGTTTCCAACAAAAACCAATGGATTTAGATAGATCCGATCCAATCATCCAATGGATGTTGGTCATCTAATCCAATCCCATTAACGTTAGACATCTGTTTCAATCTAATTATCTAATTCAATCGATGGTTGGATTGGACCAGTTCCATCCATTAGATGTGACTGTTGGTTATCCATCGGATTGGATCCATCCAAATTTTCTTATACGATTTTCTGTTTAAAAGCTATGACGTATAAATATCAACTAAAAACAATATTGTAAAATGTTAATAATTATATTTAGTTATTAATTGGTTCAATTTTTTTGGATTTTGGATTGTTATCCAAGAACCGACCGATCAAATTTGGATGTTGAAATTTTGCATCTGATCTGATCCAATTATAGTTGGATATCCTATTACAGTCGGTTCTAATTGGATCGGTTAGTTTAAATTGGATGCGATATGACTTCCTACAAACCGCTAGATCTATGTAGACCTTGCCTCTACCCTAAAGAAGTAAGTAAAGTAGTTGTTTCCATAAAGAACCCCAACTTGTGAAAAGTGTGTCAAAGAGAGAAACTAAGGAATGATAAAAAGAATTAAAAAGTAGGTTAAGAGAAAGCAAAAGCATACAAACAGAGACGGGTACAAGAAAAAAATATAATCAATTTATCGAAACTACACACCCCTAATCTGTATTTATATAGAGATATATTTGTCCATCATATATTATGCTAAATATTTTCGGGAATTTGATGTTGGATGCAGGAAGAGATTGTTGAATACGTAACATCCAACATGTGGTATCCCGTATACAGTCCCCTTGTTCACGAGAAATAAGCACATCAAGTGAGTCTAGTCTTCGATATCGCTTGAAGCCTATTTTATTGTCAAATTTTTATGTATCATTTAAAGCATTTAGGTTACAGGGGGATTCATAGATCACATAAATTTCAACTTTGAATTCTATGGCATATGCCTTTGCCCCCAGTATTGCTTGTATGTATGCTTTAAATAGAAAGTAGCAAACTCTATTTTGGTATAAATGAGAACAACCAACCCCTTTCGGGTTTTAACAGCCCATGTGGCAGGTTTTTTGTGGGGCCAGTTAAGGTTGAAAAAGTAACTTCCATTTTGATTTATTGTTAGTTGATAGTGTGTTGTTAAACAAGCCATTTTTTGGGTTCAATCGTGCACCACAAAATAAAAAGATCGGGCTTAATGTTTGGCATGTGGCACCCGTCTTTTCCCCTCCCTCTTCTCTTCTCCTTCTTTTTATTTTCCTTTTCGTTTTTTGAAGTATGGTTCGAGTTTTGGGTAGTGTCCGTTCGAGTTTTCTGGCTGGGGGTCGAGGTCATGGGTCGTGTTTCATGGTGCCCGTCGTTCTGAGTCTTCAGGTTGTAGATTGGAGTCGCAAGAAGGTCGTGGGTGGGTCGGGTTCGGTTCAAGGTATCGCCGGTGTGGTAAAAGGTGGTTGTCGGTTTCAGGAGTTTTCGTTCGTGGTTCGTGGTTCATTGGCTCGTGTGATCGTTGGCTCGTTAGATCAGTGGCTCGGTGGTTTGGTTCAATGGTTTCTTGTTTCAATGTTTTGATGTTTTGTTGTTTTGATGGTTCGTGGTTTCGAGGTTCGTGGTTTCGATTTTTGTTTGGTTCGTGGTTTCGAGGTTCTTTTGGTTCGTGGTTCTTTTGGTTTGTGGTTTCGAGGCTATGGGTTGCGGTCATGGGTCGAGTTTCTTGTTGTTGCCGGTCATTTTCGAGTACCAGGTCCTAGATCGAATTGTCAGACCATTCGAGTCCTCCAAACCGTTCGTGTTTTCAAGTCCTCCAAACCGTTCGTGTTTTCAGGTTGTAGATCGAGTTCTTTGTTGCCGCCGTTCAAATGTAGGTATGGTAAAAGGTTTATGGTAAAGGTAATTGGTAAAAAGTAAAAGGTAAAGTCGTCTTCGTTCGTGGTTCACGGCTCGAGACTAGTCAGCTCGTGAGGTTTGGAGGCTTGGCGGCTCGGCTTTTTAGTCTGGCTTCGTTGGTACGGTTCGATGGTTTCCCTGGCTTGGTGGATCGTTTGGTTCGGTGGTTCGGTGGTTCGAGGTTCATGGTTTACGGGTTTAGTTCAAGTGGATTTTGCTCAACTGTGGTGGTCGAGAGTTACGAGGCTTGTGGTTCGGTTGGTTCGTGGCTCGTTGTTCTCGTGGCTTGTGGTTCGGTTGGTGTCGTGTTTAAGTTGGCTTCAAGTTTTGGTTCGTGGATCGGTGTCTTGTTCGTTAGGTGGTTCGTTTTGTTCAGTTGGTCGTTTAGGTAGAGTGGACTTTGTTTCTTTTTGGTTAGTTTCGAAGAGTTGTTCGTTAGCTTCGTTGGTTGTGAGTTCGGTGTTGTGTATTGGTGTTGTTTTGTGCTTTTTGAGGTTGCGTCTTGCGACCTCGGAAAGCTTGTTCGTGTATTTTGTTGGTTTTTGTTTTAATAAAATTGTTGTCGTTCAAAAAAAATGTTTGGCATGTGGCATAAAAGTCGCATGTCCCAAATCTTTACGTTTCATTCATGTCAACCAATCATATGAAAAGACATAATCAAAAAAAGTGTGTATATGAATTAAATAATTTTAATGAAATAAAAATATGACGTGTCTTAATTTCATTGGAAAGACAGGAATGAGATGTGTGATTTTTATCCATGTATGTGAGTAGAGGTGCACAAAACCGGTTTTTTAACTGAACCGGTTTTTTAAAAATCGGTTTTTTTATTAATCGGTTTTTTCTTAACCGGTTTTTAAAAAATCGGTTCGGTTTATTACCGGTTCATTACCGGTTTTGGCTACATTCCTCCCCTAGAACCCAACGGTCTGAAATATTTTGAAAAGAGATTGTCTTTTAAAAAACCGGTTTTTTAACCGGTTCGGATAAAAACCAGTTAAAACCGGTTATTGAACCGGTTAAAGCCGATCCGGTTTTTTTCTCAGCCGGTTAAAAAAAAAACCAGTTTCGGTTATTTTTTTCGGTTAATCGGTTTTTTTTGTGCACCTCTATATGTGAGTGTGAAGTTGAAGGGGCTCATACAGTGTAACCCCGGCTGATATAATTTAATATGGAGTAAATTACATTTTTTGTTATTGTGGTTTATAAATTGCAATTTTCATTTATATAGCTTGCAATTTGATATTATTTTTCTATCCTTGGACTAATTTCTACCTTTAAATACAAGGGACCAAAATAGTAAAGAGTGTTAAACCACATGACAGAAACAACAATAAATGATAGATCATAAGGACGAAAATAACAATGAATTTCAAATTATAGGGACGAAAAGTCGAAAACTGCAGTTTCTAAACTATATGGATAAAAATTGGAAATTTTAACAAACCATAGGGACGAAAGACGTAATTTAGTTTTTAATATAATATTTTTATTGGATTTCGTATGTAAAATGATGTTGGTTCATCCAGGTATTCTGATTACTTGTAACAAGTATATTTTACCATATTTGATTGTGATAAATGTTGTAAAATAGGATGGACCTAACAAAAGCAATTTGGTTGAGGCGAGTGTTGAACGCAAATAGATTCGAGTCTATTTTTTATTTTATTTCTTACTGAGATATCCTACATTTCAATGGAAAGTCATGAGATGGATTTAACTTTTCGGTCGACCTTGGGACACCTTTGCACACAAGTTCAATGGTGTCGGCTCAAAATTCACATCCTTTGTTGTGAATGTGGAGATAGTCCGATGCCAATTCGTACAAATGAGCATTGTATATAAACAAGCTCTAAGTTCAAGATCTCCTTATGTGGGGCAAACCTTTTACCACAAACCCGTACTTTTTAATGTAATCATGGGGTTTTTGGGTCATCCGTAAGATGATCACAAATGGCTTGGAGTCGGTCATCGCAGGTGAACCGAGGGACTATGAGATTTCCACTGCACCCCCATACTTGTAACCTACTTCAATTGTCCTACTTTAAGATTTAATTTCTCGTTCATACAAATTCCATTTTGTACACAATTTAGCTCATTACGTAGCGCTGACTGAGGAGAACGTAACTAAAAAAAGTTGTAATCAAATATAAATTACGAAGTCTTAATATTTGAGTCTAAATTGGTAGGGTCACCTTCTCCTACCTATTTTCCAACGACATAAAAGAAAGAAAACGTTTAAGTTACAATAGTCATCATAAACAATATAACTCCTCAACCCAACAAAGTCAAAGTTGACATTTGCAGATCAATAATTGTGTAGTTATTCATAGTGGAACGCAAAAATACAAAAAAGATATCAACTAAAAGGGAAAATATAACGTCGTTTGGACTAGTAAAGATTTATAGATGAGTAATCAAAATCCAAGATTTCAACATTGGCACTTGACAATTGTCCCTATAAAATTGTTCTAATAGGAGATGAGAAAGTCATATATGAGATCTTCGGTTCATAATTGAGCACAACCCATCTACCACTATGGCACTATGGGTTTCCTCTGATGGTATGATGGGGCTGGTGTGGTGAGGAGGCTCTAGAGAGTTACTTATACCTTGTTCTTAGTAAACTGTGTCTTCAAATTTGAAATCCCGATTTGTAGTAATAAACTAAAATAGATCAAAAGGGATTGGAATCTTGCCAATATTGGTACTGATGTATTGTTGATCCAGCTCTCCTAAGACCTGATGAAATGATAATGATCCTGAATCTTTACTTAGTGAATAGGTTTTTACTTCTGTTATAGCTTGAGGAATTATCACTGAGTCTGTTCAGTGTTATTCCATGTTACTTATGCTGTAACTTATTTTTATAGTAATCAGGATCAGGATCAGGAGACGAACGAGTCTGTTCTGCAGTCTACTGATCCTGTCCACTGAAGTGAAGACCTCCTGAAGACATCAAGATCATACTCAAAGAACCATCAGCGACGTCGAAGAATTAGCTGATGACAGGAACAGCATGCTCGTGATCTGAAGACAGAACTCAGTGATAACAGGCTGCTCAATATCGTATGACATCCTGAAGATTCATCAGGATACAAGTGACCCTGAACAGCACCAGTTTCAGGACTCTAGTCACTGATCAGTATCCTGATCCTGAAGGATTAATGTAATGTCTTAGTCTAATGCACAAAAGGATTATCCGCCTTTACTGACACAAAAGTACATAAGGACAGTCTCTTTACTGTTCCCTCCATACTTATCAGACCTCAAGGCAACTGTTTACACACTTCCTCTTTTGCATACCATGCAAAGAGTATTTGTTTATAGTAAATAGTACAAAGGACCACTTACATTGTGACACGTACACAAAAGTGAGTCTGCATGCATTTAATGCATTGGGTATAAATAGGACTTGAAGAGATGTTCTCCATACTTCTTCTTCAACCAAAAATACCCTAATCCTTTCTTTCTTTATCCCCTCTATCTTCTTTCTTTTCTCCATCTTCTCACTCTAGTGCATAGTGAAAGAAAGCTTAAATTGTTTAGTTTAGACTTATTGTCTTTTCTATTTCCGCAACAATCTGTAAATTCATATTGTTAATACAACAAGAATTTAAAAGTGAAATTTTGTGTGATTATATTCAACCCCCCCCTTCTATAATCCCAAACACTATCCTTGCTTGAAGGTCACCTCTTTGGGACCAACAAGTGGTATCAGAGCAGATACAAGCTCTCATTTTCTTCTCTTAGAAAAATCTTGTGATCCTCTCTCCTAATCCATGGCTCTTCAAGCTAAGGATAACTACTTTGATACCGGCTCTGCTGGAAAGCCTCCTAGGTTTAACAAAGACAACTTCTCTCTTTGGAAAACCAGGATGGAACTTTTCCTTTCTGGTTCTGATCCCCAGATTCCATACTTTCTGGAAAATGGACCACATGTGCCTACACAAACCGTCCACCCCATTCGTGCTGCAGGTGGCCAGCCAGCTGTACCTGAAAGGCAACTGGTAAAGCCTGTGACTGACTGGAATGATGAAGACAGACGCCTGGTCAACATTGACACTAAGGCTAGGTCTCTCATCGCCATGTCACTTCCTGACGATGTATTCCATTCTGTCTGTCACCTTCGATCTGCTAAAGAAATATGAGACACTCTCTGTGTTCAATATGAAGGTACTGCTGTTCTCATGGAATCAAGAAAGATTTTCTTGGTTCGTCAGTATGAAAGCTTTATTCATCAGAAGGATGAAACTCTCTCCCAGCTACATCAGAGATTCAACTGTCTTCTGATTGATCTGAAGACTATCGGTAATACCTACTCTAACTCTGAGGTGGTTACCAAGTTCATGGAAGCTCTTCCTGAACATTGGGAAATCTACACCTCCTGCTTAACTATGTCAAAAGACATAAAGACACTCACACTAAGTGAGTTGTACGGTATTCTTCTTAACCGTGAACAACAGAAGAAACTGAAAAAGAATCTCATAAGAGATTCTAAAGATACCAAAAGTAACTCTGTTGCATTGGTCTCTGATTCAGTTCCCACTGTTGCTACTCCTTCTTCTGTAACTATTACTGAATTAGAATCCTCTGATTCTGACATGTCAGAAGATCCTGAATTCAATGAATCTCTTGCTTTATTAACCAGATCTTTCAAAAGTTTGCCAAAAAGGGAAACTTCCACAAAAAGAAACATCTTACTATTACTGACAAGCCTAAATCAGACCCTGTTGATAAGGCTACTGCTATCTGCTACAACTGTCAGGGCAAAGGACACTTTGCTAATGATTGCAGGTACAGGACAAGTCAGTTTGCTCCTTCCTCTGCCAAATCTTCTTCTAAGAATCCCAAATACCAGCGCCTAAAAGAAAAGTACAAAAAGATGAAAATTCAGCGCAAGGGTAAAGGTCTTATCGCAGAAGACTGCGATTGGGATGATGTCTCCTCTGATGACTCATCTGATGAGGAAGATACTCAAGTGGCACTGATGGCCATTATTGAGGAACCTACCTTAGCTCTCATGGCTAAGATAGAAGAGGTCCCTGAAGATATTCCTACTCAGGCTCCTGAAGCTTCTTCTTCCACAACTCCTGAAGCTTCAACCTCTGCGACTGATTCTCCCAGTCAGGTACCTATTCCTCTTGTCCCTCTTGAAAGCTTAACTCAGCTAGACCTGGTTACTCTTGATCTTTACAAAGCCCTAAATGGTAAAACCTCTGCTGAGAAAATGAACATTGATCTTCGTGATCAACTCAGAGAATGCCAAGAAAAAATAAAACAACTTACCATTCTGGAAGAAAACTATAAAGATCAGGTCACTGTCAATAAAACTCTTTGTATTGAAAGAGAAGTGGCTCTTGCTGCCAAAGAAAGAGCCCTGGCTGAGTTAAACGCTGAAAAAGTCACCATCAAAGGATGGAGTGACGCCTCTGAAAAGGTTGATGAAATATTAGCCTCAGGAAGAAATGTTAAAAACAAAAGGGGTCTTGGATACACTCATGGAGGAACTAAATCTGATTGTTCCATGCTCAAATTTGGAAAATTTGTTTCTTCTATCCCTGATCCTAATGCTCCTGAAAACATCCCTTCTTCTTCTTCTAACACACACTCTGAAGGTGCTCCTAAGAGCAAAAAGAACGCAGTCAAGGAAAAATCCAACACTGTAACACCTTCAAAGACCAAGAGTCCTAAACCCAAGAACAAAGTTCTGGGTGGTTGTCCTTCAGTCTCAGGATCAAAATCTTTCTCTCAAAATCCTGTTCCCAAACTGAAGATTGACCTGAAGGAAAAGACTCAGGAGAAGAAACCAATTCCTCCTCTGTCCAATGCTAAAGGCATACTTGGTGCTGGTCCTGCTCACTTGAAGTTTAAAGACTTCCTGGACCACACTAAACGCTTTCAATATCGCAAATGTTATCACTGTGGATTAAATGACCATATTGCGAGTAAGTGTCCTGATGCTACCAAAGCTGAAAAATCAGCTAAGGTAAAGAAAAATCCTAAAACTGATAATTCAGTCAAAGGAAAGAAGGTTGTCAAGACTGTCTCTTCAGTCAAGACTCCAGCCTCAAGAACTGATAACACAGTTAAGGCTGCCACTGACTCCACCAGTCCTACTGATACCTCTGGATCCATAGTTCTATGGGTACCAAGAAAAACTTAAACTCTAAATTTTACAGGATAAGGGCATCTGGTACCTGGACAGTGGATGCTCTCGACATATGACTGGTTCTAAATCTGTCCTCTCTAACTACCGTGAAGAAAGAGGTCCTGCTGTGACCTTTGGTGGAAACGGTAAAGGCCAAACCCGAGGGTATTGGCACACTGACCAACGGAGTAACTACGTTCAAGAGAGTTGCTTATGTTGAAGGCCTGATGCATAATCTTCTGAGCATCAGTCAACTGTGTGATAAGAATCACAAAGTCTCCTTCTCAAAGAAGAAATGCAAAGTCAAAAACAGAAGAAAGGAAGTTATTCTCACTGGAGTGAGACATGCTGATATCTACATCATCAACATGAATACTTCCACTGACAACTTCTGCTCTGTATCTCGTGCTTCCTCTGATACAAATTGGCTTTGGCACAAGCGTCTTTTGTTAGGAATTATGTGCAGAGTTGACAAACCAAGTGGTTACACATCCAATGTTACAAGACACTTGAGGGTCACACCTGTGAGGACCTATAAGTCGAACAAGTTAGATGAAACCCCGAAATGGAGAATTAGGATTTATAATAGTGTATTATAAATCAGTTGGGTAATTTCAGTCAGAATTACCAAAGTTGGAGGGTTATTAATTAATTAGGATATTATATATTTATTAGATAAATAAATATATAATAGTTAATTAATAAAGTTTTTATATATATTAGATAAATATATATAATCATAATTATCATATGCAAATTCTTTTCCAGCTAATTAAAAGGAAAAGTTTTAGAGATAATTATAAAAGGAAACTGAATCTTTTACAAACTGTATTTTTCCTCCATATAAATAAGGCTTATGGGTTAAGGAAAAATCTAAGCTATCAACCAAGAAAGTCAGTTTGAGTTTTCCTCTCTCTCCCTCTCTCTCCATCGGTGCCGACCACCCCCCCCCGGGTCGGATTCCAGTTTTCAGTTGTTCGGGTTTTCGTTGAGTTCAACTAGAAGGACGTTCGTTGGTCGATCACCGGTGGACTAAGTCTCAAGCAATCCAGGTAAATTAATCTAACCTAAACTATTAGGTTTAGAACTATAAACGATTAAAGATCATTAGGCTTTAAATGGGTTTTTAGCTTTTATCGCTTCCGCACAAATAAGATCAAAACAGCGTGCTTTTGATCGCGTAGGTTTTATCAGTTTGATTAACCTATGAGATATATCAAACCAGCGAGGTTTGATAGATCTGAGATAATCCTCGAGTCAGTTTGATCCGAGGATACCCACAAAGACCCAACAGTGGTATCAGAGCCATTGTTAATAATCGTTTTTAGTTTTTTATCTGTTCATATCAGTTTATCTGTTTACGTGTGATCCGTTAAAATTTGTTTCTTGTGTATCAAGTTTTGATAAATCTGAATTTTTAAATTTGTTTTCTTTCGCATCAAGTTTTATATATATAAAATTTTCAATCTTTATCAAATTTTGAAATTTTATATTTATCGTTAATCGCACCGCACGAAAAACCCGAGAACCACCACCAGATTGGTGGTGGCTACGGTTATCACATCACCGCCGCACCACCAGCGTGGTGGTTGCGGCTGGCCATCACGATGTATGGTGGCAACTTCGGCTGCCGCTCCAGAACCACCAGGCCACACCACAGCATGATGGCTGTGGCGGATGGTGATGACCATGGTCGAAAAACCGCACCAAGCGGTGATAGTGGGTAGTCGTATGATCAACCAAGCCGAGGTCGAACCGCGGTTAACGCCAGGACCGTACCACCAGCGTGGTGGTGGCCGGCGGTTTTAGGCCATGGATAGAAGCGGCAAACCAAGCCGAGACCGAACCGCCAATTGGTGGTGGTCAAGCGGCGATGGTGGCCGAGGATGGAGCGCCACTCAACTGTGGCTGAGATCGCACCGCAAATAAGCAAACCCGCAACCACCAGAAACCGCGAATGCGGTGGTGGATGGCGGTGTTCGCGATGGTGGCAGATGGTGATCGACCGCGGAACGCACCACGTCTAAACGTTGGCGGTAGCGTTTCTTTAATCGCCGACTGATGATACGACGCAACCACCAGGCGGTGGTTGGACGAACAAACGGCGACAATTCGATCGCCGCCCACGGGCGGTGATAGCCGACAAAGGTAGTGGCGGTAGCCACAGCCACACCACAGCGAGTGGTGGTGGCATTGGTTGACGATCCCGAAAACCGGCCGCACCACACGTAGTGGTTGCGGCGACGGTCGTGATCAAAAGCCGCGGCGGCGGCGGTGGCAGCCTTGTGCTGCTGTCGTCGTTCGACCCGAATGATAGCGGTGAATGGCAGTCGCAAGATCAAAAAGCCACACCACCGTTTTGTGGTGATGGCAATCGACGGAATTGAAACCGCCGAACGGCGACGGCAGCTGTGGCTGCTGTCATCGGTGTCAATGATGATGGTTCCGCGGTGGCCGTACGACGAACGAACCACCAGCGTGGTGGTAGGCGACGGTTCCTGATCATGGATCGTACCTAGGGTTTTTCGATGTAAAACGAGTCACAAGGTCCAGTTGTTACCAGTTTGGTAATGGGCCGGTAAGCCCAGTTCTTTGGACCAAGTTATGGCCCAAAAGAGCTCGTTTGGTTTTTAAGATATTTTATCCAAAATCAAGCCTACTTGTGAATTTTATCAAATAAAATTTTTGTTTCTGGTTTTTCCAAACTTTTATAAAATCAGTTTTTAAGAAAATTCAAATGAGCCTAATATCGTGTTAAAACACTAGGGCCAGTATTATAAATTTTTGGATCGATAAAACCTGTTTAATAGAATTTTTGGAAAAAAGAACTGTTTTTTAGATAAAATGGTTTTAGTCTTGTAGAATAGAATTTATTGTTTATAAACTTCAGTTTTACGTAAAAAAACCATTTTTCAGTCTAAAGTTTTTGATTCGTAAGACAGTTTGTTTCTCGAATCAGTTATAAAACCAAGTTTTGCGATGATTGTGACAAGACAATTTTAACGGATCCAGGTTTATTTATCGTAATTATAATATTGTTTATTTATATAATTGCGTGATTGCTTGAGTTATATATATATACATTCCAGTTTGAGTTTGTATCTATATCTATTATAGTATTTGCCAACCTAGACCCTTGACATATTTATGGGGAGGCCTACGTGCCACTTGCAACCCCTTATGTAATAATGACCTTAGGATAGAAATTTGTTTTATTCTTTCGGGATGACGAGGCCAGTGGGAGCTACTTCATCACTACCGGAGTACTAACAAAACATGGCAAGGCCAGTGGGAGCTACGCGAGTTTTGAAGCTTTTAGTAGAATAGGTCATTATTTGGTCCCTAGGAAACGTTGGCAAAAACTATAATTAGGTACTATGTGATTAATTATTGTTTAATTGCATGGTTGATTGATTATTTGTGATATCTTGCATGTTAATAGTTTTAAATAGAGTTGTTACTTTAAAACTAGTTTATATCACAAAAGGAATATAGGTTTTAGTTTCGTTAAACTTTTCAAAACAATAGTTTTTTTTTGATTTAAAAACCTATAGATGATTGTTTCATATA
Source organism: Centaurea solstitialis (assembly GCA_030169165.1). NCBI lineage: Eukaryota > Viridiplantae > Streptophyta > Magnoliopsida > Asterales > Asteraceae > Centaurea > Centaurea solstitialis. Next base: position 32,436,942 of record CM058042.1, on the reverse strand, counting down.
AAAGGCAAGTTGACAAAAACAGTTAGTTTTAATCAACTAGGTGTGCTGTTAAAACAGTTAGTTTTAATTAGCAAGTAATTTTAAAACAGTTGGTTTTTAAAATTACGAGTATGTTTAAAACAGTTAGTTTAAAACATAAGTAGCCTTTATAACAATCAGTTTTTCAAAATCCTGGAAGTAAAGTTTTTCAAAACCCCGAAAATCATAGATCAGTAGTGCAACCCATTTAGGGGCACCTTCGGCGTAAAGTACATAGGCGTTGTAAGTGATCACACATTCAACGTCTGTGTTCAAACTGAAGCTAAAGGGGTTACATAACTCTGCGAATTATCTCCGGGTGGTACCGGCCAGAGTATAGTGATCAGGTCCCCAAAATGGTGAGATCTGTTTTGGTACTATAATGTTCACCGGGTGGTACCGGGCCAAAAAGCACTTAGAGGGACTAAAACATGCACAGGAAGTTGCCATGGTCCCGAAAAGATCTAGGAGTCATGTCAGTTAGACATGATTGGTAAAAGTCCTTACCTACCGAAATAAATACGGGTCTGGTGGAGCAAGAACATTACGCACATCAGGACGTATGAAATAAGGATCCTAGTCCAATAAATTGATCATTTAAGGGTTTATTGATATTTTATTGGAAATTAGTCTATTTACAGTTGCTAAGACCAAAAGTTTTATTTTGTGTAGATGGCAAGCACTGTTACCAGCACTAACAATCTTTCCCTCCGTTCTATCCTAGAGAAGGATAAGTTGACCGGCTCTAACTTTCTCGACTGGGAGCACAATCTGATGATTGTGCTCAGACATGAGAGAAAGTGGTATGTGCTCGAAGAGCCACTTGGGGAGGCACCTCCGGCAAACGCTCCGGCTGCTGCCAGAAATGCCCACAAGAAGCACTCGGATGATCTCCTTGATGTCGCCTGTCTGATGCTAGCAACCATGAGCCCAGATCTGCAAGCAGGGCTCATAAATACAAATGCTTACGACATGATCCGCCAGCTGAGGGACATGTTTCAGACTCAGGCTCGTACAGAACGCTACGATGCCACCAAAGCATTCAATGAGTGCAAGATGGTAAGAGGGACATCAGTAAGTGACCATGTCATGAAAATGAAACGGCACTTAGATCATCTGGAGAGGCTTGGTCATCCTGTTCCGTTGCAGCTAGCAACAGACACCATACTCAATTCACTGTCAGAAGACTACAGGCCCTTCGTAGTCAATTACAATATGAATAACATGGAGAAAACTATAGCAGAGTTGCACTCCATGCTAAAGACAGCTGAACTGAATATGGGGAACAAGAACAAGACCAAGGATGTCTTGATGGTGAAAGACGGAGGGGTTAAAAAGAAGAATGGGCAAGCTAGCACCAGTAAAGGAAAAGGACCAGTCCAGGCCATCCAGAGTGCACCCAAGAAAGGCAAAGGCAAGGGCAAGGGCAAGAAGGTTAAGCCAAACAAAGCTAGGACCGAGAATCACTGCTTTATATGCAATGAGATCGGTCATTGGAGGCAAAACTGCCCTAAGCGTCATGAAGCAGGTATGTAAACCTCAGAAAATTTATGATTGCTTTATTTTGTCACTTCTTACTTGTTAGCTTACAAGTATACTGATACCTAGAGCAAAATGATTATTGCAGGAGGTCAGAAGTGAAATGCCCAGAGGTTGCTGAGGATCAAAGTACAAGATGATTTAAGTCAAGACATTTTGAATTTACAATTTTAAAACAGTTGTTTTTGGGGATTTACGTTTTAAACAATGTTTGAATAATTATATTTTATAATTCAATGGTTTTATTTTCAAAAGGTTATTGTCTTGACATTGAAATATCTGATTGTGCTTAGTGTTTGGATGATCCTAGTTGTTGCCTGTCATAGTTACTTCAATAAATTCTATTTAATTGAAGTAATTTGTATAAAAACTATCAAAACACACGAGATTCTATAGGAATGTGTTTTGAGAATAAAACATTTATGAATAACTGTTTTATGATCAAATTTTAAAAGAAGAATTCAGGATATTAACTCAGATAGCGTTAATAACAGTATTTATAAAACTAGAAAGATTCCAAGTTCTGGAATTAGGATTTGAACAAATCCAGTTAAGTTTTATAAAAGAAATTCTCAGAGTTAACTAATCTAGTTTGATCAAGTTTCATTATTCAAATGTTTTAAATAGAGAATTTAGAATATTAACTCAGATAGCGTTAATAACAGTATTTATGAAACTAGAAAGATTCCAAGATCTGGAATTAGGATTTGACCAAATCCAGTTAAGTTTCATAAAAGGAAATTCTCAAAGTTCATTACTTAAAATTAGAATTGACTAATCAAAGTTTTGACTAAGTCAATAGTAAAATTCTGAGTAATAGTTAGTTTTTATAAGCAAGTGGGAGCCCAATTTATTCTCTATCCAGTCTCAGATAAAGAATAAAGGACATAACTATTGATATATCTCGGAATTCATAAATCCAGGTAGGATAAGAATTCAAAAGATATAATTTACCCTTTTAGTCAAAAGGAATAAGAGTTTCAGGACCCATGAAACAAGGGTCGTGACTGACCTTAGAAATCAATAATTAAGGTGTTGGATTAAAAATATAGCATTCCAGCAGATTTGCCAGTATTGCAAATGGAATCTGATTTCAGGTAGAAATCATTCATCTACACAGCAACTAAGGAAAGTTGCAGTCTTACATATTCAGGAACTGGAAGTTAGTCCAGGCATCCGAGTTCATGGAATATGATAAAAGTCTAGTTATTGTTTTTTATAAGGTGTTTGCAGAACAATAATTAGCAGATACAAGTAGATCGTGTAAACGGACTTGTATTATTTGGTTGTCACTTTGATTAAAATGGTAAACTTTAATCAAAGGGTTTAAACTGAAGATAGGTGATACTTCATTTTAGACCAATATTTAACAAACGTTAAATAGATATTATGAAAGTTGTTAAAAGAAAAGACATTCAATCTTGTTATTATTACAGCGTGTAATATGGACTATACAAGACTGATTTCTTTATCACTTTCACATTTTTTGCATGTTTTAATATATCCAGGAATAAAATCAGTCTCCGATTTTTCATTCAAAATCTGTCCGTGACAACTTATCATTGTGGGAGCATGATAAGGCGTTAAAGTCATTGTGAACTTTTAGGTAGTTATGATCAGTTGCTGAATAACAGCTACAAGCGTTGTAGACTAAAAGTTGCACAGATATTTGATAGAGTAGCAAATATCGGACGTGATCCGCGGTTGAGATTACTTCTTGGAAACAGTCATAAGTAAATCTCACAGTGGTTGTCCCTATCACCTGAGGTATCTGATTTGATATCATGAGGACTACTGAATTCTTAGTGCACTCAACCGCTACGCCGTAACAGGGTGGCTATAAAGGGTGTAACTAGATTCAGCGGAAGCCGTGGTGTCAAAGGCAGATATGCAAGATGGGATTTGCACCTCTTCTCAGAAGAGAGATATTTCTGGGCCCATCTTGACTGACTAAGTATACTGATGAAGTGCATGGCCATGCCCAAACGAACTGATTAGTTCTTTGTCGTTTACCTATCAGTGAAAGTCAGATAATCAAGAGAACAGAATCTTGAGTATTTAGAGTTGACAGTTTCCAAGCTCATACTCAAAGATGAAATATCGCGATGCAAAGGGAAAAGCCAAGATATACCCAATCAATGAACAGTAGTTTCATAGATACCAATTCCTTACGGAATGTTTATATCACCAATCTGGGTATAAGAGTTCTTGTAACCTGGTCAGCCTAAGTGCCTGTCTAGGGGCCTCCTTAGGTCAGTGTAATCAAAGGCGGTATTGCCAACTTGCACAAGTGGGAGTCTGTTAGGAATTATGTGCAGAGTTGACAAACCAAGTGGTTACACATCCAATGTTACAAGACACTTGAGGGTCACACCTGTGAGGACCTATAAGTCGAACAAGTTAGATGAAACCCCGAAATGGAGAATTAGGATTTATAATAGTGTATTATAAATCAGTTGGGTAATTTCAGTCAGAATTACCAAAGTTGGAGGGTTATTAATTAATTAGGATATTATATATTTATTAGATAAATAAATATATAATAGTTAATTAATAAAGTTTTTATATATATTAGATAAATATATATAATCATAATTATCATATGCAAATTCTTTTCCAGCTAATTAAAAGGAAAAGGTTTAGAGATAATTATAAAAGGAAACTGAATCTTTTACAAACTGTATTTTTCCTCCATATAAATAAGGCTTATGGGTTAAGGAAAAATCTAAGCTATCAGCCAAGAAAGTCAGTTTGAGTTTTCCTCTCTCTCCCTCTCTCTCCATCGGCGCCGACCACCCCCCCCGGGTCGGATTCCAGTTTTCAGTTGTTCGGGTTTTCGTTGAGTTCAACTAGAAGGACGTTCGTTGGTCGATCACCGGTGGACTAAGTCTCAAGCAATCCAGGTAAATTAATCTAACCTAAACTATTAGGTTTAGAACTATAAACGATTAAAGATCATTAGGCTTTAAATGGGTTTTTAGCTTTTATCGCTTCCGCACAAATAAGATCAAAACAACGTGCTTTTGATCGCGTAGGTTTTATCAGTTTGATTAACCTATGAGATATATCAAACCAGCGAGGTTTGATAGATCTGAGATAATCCTCGAGTTAGTTTGATCCGAGGATACCCACAAAGACCCAACATCTTTCTCATCTCAACTTCAAGACGCTGAATCAACTCTGCATCAACAATCTTGTCATTGGTCTTCCTGACTTTCGCTACACAAAGGTATCTCTTTGTTCAGCATGTGAGAAAGCAAAACATACCTAGGCTACCTTCAAGTCCAAGCAGATTTCCTCCATCAGCTCTCCTCTACAACTTCTCCACATGGATCTCTTTGGACCTGTCAACGTCCAATCCATCGCTGGAAAGAAATATACTCTGGTAATCGTTGATGAATATTCCAGATATACTTGGGTGTTCTTTCTTCGATCCAAGAGTGATGCTCCTGAAGAAATCATTCTGTTCGTCAGGAAGATGGAAAGACTCAACAACCTTACTGTTCGATCAATCAGGAGTGACCACGGAACTGAATTCAAAAATAGTACCCTGGAAACTTTCTTCGATCAGAAAGGTATCTCACAGAACTTCTCTTCTGTAAGAACTCCTCAGCAAAATGGCGTTGCTGAAAGACGAAACAGAACCCTGATTGAAACTGCACGATCTATGTTGAGTGAAGCCAATCTTGCCACTCAATTCTGGGCAGAAGCTGTTAACACAGCTTGCTATACTCAAAACAGATCCCTGATATTAAAGCGCTTCAGAAGAACTCCTTACGAACTCTTTCGTAACAGGAAACTCTCTATCGAACATCTCCACATCTTTGGTTGTGTCTGCTACATCCTGAACAACAAAGATAATCTTGGAAAGTTCGATTCCAAGTCTGATGATGGAATCTTCCTTGGATACTCCTCTATCTCTAAAACCTACCGTGTGTTCAACAAACGAAGACAAGCCATAGAGGAAACGATTCATGTCAAGTTTGATGAATCGGGTCCTACCTTTCCTCACCCTCATGAAAATTCTGAAATAAATCAGTGGGCTGACTCTTTCTTTCAAGTCCCTGAACCTCCCATTGTTGATCCAACTCCTCAAAACCTCCCTGATGGTTTTGAAGAAGATCCTCCAATACCACCCACTGATATACACATCCCACCTCTGATAAATGCCACTCCAATTACCCAAATCACACCATCTGAACCTGATCAACCAACTAACAGTGAAGACTTTTCTCAAACCACTGTTAGTGAGCCTACTCCCACTAATCTTCTCCCTGATCCATATGTAAATGAAGCTTCCACTTCAGGACAGGTATATCAGCCACCTGCTCTTCGATGGACCAAGGATCATCCCATTGATCAAGTTCTTGGTAATCCCTCCTCTGGCATTAAAACTCGACGCCAATCTGGTAACGTCTGTCTTTATGTTAATTTTATCTCTGAAAATGAACCTAAAGAAATAGATGATGCTTTGCGTGATCCTGCCTGGGTCTCAGCCATGCAGGAAGAGCTAGCAGAGTTCATCAGAAACAATGTCTGGCTTCTCGTCCCTAGGCCTCGAAAACGTACTATCATTGGTTCCAAGTGGATTTTTCGAAATAAACTTGATGAAATTGGTACGATTATTCGAAACAAGGCTCGCCTTGTGGCTCAGGGATACAGGCAGGAAGAGGGCATTGATTACGATGAAACCTTTGCTCCTGTGGCTAGGCTCGAAGCAATTCGACTTTTCCTAGCCTTTGCAGCACATATGAACTTCAAGGTTTATCAGATGGACATCAAAAATGCCTTTCTGAATGGAAAACTTAATGAAGAAGTCTATGTGGCTCAGCCTCCTGGCTTTGTAGATCCTAAGTTCCCTGATCACGTCTACAAGTTAAACAAGGCTCTCTATGGGTTAAAACAGGCTCCTCGTGCCTGGTATGACACCCTCTCAACCTTTCTTCTCTCTAAAGGTTTTGTTCGTGGAAAGATTGATAGCACCTTATTTCTAAAGAAATATCCTAAGCATATCCTTCTTGTCCAGATATATGTCGATGACATTATCTTTGGATCCACAAATCCCAAACTCTGCGAAAAGTTTGAGTTGCTCATGAAATCTGAATATAAAATGTCTATGATGGGTGAACTAACATTCTTTTTAGCACTTCAGATCAAGCAATCTGAAAAGGGAATCTTTATCAATCAAGGTAAATATGTACATGAGATGCTGAAGAAATTTGATCTCACATCCTGTACACCGATGAAGACTCCAATGGCTCCTCCTCTGTCACTTGACAAGGATTCCAAAGGGAAACCTGTTGATGTGACTCTCTACAGAGGAATGATCGGCTCTCTGCTGTATCTCACAGCTAGTCGCCCTGATATCATGTATTCTACATGTTTATGTGCTCGTTATCAGCCTGAACCCAAAGAATCCCATCTGACCGCTGTAAAGCGGATATTCAGATATCTGAAGGGAACTCCTAATCTGGGTCTTTGGTACTCCAAAGACTCAGGGTTCGATCTAACTGCATATTCTGATAGTGACTTTGCAGGATGTAAGATTGACAGGAAAAGCACCACTGGTGGGTGTCACCTGCTAGGTGGCAAGTTGGTAAGTTGGACTAGCAAGAAACAGAACTCTGTGTCCACATCAACTGCTGAGGCTGAATATGTTGCAGCAGGAATCTGTTGTGCTCAAGTCCTGTGGCTGAGAAATCAACTTCAGGACTATGACATACAACTTTCTAAAATTCCTATCTACTGTGACAACACTTCAGCGATAGCCATCGCCAACAATCCTGTCTTACACTCCAAGACAAAGCACATTGAAGTGAGATATCACTTCATCAGGGATCATGTGATGAATGGTGATTTGAACTCCATTTTGTCCCTACTGAATATCAGCTTGCTGAACTCTTTACCAAACCACTGGATGTGACGCGTTTTAATATGCTCATCAGTGAACTTGGGATGTTAAATCCTGATGATTGAAGTTTATCAGGACAAACAGTTGTTAAATCCTATAGAATAACTATTCTCAGGACTCTTTACTTAACAACTCCTGAACAAACTCTCATCAGAGGATGACTCTATTCAGTACTTACAAAATCTTTGTTCAACATCCGAATACTGATGATTCTCAGGTAAGTACCTCTGCTCCTGAAACCTTATCGCATTAAATGTGATAAGAGGATTTTCCCAAAACAGTACTTATCTGATAAGTATTCCAATTCCAAGAAAACAAATCTTTCATCAAAATGGAATTATCCCCTGAAAAGGTGGTTTTTATCTTTTCAAATAAAACAAACTTTTCATCTGCACTGACACGTAATGGGACGTTTCCTGTTCCCCACGACGTGTGTCAGGCGCGTGAACGCGCGTAGAACTTCCTTTTTCATCATTACGTTTGAATTTAGCCGCCCTTTTCTCTCTCATCCATTTTCTCTCTCCTACCGCGAGGTATAAAAACCTCACTCGTAATCCATTACACTGTTTACGCTCACATAATTCTCTCTAAGAACTCAAGCAAGAAAAAGCAAGAACTGTTTTCTCTCAAGAACACCAAGAACACACTCACCACTTTTCTTAACAAGATCATCGTAAGTGTTTCTTTACTCTTGTTCTTTCCACATTTTAAGTTGGTATTCTTCATCTAAACAACTTATTTTGTTAAACGTTTTTCCAAAAACCCTAAGATCACTTCGTTTGATCTTAGTTTTCCCAAAATCTTCTAAGATTTTTGTTAAAACAGTTTATATGGTTTTTCTTATTTCTTTTAAGAACAATCATAAACTCTTATTTTGATATCTATTCATCAAAATAAAAGTTCTTTTTAATACCAAAACACATTCCTTTTGTGTATTTTGGTATCTAATCCATTCCAAGTATAAAGGATTTCACCACTTTTATGAACATATTCTGTGTTCATTGAAAAGTGAAGAAAAATTGCATATTTTGGATCTTTAATCATCCACATATGTTGTTTTTATGTTTAACAGAATGGCTGCTACTACTTCTACATCTTTGGACGCCCAGCTCTCCTCTGAGGCAACTACCCTGATGACTGCTACTGGAAACCTTCCAATAGTCATCCCCCAGCACGACTTGCAGTTCAAACCCAACAATCTGATTGGGCAGTTCGATCTACCTGCAAACAAGGCGTTTCTGAAGCCTGCCAGGGACTTTCTCCTCTCATGTCCCCTGAAGACGGCTTTCACTCTGAACCCGGCGCCCAACAAACCTCTACTACTGCAACTGTTGTCCACTGCTACGACGGCCCAAGAAAGGAATTCGAAGGGCAAGATGCACGAAGTGATTAAGTTCCAGATCAAGGACGAGATCATTTCGTTCGGCATCGGGTCCCTGAGGAACGTGCTCAACTTCCCCAAGAAGCAGAAATTTCCCACTCCTCCTACCTCTGACGAAATCATAGCACTCCTGGATGCCATTGGCTACAAATGGCCTGTGCGTGAAGGCCAGCCTCTGGTGAAGACTGCTGCCACTGTCCACAAGACGGGGCTAAACGCTACGTTCTATTATATATGGAACACGTTTGGTCTCTGTCTGATAGGGAAAACGGGGAGCACGGAGCAATTCCCCACGGTGATTCAGAACATGGTCTACTCTGCGATCAAAAATCGCAAGTTTGACTATGTCCGCTGCATCTGGGACGACATGATCAAGAAGATCAAGAACAGAACCAGGGTGGTCAACGTCCCCTACACCAGGTTCTTCACTGCAGTTCTGGCACTGCACATGGGTACCAACTACCCAACAGAGGGAAACTTCAACAACTACGCCTTAGGCGTGAAGTTTCTGGAACAGTTGTCTTCCAAAGCTAACGATGTTCCTCTGTCTGCTGTCCTGGTTGTCCCTGAACCACAACCAGACACAGAGGAACAACCCATCTCTGCTCCTGCTCAAGGTATGTCTTCTCTTTTCTCTTCCAAACCATCTTCTTCTCCTTCTATGCATGCTATGTCAGTAGCTAACCCTATACTGACTTCCCCAGCTGCAACAACTTCTTCGGCGCCTCTCAAGCGCCCTCCTCCCTCTGGCTCCTCTCCTCCACCTCAGCCCAAACGCGCCAAATCCAAAGCGCTAAAGAAAAAGAAGGCACCAGCTGGTAAGAAATATTACATTACCCTGCCTCAACTTTTTAATAAACCATCTCCTTTATCTAAAACTTCTTCCCATGCAGATTCTCCTGCTACTGCTCCTGTCACACAAGAACCTGAGGTCGTTTATCTCGAACACTCAGAGAATGTGGAGGGTAATCGTTCTGATACCCTCCTAGCCTCAGGTAATAAATTTAAGCAACTTATTGCTATTTCTTCTTCTATGAAAGCTTCTGAGACCTCTAGTGCTCACTTAGCTACTGATATTACAGGTTCTTTAGGAGCAGCTGTTGAAGGGCACCCTCAACTCCATCAGGATGATCCCTTCAACGATTTCATCTTCACGGACGCCGATCGTCAGCTGAACGCAGCTGAGCTTCGTCGGCAATCCGCTGAACGGCAACTGCAGGAGGTCCGCACGGCGCTCCAGCAACAGGAAGAAGATCACAAGGCCCAGCTTCAGGCTATGGAGCTTGAGCTTGCCTCTGCCAAGGCCGCTGCCACTGCCGCCGAAGCCGCCGCAGCCTCTGCTACTGCTGCTGTCGCCGCCCGCCGCCCCTGCTCCTACCGGTGTCACCATCACCATACCCTGTCTGGATGCAATCCATGACAAGGTCTCTCAGGTGGCTACCTCCTCTTCCTCCCTTCAGGCGTCGGTTGACGACCTGAAGGCCACGGCGTTACCCGCTCTCTCCACAGCGGTCAACAACAACTCCACCTCCACCACCAACTTCCAACAACTTGTGGTGCAGAGGTTGGATGCACAGGAGACTGGCCTTAGAGCCCTACAGGAGAAAGTGGCTGAGCTGGCCACTGCAGTTAACACACTCACCACTGCTCCTCCTCCACCGCCGTCATTCACTACGGCTGATAGGGAACTTCTACAGTCCCTGCTCTCATCTTCCTTCATCACTAGGAAGCTCAACGCCAACATGGCCTCTCTCCTCCAGCGGAGTGTTTCAACAGCCGCCTTACAACAGGCACCTGTTTAGGGGGAGAGACAACCCCAAAGAGACGATTCCGTTTATTCCCCCTCCACCAACTGGAGAACCAATGAACAGGGGGGAACAAACGAGGATGAGGATGGTGAAGATGATGATGATGATGAAGACGACGACACCTTTTTCGTCGAGAAGGTTCCAGCTTCAACGCCCACTCCAGGGCCTGCACACTCTCAGGGGGAGAACCCCGGTGCACCTGGTACGTTATTCCTACCATCCTCTCCCTCATCTTCTGATAACCAACCTATCTCCACCCTTCTTAAATCTAAACCTACACCTGAAACCATCACCCTCGACACCTCCTCTGAAGACTCACCAACTAATAACCTACAAATGGTTATCTACCAACCACCCAAACAACCTAACCCTGAACCAACACCTCAATCTACTCCTAAACAATCCTCTGAACCTGAAAACCAAGAAGACTCTGAATTTCAGGATGTGAACTTTGGTTCTGTCACTGGTGAGATTATTCGCCTTATGGAGAATAGTCCATCAGAACAGACACGAGCCGAACTAAGCAGAATGACTTTCAGAGTAACTCCCCTAAACCCTGAATCCATTCCTTCTAAACCAACCCGCTTTAACCCTGAAGCATCTTCCTCTAGAACCCCTGAAATCAGAGCCCCTCCTGAAACCATTTGCCTTTCATCAGATGATGAATTCATCTCTGATGACTTCTCTACCCCTGCTTCTTCTCCCAGATCTCCTCCATCTAACTCTTCTAGATCTGAAGGTGAGAATTACCCTGACAACTCTGCTACTGTCAACAGGGATGGGCGTTTAGACGCCGTGATAGAGCGACTCGAGAGTACAAGAGTAAAAATTCCTCTTCGTACCTCTTGGGACTCCGAGTTCGTATATCTATCACAGGAGGAATACAACAATGCTGTACAGGCTCAGGAGGAGCATAATAAAAGGCAGAAGGAAGCTTTCCTCTCTGCTCAAGCCGCTCGAAGGCTTGCATCGGATTTTGTTGAAGAAGATGCTGAAATAAGTGCTGATCCTGTTCTAGCATAGAAGGCCACGCTGAAGGTCTTCAACAGAAACGCTGAGGAACAGACTGAAGAAGTGAACTCAGAGCTTGACTGGTGCCGAGACCGCCTACACCTCAGGAAACATGGTGCTGCTATCTCTGGAATCCATCTCAGCCGAACACGTGGCAAAAGAGCAAAAACATGGATCACCGTCAAACGCTCAGGAGTCAAGGATGTGCAACACACTCTTGACAAGTTGGAAAGATACAACTTGTCAGAGTGGAACGAGATCAGAAGCCTACTTCCCAAAGCCAACAGAAACTATCGGGCTGAAGTAGAAGAAGTTATTAATCAACTTATTGCACGCATCAGAAGAACAACCGAAATTCCTGATGACCTTCTCCAACCTTCTTCAGCACTGCCTCAGCCTCCTGTTCGAAGATCAGCGGGTGCTTCAACAAGGAGACCAACTCCTTGCATGCCCAGGATGGTTGTCAAGCCACTGGACCTCTCGATGCTTGATCTTTCACTCCCTCCAGGAGTCTCTCTCTCTGAAGGACAAGTCATCAGAGAACCTGTTCATGGTATTTGTGTAAGCGACAACTCCAAGATTCTACGCTTTCAGCGTTTCAGCGAGCTACACAAAGCACCATATGAACACTTGGTTTCTGTTCTCTTCACTGCTCAAAAGGAAAAGACAAACCAAGATAATAAAGAGATAATTCGCACTGTCAGAGCTATACTCGATCATAGAATCGCCTTCAGTGATACTCCTGTTCCAATACAAGTCAAGACTGAAGAACTTAGCGAAGACTCTGATATTTAGAATATTTTTGTAATTTTTCTTTCAGTACTTCATTTATGTACTCTTGTATTTTCTTTACTCTTGTAACCTTATTGAGATTAATGAAAATGCAATTCAGTGCATTGTACTTTACTCCATCATAGTACTGAAAAAGATCCCTCAAAACAGTAAATGGGACATGTACCTTTATGAGTTCTATTTCCTACTGGTTTATCTAGACTTAGAAATTTTTTTTCTTTCTAGACTTAGACAATTTCTCCATTGTCTTATCATTATCATTTAGGGGGAGATTGTTGATCCAGCTCTCCAAAGACCTGATGAAATGATAATGATCCTGAATCTTTACTTAGTGAATAGGTTTTTACTTCTGTTATAGCTTGAGGAATTATCACTGAGTCTGTTCAGTGTTATTCCATGTTACTTATGCTGTAACTTATTTTTATAGTAATCAGGATCAGGATCAGGAGACGAACGAGTCTGTTCTGCAGTCTACTGATCCTGTCCACTGAAGTGAAGACCTCCTGAAGACATCAAGATCATACTCAAAGAACCATCAGCGACGTCGAAGAATTAGCTGATGACAGGAACAACATGCTCGTGATCTGAAGACGGAACTCAGTGATATCAGGCTGCTCAATATCGTATGACATCCTGAAGATTCATCAGGATACAAGTGACCCTGAACAGCACCAGTTTCAGGACTCTAGTCACTGATCAGTATCCTGATCCTGAAGGATTAGTGTAATGTCTTAGTCTAATGCACAAAAGGATTATCCGCCTTTACTGACACAAAAGTACATAAGGACAGTCTCTTTACTGTTCCCTCCGTACTTATTAGACCTCAAGGCAACTGTTTACACACTTCCTCTTTTGCTCACCATGCAAAGAGTATTTGTTTATAGTAAATAGTACAAAGGACCACTTACATTGTGACACGTACACAAAAGTGAGTCTGCATGCATTTAATGCATTGGGTATAAATAGGACTTGAAGAGATGTTCTCCATACTTCTTCTTCAACCAAAATATCCTAATCCTTTCTTTCTTTATCCCCTCTATCTTCTTTCTTTTCTCCATCTTCTCACTCTAGTGCATAGTGAAAGAAAGCTTAGATTGTTTAGTTTAGACTTATTGTCTTTTCTATTTCCGCAACAATCTGTAAATTCATATTGTTAATACAACAAGAATTTAAAAGTGAAATTTTGTGTGATTATATTCAACCCCCCCTTCTATAATCCCAAACACTATCCTTGCTTGAAGGTCACCTCTTTGGGACCAACATGTATCTAAATGTAATTCGTTGCTTAAACAATTGCTCAAAGTTCCAAAAGTTCCTTGTCAGACTTGTTGGAAAACCTGTTTTGTCGGACACTTATGTGGTTTGACTTTTTAAGGCATGATTAATGTTTATGTGTGTATAGAGTTGCATTTAGTTGTGTACGTTTATGGTTTGAGGGTCTTTTTATTAACTATAGGTATTCAAGCTAGCTTGTGCACACCTTGATTAATTTCACGGGGGTTGAAGATAACCTTAGTGGTTTGCATATCAGTCTATGATCCTTGTACACACTAAAATTATTAAATTGTTTCGCTTATAAAACTATATGTGCATATTACAAATATAGTGACATGTAAAAAACGCGTATGTAAATGAGGTAATAATAGTAAGTGCCATGGATGAGACAGAATATTAGACACTGTCAACGATTATATACAAGCTTGAGTCTTCCAGTGCATAATATGATGTGAAATTGAAGTAAAATATGATGTTGTAGCAGATTGTATTCTCCAACAGTAATGTTTTTAACATACTATCCCTTAGTGGAAATTGGGTGTTACGATTTGTAACCTGTAGACTAATTTTTTTTTTCTTTCATGCATGCATACAAGTAGAGAGGGGGAGCCAAATTGTCAGTTTTTTTAATCAATTTTTTTAACCAAAATTTGATTGGTTTGTTATATCATCCAGCAAGATGACATGTTATAACGTTTATTTATGAAGTGTTATGGGCATTCAATGGTGAAGGATTCCACATAGAAGGAGGTTACATTTTTTTTGTTTGATTGATAAGACGACATGATGTTTCACTGAAATTCTTGATTTTAATGTTCGAAAAAAAGTTTATCTACGTGTTATTTACAACAAAATTAATCGGTTGATAGACATCGCTTAGATATTTAGGGTTATTTATGTAAACAACACATCATCAATACGAATTAATATTTCTAATTAAATTTTGACATATACAAAACGAGTCAAACACCAAAGTTGCCCTTTTTTCATTGCATCAAAATCGGATTGATTACCCATTTTTATCTCTATGTTATTAGGATATTTGATCATGTTTCAATGTCACGTTGTATAAATTTGATGTTCAACAAAGAAACCAAAATGTGGAAAAATAATTGAGTTGTAAATTTCTGTTTTCTTTGAATTTCTTGTTCGTACTTTACTGACCCAACTTTGTTGGATCCCTTTCTTAACTTTTTCCTTTTGAAAAACAAGAAAGAATAAAATGGGGTTTGCAGGGACCATCGATAGATGCAATGCTTGTAACAAGGTTGTTTATTTCATTGATTACATGACTGTTGATGGCATCTGTAACACCCGTAATTTCGGTTGTAATAACGACTCTTTGATAAATTATGGGATTTAGAATTTTGGATCAAATCTTGCATTTTGTGGTCTAATATGTTAGGAAATTCAATTACGAGTCCAACGGTCCTTTCGGAATCGAAATCGGAGCTATAACGAAGAAGTTATGACCGAAACAAAATCGCACCGAAAACACACAGGTGCTAGCGATCGCTAGCTATCACCCTAGCGATCGCTAGCCAAAATTATCAAAGCTGCTGTTGGAGCTCGCTACCGCACTCACGATCGCGAAGACAAGGCTAGCGATCGCTAGCCATGACACCTAGCGATCACTAGGTGTCTGCACCTTGGAGAAAAATGGGTTAAAACCCTTCCTCACTTCATTTAGCCATAACTCTCTTATCCCTTATCCAAATTTGCTGATTTTTCTTCCTACACTCTCCATTCTCAAAGCTCTTCAAGATCTTGAAGTTTAATCCTTACATGGAGCTAGCTAGGTTGGAAACCACATCTCATCCACTTCATCTTCTCCACTCATCCATCATCCACCATTGTTGCTTGAAAAGGGGGGAAGCTCAAATCCTAGGGCTTTAGTTTGGATCTCACTCGGTAAGCTTTATTTAAACCCTTGTAGGTTGGATCTATACATATGATAAGAGTTATGAACTAACCTAGGGCACGATTTACTTGATTTTAGGTTGCTCTCGTATTTGACCTAAATCGGAAGATTTGGGGGTTTTGGGTGTAAACCCTAAGGTGAGTTGTTAAAACTATTTTGTTAAAACTGAGAGCACATCATCTTGATGATTTTACCTTCCTTGTTTGATTTTGTGGATGAACGTGATTCTAACACGAAATGCTTATTATGTCTAGTTCAAGGAATTCCCCATGAAACGCATGATGAACTATACTTATATGAACTATTTAAATTGGACGGTTGTATACTTGAATAGGATTATTGTATACTACTATGGTACGTGTTGAATCCATGAGATTGTGGAATGAATGTATGTATGCGAAATACGTGGAATTATGGATGTTATGGAATTATGTGAAAGGGATTTGATATCCGTGCGAGTTGGCATGTATGAAATGAGCAAAGGGCTTGAGACCCTCGATTTATACCTATGATAGGTGGAAACAAATGTATGAGTCTTTTTAGACAGTACGTATACGCCTCAGATGGTGTCATGTTAGATATGACATCGGGGTTGTTTGTAACTAAATAACATGGACGAAGCAACACAGTACTTCCACACCGAACAGTCTTGGGAGGTTCTGAAATAGGAATGCCCCTATGTCGCCGGCCCTCGGGTTGCTCCTTGGTGCGCGGGCCTCTGATGGTGTCATGATAGATATGGCATCGAGGTGTTCGGAAGTAACGAATGATGGGGTATTGGTTGGGGGAAATGTGTCGCTCCCATTGTTTCCGAAGATAATAATAAACTGGTTTAACATGCTATTTATATTGCTAGTATAATCTTGTATATCTCGCATGTCTTAATATATTCTTCATGTATGGTATTATTTGTACAACTTACTAGGCTCCTTTAGCCTAACACTTGTTTGGTGTCGATGTGTCTCTCAGGTGCTAGGGACGTCGTTCCCAAGTAGGCCTCGGGTGTAGAGTGAGCATCGGGGAATGTGGAGAACCGGTCTTTTAGGCCGTAGGATTAAATGGCGATCGATAACCCTTTTGTAGTCTTCTTCCCCGACGGAATTAGACTAGTTGGTTATCGTAAATCTTTATTCGATTACAAACGTTGTAATTATGACATTACTTATACCCCGTTTTTGGGAAGAGCTCACGCCATGGCGTTACATTTTGTATACCACCTTTCGTTTAAAAGAAAGTTTTTGTTGACTCCAAATTTTGGGGTGTTACAAGTTGGTATCAGAGCTTTAGTTTAAGCGAACTAGGTGTTGACTATAGAATACCTAGCTAATGATCTATGGATGCGTTATACGCGAGTGTTTGAGTAACTGTTATTATGAGGATGATAAATGTTGAGATTTGTAAAATAGTCTATTCTTATCCTATTCTCATGCAATTGTGTGTGACAGATTTGTATGGCGAACACCCGTAGTCAGACGGGCGTCGCGAGAGGACCACCCGACCAAACCGCTTCAACCGCCGACCAACGTGTACGGGTCGAGACGGTTGAGAGTCCACCGAGGCCCCAAGTCCTAGGTGGGGGACCGGAGCACGTACCAAGGGTCAATCTCGAGGATCCAAATCCGTTATTAACGGAAGTGACCCCGGAGATGCGGATGCTAGATAATGTGATGAAGGCCGTGAACGAGGCCATGAGCAAACAACAAGAATCCTTCATGAAGATGTTGGAGGATCGCGAAGCTAGCCAACGCCGGAACGAAGCGGTGGGGGAAAATGCCGGAAATGGTTCCGGGGATGCCGAGGTAGTGGTGGTCACCGAGGAGACCCGAATCACCGGAGACAAGGAAAAGGAGAGAGCAAAGGCGAAAGGGTGCTCTTACAAGAATTTCTTGGGATGTAAGCCGCCAGAGTTCCGTGGGTGTAGTGACCCGTGTGAGGAAATTGACAGTAACGAAAACAGGAATAACAGGAATAATCGGATATCTCTGAAAGGCGTGAAACACTTTCAGATCGAATCAATTCGGTGGTTCTCCCGAATTATTCAATCGGATACAATTCAGAGAATATTATGAATTCTATGTATGTGTGTTTTCGATTTCGTGAACCAGTGAGAAGAAAACGATGACCAAAAATCCTTTTGTACGGGAAACTGCCAAAACGGCAGTTTTCTTGTTAAGAACCGCCAAAAACAAAATTTCGGGTCGGGTTTGAAAACGGGTCAATAAATTCAGAAAATAAATTTCTGAGTGATTTTCCACATGGAGACCCGCCAGGGGCTCTGCCCCTTGGACCCCGCCAGGGGCTGCCGCCCCTTGGACCCCGCTACCGGGGGCGCTGCCCCCGGACCCCCGTTCATTAGGGGCTTCGCCCCTAATATCATAATAAATTCAAGTAGGCGTGCACTCCGCACCGCCAAGCCTAAATGATGTTTATTATGATGAAATTGGTCAAACTAGTTAATCCAATTACACTAAAATATCCAACAAACCCGGTGGTTTGCATGTATTGGCTCCGCGAGATGGAAATGGCCTTTGAGGCTAGCGAGTGCGACGCCTCCCAACGAGTCAAATTCGCATCACATCTCCTTAAGGGCGAGGCCCTAACGTGGTGGAACTTGACCCGCTCTTCCCTCGCACCGGAGGTGTATGCTAGGCTCTCTTGGGCCGAGTTCAAGAAGAAAATGCTCGAGAAATATTGTAGCGAGCGAGCCCTTGACAAGATCGAGGACGAATTCCGGGCGATGAAGAAGGGAAACTCTCCTATTTCGTTCTATGCGAAAGATTTCTTGGAGAAACTAGGGATGGTGGAGCACTTGGCTCCCGATGAGAAGTCGAAGATAAAAGCTTATTCTCGTGGATTACCGGCCGAGATGAGATCGGCGGTGAGGATCGCAAGGGTCACCACCTTGCATGAGGCGATTGAGGAATCGTTGAGGATAGAGGATGACATTACCCAAGCCCGGGTAGAGGGTTACCAAGCCGGGCAAAAGAGAAATTTTGAGGAAGCCGCCGCATCGGCCCGACCGAACAAGACTTTTCAAGATGGGAAGCGAGGCGGAAACCGAAACGAGGCGAAATGGTGCAATAAATGTCGAAGCAAGCATTTTGGGCCATGCCGACGTGATTTCCCCACGAGCGACACTTGTGGGAAGTGTGGAAAGAGGGGTCATTTGGCCCGAGATTGTGTGGTCCGAGTGGCGGTGTGTTATGATTGTAAGGAGCCGAGACATTATCGGGATGCTTGCCCAAAATTCAAGAAGGCGCCTACCGGAGGTTCGAGTGGATCCATTGCAAAAGGAGAGGTTCCGCCGAAAGTGACTAGCCGGGCCTTTCAGATGACGGCCGGAGAGGCGAGGGAGGCATCCGATCTTGTATCGGGTACGTTTCTCGTTAACTCCATACCTGCACTTGTTCTTTTTGATACGGGCGCCGAACGCTCCTTTGTGCATGACACTCTAGCTAAGAAATTCACTATGCCTACCACTCCCTTATCTGATGCGTTAGTAGTAGAAGTAGCGGGTGGATTTCTTGTGACTGTGCGAGATTGCTTTGAGGGGTGCACTATATAGTTAGATGGAGAACCTTTCTCCGCGACCCTCATACCCATGAACGTTGGAAGTTTCGACGTAGTACTAGGAATTGATTGGTTGCGCACGCACGACGCCAATATATGTTGCGGCAAGAAGATGGTCACGTTACCAACGCCTCGAGGGGAATTGATCACCGTGTACGGGGACAAAAAGAAGGGTACTAACACGACCATCTCTATGATAAGGGCAAGAAAGTGCCTAGCTAAGAGATGCGCCTCCTATCTAGCTTACGTCATTGACACGAAGTTAGAAAAGAAAGAGATCGCCGATGTCGACGTGGTGCAGGAGTTTCCGGACGTCTTTCCGGAAGATTTGCCCGGATTACCCCCGAAACGCCAAGTGGAATTCCACATTGACCTTACACCGGGAGCGGCCCCGATAGCGCGTGCTCCGTATCGATTGGCTCCGACCGAGATGAAGGAGATGATGACACAATTGCAAGAACTCTCCGAGAAGGGGTTCATCCGACCGAGTTCGTCGCCATGGGGAGCGCCGGTCCTTTTCGTCAAGAAGAAGGACGGCTCCATGCGGATGTGTATTGATTACCGTGAACTAAACAAGGTGACGGTATAGAATAAGTACCCCTTGCCTCGGATCGACGACCTTTTCGACCAACTTCAAGGTGCCGGGTGTTTCTCCAAGATCGATCTACGATCCGGGTATCACCAAGTTAGGGTGAAAGAGGACAACGTACCAAAGACCGCTTTCCGGACGAGATCGGGCACTACGAGTTCTTAGTGATGCCGTTCGGTCTAACCAACGCACCGACAGTATTCACGGACTTGATGAACCGAGTGTGTAGACCATTCTGAAAGGATTATGTGCAAGACAGTAACAGGTTTACCGTGTCCAATGTTATAAGGCACTAGTGGGTCACACTGCTACACACCCGAATAGAGATCATTTGGATTTACCAGTTGTGTGGAATTAATTAATTGGTATAATTAATTAATTAAGAGAGAAAAATAAATAATAGATAAATCTATTTATTTATGGATATATATTAATAGTAAATTAATATATGGAAAGGTTTAATTAAAGCCTATCGGGCTTGATAATTAAACGGGCTTTTCTATTAGGACATTACCATATTTACTAATATAAATATATGGTAAACCTAATAGGTTTTCTCATTGCATTCTCATTAGTAACTTAGAGAAAAAGAAAAAGCCAAACCTTTTCTCTCTCTCTCTCCCAAAATCGATACACACACACACTCAACCGGGTTTTCGTTTTTTCGAGTTTTTGGTAATCCTAAGGCGGTCTAGCAGCGGTTCTCGTGGTGGTGCAGTAGCGGTGTATTCCCCGTTAGCTTTCCGGTAACCGTTTTTGTATCTGATAAGGTATTATTCTAAACCCCCTTGAAATTGTATCTAAACCTGTTTGGGATGGATCTTCTGGTTTGGGAATTCTGTTTTTTTTCCGCTGTGCATATTTGTTTTGTCTGCAATTCCCAACAGTGGTATCAGAGCCACTTCCTAAACGTTTAGATCAGGATTGTTTATTTGTGATAAACTGTTTATCGTTATTATGCTTTGTTAAAAATTCGATTTTATCTGTTTACTTTAAAAATTGGATTTTTATCGTTATTTACACGAACCACGATCGTCGATGGTGGAATCTCGGCCGTTTGCCGATCGAAACCACCATCCGAACGCCGGCCACCACGAACGGTGGCAGCGGCGTTGGACCGATCGAGAGCGGGCATCGGTTGCGGTGGCGCTAACCATCGTGGCCGATCGCCGGGCTGTAGGCGGTGGTGGCGGCGGCTGTCGCCGTCGTCACCAGACGGACCGCACACCACCAAGCCAACCGCGGCTGCCTTGTGGCCACGCCGGGCGGTGGCGGTGGTTGTTTTTGTTTATCGCCGCACCACCGAGGATGGTGGTGGTGGCGTTGCTGTTGTTTAACGGCGGCGACCGAGGGAAGGGGTGGCGGCGGCTATGGCCGTCGTCGCCGGACCAGTCGTGAACCACCAGGCCACCCGCCGGCTGCCCTAAGGCCAAGCCGTGGCGGGGGCGGTGGCCGTTTGTTGCTTCCACGATCGCGGGCCACACCACCGAGTGGTGGTGGTGGCGTTTTGATGTTGTTGCCGAGACCGCCGGCCACGGCGGCGATGGCAGCCGTTGCTGCTGTTGTCGTCGGTTGGTCTAACGGCGGCGGCGGTGGTGACCTTGGTTGCCGCTGTCGTCGCCGGTGGTGTTTTCGGGTAAGGTTTCGTGTGAATAGGGTTGTTTTAATCAGATAGGTTAAAACCTCCGGATAAGATTAATTTTACGTTTTAAAATTAATTTTAGATAATTATAAAACCAGTTGAGTTTTGTAATTTGGTTAAATCATGTTTATCGTAACTGCTTTATTTCAAGTTGGTTTTATTTGAACTGTTAGTTACGAGTGTCATAGCCAAGCCCCAGACCTATGGTTGTGTTTTATTTTATCTCTGTTTTGGTAAGGGAGGCCTGCGTGCCAATTACAACCCTTTTTATTGTAATTTTATTTTATGTATTTTAAATTACACCGAAGACGGAGAAAACCATAGAGACGGACTTTGGAGACAGAACCGAGGATGTCGGAGCCAGTGGGAGCGTTCTACCTTCATGCCTTGTGCGTTGTTTGTCACTTAGGTTAAAAGACCGTCAGTTTAGTGTTGGCTCACTTAACTGACAATAGTTTAGGGGCAAAAGCTATGACACAATGTTTTACGTTTTTATATAATTGCGTGGTTTGTTTTAATTGCGTGGTTGTGATAAAACGTAATTTCTAAAATCTAATGAGATGTTTTATAAAAACCTGAAGGTTCGATTACAGAGTGTTTTTCGAATCAGTTTTAAAATTGAGGTTTTTGAAAAAGTGGCTAAAAATCCCTTAAGTTTAAAAATCTTAGATCACGTGAGTGCGACCCACTTTGAGACCCTTTTGGCGTAAGGTACGCGGGTGTTGGAAGTGAACAAGCCTTGGACATCCGCGTTCAAACCCCAAGTTGAAAGGGGTGTGACAAGTACACCCAGTCTCGAGTGGTGCGATCTATTTTGGTTTTTGTAACAATTCACCGTGTCGTATCGGGCCAAAGCGCACTAGAGGGACTAAATATGCACGAATGTAATATTCGATGTCCCGACGTTTTAGAAGTCGTATTTTCGTTTAAAATGCGATTGGTATAAGTGGTTACCTACCAGAAATAGCATGGGTTGGTTTGCGTGATCAAGCCGCTTACCGACACATGTGAAATATGGGTTCTAGTCTAATAAACTTATTTTTCTAAGGGTAAATAAATTTATTAGAAGTTTTATAATCAATAAACTAAATCGGAATTTATTCTTTATGTAGATGTCTTATACTACCGTTCCGTTTTATTCACCTGAGGAATCACTTCGCCTAATTATGGGCAAGTGGAAGCTTACGGGCCAAAACTATCCAGTTTGGAAGTTGCATTTTGATAATGTCTTGCGCGGCCAGGATAAGCTTTATGTGATCAATAAACCACTATCACGACCTAAGAGCAATGCCCCTGAAGAGGAATTTGCTGAGTACTTTAGATTTATGGCTGATGAATCTGACGTGATGTCGATTCTATCTTTCTCTGCTTCGCCCGAGTTCACGGTCGATCTCAGAGTTAAGTTCTGCCATGAGGTCGTGAAGGGTATAGAAAACCAGATTGGTTTCTATAAGAATTGTGGCAAGTATTTGATCATGAAAGAAATCTTTTCACTGAAGCTGAAAAGAGGCCAATCAGTTAAAGATCATCTCCTGGAGATAAGGAGACTCTTTAAGTGTTTGTCACGACTTGGATACAAGATGACTCAGGAGGAGCTTGTGTATCTGATGTGGTTCTCACTCCCGAAGGAGATTCGTGTCACAGCTAGTGGATACATGGGAGAACCCAAGATGGACGTGGCAAAGGTTCATGAGGATATTTTGGACAGTTTAGAGCCAAAGGAAGCAAGTGCTGATCTCATGGACAGTACTGATTGGATTGATGAGCTGGGAGATCTAAGTTGCCCAGAATGTGGTAGCCAAGATATCTGTGTCCACTCATTCAATGTTGACCAGATGGACATCGGTGTATCCGATGCGCCAGGTATCTTTATGATAGATTGTTTGATCACTTCTTATGAATCATGGGTACTTGATACAGGAAGTGGTAACCACATTTGTAATCATTTACAGGGATTCACTAGAAGGGAGACCTTGAGGAAGGATCGTTCGAACCTACGAGTCGGTGAAGGCACGATGCTTGTAACTGAAGCCGTAGGGTCTTACAGTCTTAGTTTGCCCTCGGGTCTAGTTTTGGAACTCGATACTTGTTATTATGTTCCTAAGATGATCAAGAATGTTCTTTCTTTTGATTTATTGGTAGACCAAGGATTTTATTATAAATACGATTATAAAATGATTTCTTGCTTTAAAAATGACATGTTTTATTTCAAAGCAACTCCTTCGAATGGTCTATACATATTGAATCTCCAAGAAAGTAACAACGAAATCTATCATATAAGTAAAAGATCCAAAGACATTGAGGATCAAACTTACCTCTGGCATTGTCGGCTCGGACATATAAACAAGAAACGCGTAGAACTACTCCAGAAAGGAGAACTTCTAGGGACTTTCGATTTTAAGCCCTTTAGTAATTGCGAATCTTGTTTGTCGGGCAAGATGACAAAGCATCCTTTCAACAAAGACAATGAAAGGGCCAATGACTTGTTGGAGATCATACACACTGATGTGTGTGGACCTTTTAGTCATGAGGCGAGGGGAGGATACCGGTACTTCATTACCTTTACTGACGATTTCAGTAGGTATGGGTATGTCTACCTGATACGACATAAGTCTGAAGCTTTTGAGAAATTCAAAGAGTTTCAGAGTGAAGTACAGAATCAACTTGACAGGAAGATCAAGTTCTTAAGGTCAGACCGTGGTGGAGAATATCTTAGCCTGGAATTTGACAGTCATTTAAGAGAGTGTGGGATTGTTTCACAACTCACCCCTCCGTATACACCACAGATGAATGGTGTGTCAGAAAGGAGGAATCGTACCCTGCTTGACATGGTACGGTCAATGATGTGTCGTTCCACGTTACCAGTATCATTCTGGGGACACGCGCTCGTAACAGCAGCAAACATACTGAACAAAGTGCCAACTAAATCGGTAGAAAAGACTCCATATGAACTATGGACAGGCAAGAAGCCTAAGTTGTCTTTTCTGAAGATTTGGGGTTGTGAGGTATACGTTAAGCGTACAACCTCGGAGAAACTCAAACCCAAATCAGACAAGTGTTTCTTCGTAGGCTATCCCAAGAACACACTGGGATACTACTTCTATAATCCTAGCGAGAACAAAGTATTTGTGGCAGTAGAGGAAGAAACACCTGAACCGATTGTTGAAAGGATATAGACCTGGAAGAAAAGTTTCTCAGTCAAGAGAACACCAGAAATGATATAGACCTACAGGTAGTAGAGGAAGAAACACCTGAACCGATTGTTGAGCCAGTCACTCAACAAGGTAATGTTGAGACTCAACCGGAAACGGTTGAGGAAGTGCAAACACAAAACCTTCGCAGATCCACTAGGATAAGGCAAGAACCAGATAGGTATCTTGGATTTCTAGTCTCCCAGGACGGTGGAGACCTGAATGAGCCTACATCCTATGGAGAAGCTGTATCAGGCGATGAGTCTGAGCAATGGCAGGAAGCCATGAAGGCGGAGATGCAGTCCATGTACGACAACCAAGTTTGGGAGTTGACAGATTTACCCCAGCACTGTAGGGCTGTTGGGCGTAAATGGGTTTTCAAGAAGAAAACTGACATGGACGGAAATGTGCACACTTTTAAGGCTAGACTGGTCGCGAAAGGTTTCACGCAGACTCATGGCATCGACTATGATGAAACCTTCTCGCCAGTAGCTATGTTAAAGTCCATTAGGATTCTGATGGCCATCTCAGCATATTTTGACTATGAGATTTGGCAAATGGATGTTAAGACAGCCTTCCTAAATGGGAAGTTAACAGAGGATGTCTACATGCAACAACCAGAAGGTTTTGTAGATCCAAAGAATCCTAATAAAGTGTGCAAGTTGCTAAAATCCATTTATGGATTAAAGCAAGCATCCAGAAGCTGGAACTTACATTTCGATGAGCGAATCAAGGAATTTGGATTTGCCAAAAGTGAGTTTGAGCCATGTGTTTACACAAAGTTCAGTGGGAGCATAGTAACCTTCTTGGTCTTATATGTAGATGATATTCTACTTATTGGAAATGACATACCAACTTTACAGAGTGTTAAAGCTTGGTTAAGCAAATGTTTCCAAATGAAAGACCTTGGAGAAGCCGCATATATACTTGGTATAAAGATCTACAGAAATAGATCTAGGCGGCTTATCGGGCTTAGTCAGGGTACATACATTGATAAAATCCTGAAACGATTCAGGATGGATGAATCTAAGAAAGGATTTATCCCAATGCAGCATGGTATAGTGCTAAGTAAAGCACAGTGTCCCGAATCTAGTCAAGATAAGGACAAGATGAAATCGATACCATATGCTTCGGCAATTGGATCGATCATGTATGCCATGTTATGTACCAGGCCCGATGTTGCTTACTCAGTAAGTGTAACGAGCAGATACCAGCAAAACCCAGGTGAAGCCCATTGGGTGGCTGTCAAGAACATTCTGAAATACCTGAGGCGTACAAAGGAAATGTTCTTGGTCTTTGGAGGTTCTGAGGATGAGATTAGTGTCACTGGTTATTCAGACGCTAGTTTCCAGACCGACAGAGATGATTACAGATCACAGTCAGGGTACGTTTTTACCCTAAACGGAGGAGCGATCTCGTGGAAAAGCTCGAAGCAAGACACGATAGCAGACTCTACCACCGAAGCCGAGTACATTGCAGCTTCAGACGCAGCAAAGGAAGCGGTCTGGCTCAGGAACTTTATCACGGATCTAAGAGTTGTAGCCAGTATCTCTAGACCGGTGGATATTTATTGTGATAACTCTGGGGCTGTGGCGCAAGCTAAGGAGCCTAGAGAGCATCACAAGTCGAGACATGTACTTCGGAAGTTTCACCTCATCCGAGAGATCATCGGAAGAGGAGACGTTAGAATATGCAAGATTCCGACGGACGAGAACGTAGCGGATCCACTGACAAAGCCGCTAGCTAGAGTGAAGCATGAGACACATGCTAATTCCATTGGGATGCAGTACCTGGACACTAGTAGCTAGTTTTAGTTTTTGATTATTACCGTGGATTAATTTTTGAGACTAAATATCGTGTACGTTTTATTATTTTCACTGTGTGATGGAAATAAGGAGGATTTTTCATGATTGTCTCAAATTAACCAGTTTTAGCATATTTAGTTATCCCTGATTTTATATATACAAGTCTTGTAAGTAAAATCTAAAAGTTCCGTAGCTACTTGTTAAGGTGGGAACCTTAGCAGGATTGTAACGCTATTATGGGTGTTTGGTGGTTTATTCAACGTAATGAGTAAAAGCACAAGTGATGTGGCCAAACATTCATAGATACTCATCAGAGTGTTTGAGTATTGGAAGTGACCAGTTTCAAGTCTGCTCCATGGAGCCTATGTCATGAGCATTGACTTGATGATAGGTTGTCCTTAGACCTGAGATATTTGGTCTGGGAATGTGAGGACTGTTGTACTCTTAGCACGTTCTAACGCTACGCCGTAACAGGGTGGCCATACGGGGCGTGACTAGATGCAGCGGAAGCCATGTGACCAGATGCAGATAGTCAAGAAGGAATTTACACCTCTGTAAAAGGAGAGATATTTCCGGGCCCCTTGACGGTTGAGATTGGCAGAAATGCGTGGCCACGCTCGGATAGAATAACGGTTGTTATTTGGTAAGTTCCGTTACTGCAAGCAATCGAGATCAGAGTCAAGAAAACTTGAGTTTAAGATTGAAGTCCTCCGCTCCATGTCTAAAACTCACTTTAGAGATATCGCGTGTAAAAGGAATGAACCTGTGTACAATTCTAGCGAGAATTGTTTCTCTGGATACAAGAGATCTTATAACCTGGTTAACCTAAGTGTCTGGCTAGGGACCTCCTTAGGCTAATGGTAACAGTAGAGTTACTTGTCTGGCACAAGTGGGAGTCTGAAAGGATTATGTGCAAGACAGTAACAGGTTTACCGTGTCCAATGTTATAAGGCACTAGTGGGTCACACTGCTACACACCCGAATAGAGATCATTTGGATTTACCAGTTGTGTGGAATTAATTAATTGGTATAATTAATTAATTAAGAGAGAAAAATAAATAATAGATAAATCTATTTATTTATGGATATATATTAATAGTAAATTAATATATGGAAATGTTTAATTAAAGCCTATCGGGCTTGATAATTAAACGGGCTTTTCTATTAGGACATTACCATATTTACTAATATAAATATATGGTAAACCTAATAGGTTTTCTCATTGCATTCTCATTAGTAACTTAGAGAAAAAGAAAAAGCCAAACCTTTTCTCTCTCTCTCCCAAAATCGATACACACACACACTCAACCGGGTTTTCGTTTTTTCGAGTTTTTGGTAATCCTAAGGCGGTCTAGCAGCGGTTCTCGTGGTGGTGCAGTAGCGGTGTATTCCCCGTTAGCTTTCCGGTAACCGTTTTTGTATCTGATAAGGTATTATTCTAAACCCCCTTGAAATTGTATCTAAACCTGTTTGGGATGGATCTTCTGGTTTGGGAATTCTGTTTTTTTTCCGCTGTGCATATTTGTTTTGTCTGCAATTCCCAACACATTCTTAGATAAGTCGGTTATAGTCTTTATCGACGATATCTTGGTCTATTCCAAGGATGAGGCCGAGCATGAGCGACACTTACGAGAGGTGTTGAACGTGCTTAGGGACGAGAAGTTGTACGCCAAGTTTTCAAAGTGCGAATTTTGGCTCCACGAGGTGCAATTTCTAGGTCATGTAGTATCGCGAGATGGGATCAAAGTGGATCCGGCGAAGATCGAGGCCATGATGAGTTGGAAGTCGCCAACGAACCCATCAGAAATAAGAAGTTTTCTAGGCTTGGCGGGTTACTACCGAAGATTCATACAAGATTTCTCCAAGATCGCTTCGGCACTTACGGTGTTGACAAAGAAGAACGCCAAGTTCCTATGGACCGAAAAGCAAGAAGAAGCATTTCAGACCCTCAAGAAGAAGCTATGTCAAGCGTCGATTTTGTCATTACCGGATGGGTCGGAAGACTTTGTGGTTTATAGCGACGCGTCAAAGATGGGGCTTGGTTGCGTACTCATGCAAAGAGGCAAGGTGATTTCCTACGCCTCTCGACAATTGAAGGATCACGAAAAGAACTACCTGGTCCACGATTTGGAGTTAGCGGCGGTGGTATTTGCCTTGAAATTGTGGCGACACTATCTTTACGGGACCAAGTGTACCCTCTTCACCGATCACAAAAGTCTCCAACACATTTTCGATCAAAAGGAGCTCAACATGCGACAAAGAAGATGGCTTGAGCTACTAAAGGATTACGATTGCGATTTATTGTACCACCCTGGTAAAGCGAACGTGGTTGCCGATGCCTTGAGCCGTAAGAACCATAGTGACGGGGCTAGTGTAACCCTCAACCGGATTAGCGTGGTGTCAAGCTTGATGGAAAGGATCAAGACGAGTCAAACGGAAGCTCTTCGAGAAGAAAACCTCAAAGATGAGGTGATGGTGAAGAAAAAGGAATTGTTGACCGAAGATAGCCGCGGACTTAAATTGTTTCAAGGCCGAATTTGGGTACCGAAGCTTGGTGGCAACCGAGAGTTACTTTTGGACGACGCCCACAAGTCCAAGTATTCCATACACCCCGGGAGCACCAAAATGTACCGAGATTTGAAGATGAACTATTGGTGGCCGATTATGAATCTTGACGTGGCTAAATACGTCGAGAAGTGTGTCACATGTCTACAAGTAAAGGCGGAACACCAAAAGCCTTATGGTAGTTTGCAACCTTTGGATATTCCGGAATGGAAATGGGAGCATATCACCATGGACTTCGTGACCAAACTACCGAGAACCTTGAGGGGGCACGACACCATTTGGGTGATTGTCGACCGACTCACGAAGAGTGCTCACTTTCTCGAGATGCGAGAGACCCTACCTATGGATAAATTGGCCAAACTCTACATAAACGAAATCGTGAGGAGGCACGGCGTACCTCTATCGATTGTTTCGGATAGGGATAGCCGATTCACTTCCCAGTTTTGGCACGGATTACAAGAAGGCATGGGTACGAAACTCAAGTTGAGCACCGCTTACCACCCCCAAACCGACGGGCAAAGCGAACGGACGATACAGACGTTAGAAGATATGTTGCGGTCATGCGTTATAGACTTTGGTGGGAATTGGGATACACACCTACCGTTAGTGGAGTTTGCATACAACAACAGCTTTCACTCTAGCATTGGGATGGCACCGTTCGAGGCATTGTACGGACGAAAGTGTAGAACGCCGACGTGTTGGTTGGAAGCGGGTGAGAGGCAATTCGCGGGACCCGAGATCATACAAGAGACGGCGGATAAAGTGAAGGGCATTCGCGAACGCTTGAAAGCCGCCCAAGACCGTCAAAAGAGCTATGCCGACAAGAAACGTCGTCCCGTAGACTTCCAAGTGGGAGAGCGCGTGATGTTGAAAGTGTCCCCTTGGAAGGGTATCATACGGTTTGGGAAACGGGGGAAACTTAGCCCACGTTTCCTAGGACCGTTTACCATATTGGAAAAGGTTGGACTACAAGCCTACCGGTTGGAGCTACCACCCGAAAGGGATGGGATACATCCCACCTTTCATGTGTGTTACTTGCGGAAGTGTCTAGCCGAGGAGGAGAGCGTCATCCCGTTATCGGAGATTCGAGTCGACACCGGTAACCGATGTGTAGAGGAACCGGAAGCTATCCTAGAAAGAAAGACGAAGAAACTACGCCATAAGGAGGTGACGATGGTCAAAGTCCAATGGAAGCACCACTGAGGTGCTAATGTCACGTGGGAGGCCGAGGAGGACCTGAAACGGAGATACCCGCTGTTGTTCGCGTAGATGTAACAAATTTCGGGGACGAAATTTCATTTAGGAGGGTAGGATTGTAACACCCGTAATTTCGGTTGTAATAACGACTCTTTGATAAATTATGGGATTTAAAATTTTGGATCAAATGTTGCATTTTGTGGTCTAATATGTTAGGAAATTCAATTACGAGTCCAACGGTCCTTTCGGAATCGAAATCGGAGCTATAACGAAGAAGTTATGACCGAAACAAAATCGCACCGAAAACACATAGGTGCTAGCGATCGCTAGCCAAAATTATCAAAGCTGCTGTTGGAGCTCGCTACCGCACTCATGATCACGAAGACAAGGCTAGCGATCGCTAGCCATGACACCTAGCGATCGCTAGGTGTCTGCACCTTGGAGAAAAACGGGTTAAAACCCTTCCTCACTTCATTTAGCCATAACTCTCTCATCCCTTATCCAAATTTGCTGATTTTTCTTCCTACACTCTCCATTCTCAAAGCTCTTCAAGATCTTGAAGTTTAATCCTTACATGGAGCTAGCTAGGTTGGAAACCACATCTCATCCACTTCATCTTCTCCACTCATCCATCCTCCACCATTGTTGCTTAAAAAGGGGGGAAGCTCAAATCCTAGGGCTTTAGTTTGGATCTCACTCGGTAAGCTTTATTTAAACCCTTGTAGGTTGGATCTATACATATGATAAGAGTTATGAACTAACCTAGGGCACAATTTACTTGATTTTAGGTTGCTCTCGTATTTGACCTAAATCGGAAGATTTGGGGGTTTTGGGTGTAAACCCTAAGGTGAGTTGTTAAAACTATTTTGTTAAAACTGAGAGCACATCATCTTGATGATTTTACCTTCCTTGTTTGATTTTGTGGATGAACGTGATTCTAACATGAAATGCTTATTATGTCTAGTTCAAGGAATTCCCCATGAAACGCATGATGAACTATACTTATATGAACTATTTAAATTGGACGGTTGTATACTTGAATAGGATTATTGTATACTACTATGGTACGTGTTGAATCCATGAGATTGTGGAATGAATGTATGTATGCGAAATACGTGGAATTATGGATGTTATGGAATTATGTGAAAGGGATTTGATATCCGTGCGAGTTGGCATGTATGAAATGAGCAAAGGGCTTGAGACCCTCGATTTATACCTATGATAGGTGGAAACAAATGTATGAGTCTTTTTAGACAGTACGTATACGCCTCAGATGGTGTCATGTTAGATATGACATCGGGGTTGTTTGTAACTAAATAACATGGACGAAGCAACACAGTACTTCCACACCGAACAGTCTTGGGAGGTTCTGAAATAGGAATGCCCCTATGTCGCCGGCCCTCGGGTTGCTCCTTGGTGCGCGGCCTCTGATGGTGTCATGATAGATATGGCATCGAGGTGTTCGGAAGTAACGAATGATGGGGTATTGGTTGGGGAAATGGGTCGCTCCCATTGTTTCCGAAGATAATAATAAACCGGTTTAACATGCTATTTATATTGCTAGTATAATCTTGTATATCTCGCATGTCTTAATATATTCTTCATGTATGGTATTATTTGTACAACTCACTAGGCTCCTTTAGCCTAACACTTGTTTGGTGTCGATGTGTCTCTCAGGTGCTAGGGACGTCGTTCCCAAGTAGGCCTCGGGTGTAGAGTGAGCATCGGGGAATGTGGAGAACCGGTCTTTTAGGCCGTAGGATTAAATGGCGATCGATAACCCTTTTGTAGTCTTCTTCCCCGACGGAATTAGACTAGTTGGTTATCGTAAATCTTTATTCGATTACAAACGTTGTAATTATGACATTACTTATACCCCGTTTTTGGGAAGAGCTCACGCCATGGCGTTACATTTTGTATACCACCTTTCGTTTAAAAGAAAGTTTTTGTTGACTCCAAATTTTGGGGTGTTACAGCATCATCTATCATAAATCATGCTTCAAATGCACACATTGCAAAGGCAATCTTGTGGTATCTTTTTTCTTTTCTCTGTTTTTCTTTTTCTGGTATTACTTTATAAGATTCTTCTATGTTATCATTGTTAAAAGTATTTTGAGTATTTGACTAATGAGGTGTTTATTTTTCATTAAGATAAGGCCATAATATTAAGATGACTTAATATATGAACAATGGTTTCGTTTGTGATTGAAACGAATTATACATGATAACGGTTGAGACCAAGAAATCGAAGAATCGAATTGGGATCAGAATAAATGAAGAATCGAGTTGGGATTAGAATAAATCGAATAAGTCATTTCTATATCGTTAAATCACCGCCAAACAATCATGTATAATTGATCAAATGAATTGATTAAGCTCGCTAAGCAACTAATAAACATTTCCCAAGTCTCGTTCTAACCGGATGCATTACCTTAAACACATTGTTTTTGCAATCGTTGTTATTTATTTGTGTCTAATTATCTTAATATTTCTAATATTTATTTGTATCATTATTGAAGATGTACAACTACTCCTCCATGGATGGAGTCCTATATTGCAAGCCCCATTTCGAACAACTATTCAAACAAACTGGAAATTTCAACAAGAATTTTCGTACATGTAAGATTTTTTATTTATTTTAAACTTTCATTAATATTTTTGGGTTCTCGATATTCAAATGCGTTCTCATTTTGCTAAATGTTTTTGTCGATAAATCTTGCAGCAAAACAGAATAAAGAAAATTCAACAGTAAGTTTTCTTTTTAGAAAGTATTGATGTATTGTTAATAAAACAAAAGAACTAACTGATGTAATATGATATACAGTCACGTGCTCCACACAAATTTGCATCTTTCTTTATGGGTACTCAAGACAAATGCCCTTCTTGTCAGAAAATTGTTTATCCTCTCGAACAGGTATATTCGTCATTGATTCCACAATTACATTTTCATAATGTCGAAACAATACTTGATTTTCCAAATAAGGTGGGTCTGGAAAGTGGATTAGAACTAGACATATGAACAAAGTTTGACTCGATCAAGAATTGATTGTTGAAAATATAGATGTCCATACTTGGTTCACATAAGACACAGTTTACTAGCTTTTATAAATAAAAAACAAAAAATAAATTGGGCTTGGTTTGTACCTGTTATGACTGTGGGGTCCAGATCAATCACATTTTCAAACTAAAGGCCTATTAGTTACATTATTTGATTAGCAGACCAGGTTCTCAGAGTTTAGATGTTTGGACACCTAAAGTAGTCAGAAATAGATAATTTACATATTTGTTAACAACTAACGAGTAAATTTTGGTGAAACCAGATTACAATGGAAGGCGAACCATACCACAAACGCTGCTTTAGGTGTGCTTATAGAGGGTGTCCTTTGACGCACTCCTCATATGCTGCCCACAACAACATTCTTTATTGCAGACACCATTTTTCGCAACTCTTCTTGGAGAAAGGAGATTTCGCTCACGTTCTCAAGGCCGCAAACTTATAAAAAAGTGAAAATGAACAAGCGGAGAAGGCACCTGAGCAAGAAACCAAGCCAGAGACTACATTAGAATCTGACGAATAAAAAGGAGCTTAAAACAGTTTGTCACAAAACTTGGGTCCATTGTTAATGTTCCTTAGAAATCGGATGTTTAGTTTCTAATATTGTTGGACGATGTTGTTACTTATCATGATTCGTGATGAATCATGTAAATAAATATAAAGAAGGAATACAATCTTCCTAACTTTATGTTTGCAACTTTACAAACAAACCCTTAAGAACTCAATATCTCTATAAAATGCATCAAACAAGAGGTGATAAAGATGTGATACAATTTAGGGCAAACTTGTAAACTGATCAAACTGCAAGAATCAACACTGTGAAATATATATGATGTGATTTATGTGGTTTATACCTACCTTACTTAATCCCAATAACTATATTTAAATTCTTCACATCAAAATTAATAAGATGATGTACCCATATAATATAAACTTATAACATATCCCCCATATAATATTAGACACTAGTAACAATTATGAGCAAGATTGAGTCTTCCACTGCAAAATATGGTGTAAACTGAAGTAAAGTATCATGTTTTAGTCGATCGTAGTCTCCAACAACATGTATTTTTTAGCATATTGTCTTTTAGTTAAAAGTTAAAAATGAGATATTATAACATGTAAACTATAGCCTAGTTCTCTTCACACGTGCACTGCATACACGCACATGGAGAGAGAGAGAGAGAGAGAGAGTTAAATTGTCATTTATAATTAACTAGGTGACAACACTACCGATCGAATACTCGGGTATCAAATTTGGTTTATTTTATGTTGCTTCATATTTAAATCTACTAGTTTCTTCATTATTTGTAACAGTCCTTTACTTGGGGGTTGGAATCTTTCGATTCCGTACATATTTGTTCCCAAGCTTTTTGAAATTCTTACGGTAAAAATACAAAAATTATTATATAAATTTATAAGTACATAAGATACTTTAATTATGCACATCATTTTTAAACTTATCTATAAGTAATTTGAGAATTTAATATTTGTTGAATTTATAGGTCATCATCAAACTAACAAAAAATCCACTTTACCGAAGTCATCAAACCAATAAAAAATCTAATGTGTGAAATAAATAAAAATAAGTCATCAAACCAATAAAAAGTATTAATTTATAGTCATTGCTAGTTTGCTAAAAATAATAATTGAACGGCAATCAAAACTTTTATTAACTCAAAATCATTGCGCACAAACAAAAGAAACATGAAACACCGAGAATCGGTCACCAGAAGAAACAAAAAATTAGAAAGCCCAAAACGGAAACACATAAGGATGGCACATTACAAAAGACAAACAAAACCCGAAACATGAAATAGTGAGACCTGCTAAAAGCCTAATAGACAACAACTAAACTCCAGCCAAACATAGAATACAGGCTACTGACGCTGCTAACTACAGCTCGTACAACTGTTGATGTTGTTCAGGACACCAAAAATAACCGAGACGCTTCCTGCTCCGGTCTACAAAAATAAACGATGCTACACCCCCTTTCAAGAAATGATCCCAAGGTTATATTGATTTATAAGTATTGATAGTTTATTAAAAAAAAATATAAAAAGTATTGATTTATAAATTCTTCTTTTATACTACCATGCTTATGCAAGGTGTAATATTTTATGAACTTATGTATTATGTAAGTAACAATAGATTCTAATGTCGCTCGAATTTATAAGTCACCAAACCAATAAAAAATAATAATTTATAATCATTATTATTTTACTATTATAATAATAATAATAAGTATTTATTTATTCATTTTCATTATTATTTTATTCATTTTCACCAATAACATTAAACTACTATATATATATATATATATACACGTGAATATTCTTTTGTAAACCTTATAAATATTGTAAACCAATATTTATGGAAACAATGAACGTTTATTTATTATAATTTAAGCATTTTTGGAAGATGATTAGAGTTAATTAATTATGATAAACGTTTTATATTTAGAACATTATTATGTTAGATTAGATTAACGGTTGAGATTGGTTTACAAGATTTACAACTTTTATTAGGTTTACCGTCTACAAAAGAATACTTCGTAGCCTTCATCTAGATCATATGTGCAACGACCCAAAACCCATAACAAATAAATAACATAATAATAGCATACCAGTGATCTAACGCAGCGGAATACTCATAAATTTCAATATAGGTATGAAGCCTAACTGTAATGATCAAACAAAATTTAAGTCTAATAGGTTATGTCACTGGAACAACCCTCCACAGCTGAGATATTTTTAATTTAATGACCAACTAAAGGAAGTCCATAACCGACCTCTTGTCTAACTCTGGACCTTCTCGTTTCCCTTTTTGGATCCTCCACTATGAGCTTCCCCTGAAAATGTTTTAAAAGATTTTGAAAGCGAGGGTTAGACCATAAGGTCTAGTGAATTCCCTTAAAAAACAGTTTGATAGCAATTTCGGCCCGCTGGCCAAGTTATGCAACAATTTATTTAACATCGGTGGTGGATCATGGACATATACACAGGCCTCTAGTCACCCGTAACGTTAGATAGGAGCCATCCGTTCATCCCTTTTATGAAGCACAAAATGAATCCGTGTTTGATACCACTCACGCCTAAGGAACACATGTTGTCCCTTGGTACACTATGTCCACTTTGCAACGCACCCCAAATATCAACAGTAAACGAGTTATTACAACTATGCTTATAAAATACAGATATTCAACAGTTCATAAATATCAGATTTCAGTAAACATTATTAGACAAACATTTTCAGTTTACAAAAGGTTTGGCAAGGGAACTCACCTAAGCCTATGTCAAATACCAGATCACTACAGCTAACGCTCGCCTATCGGAACAGCAACCGATCTATAACGTTACAAAATTTTTCTTAGGAAACGGCTAAACTCTTAAGGTAATGTCTCCCTAGGCAAACTTAGCACGGAGGTCATCATCAGAAAACTAACCCCGGGGTCGGATTCCCCGAAATCCTACTCAGGTTTCACCCTAAGTCCGACTCGGATTCCTCTGAAGTCCGACTCGGATTCCTCTGAAGTCCGACTCGGATTCCTCCTCAAAGTCCGACTCGGGATTCTACCCACAATCCGACTTAGGATTCCAAAAATCTGGGGTGGTTGGAATATGGTTTCCCAGAGTCGGGATTTCGTATCCTTGCAGCCCAAGACAGATCAAAACCTCAAATTTCTACACAAAATTAATCCTATTAAGGTCTCCTATTGCATCAAGAGTAAAACCACAAAAAGGAATTCAAGAACTTACCCAACAGAAATCAAATAATGGTGACGGTGGAAGCTGCCCTTCTCTCTTATCTGCTGATTCCCAAAACACACACACAACACCTTCACAAATTTACCCCAAATGACAAAATTTGCCCTAAATACTAATATATACCATGGGATTAAGCCCATGGCTTCTTTAATCCTTACCAAATATGGCCAAAGCCCATTCAATTAAAACAACTTTCCTAAAAGTCACATATGGCCACCGACTCTCAAAGGATTTTTCAAAATAGACCCCCGATTGTTTAATAAATTTAAACCTATACATGTTTCTTAAATTCCGGTTATTACAATACGTACGTATGCATAGATATAATTTGTAATTTGTAACTTGATACGTGTTTATGCACAAGTGCATGATACACTTGTGCATAAAAACAAAAAAACAACTTAATTATTGTTATGACAAGTGCATATGGTCTAGATGGAGAGTTATGAGGATGTTCCTCAATTTTTCCTTGACTCCCCCCATCTTGATATGTATACACACACACTGACACACACACACACACACACACACACACAACATATATATATATATATATACATAGACGAAACTTCGATTGCAAACTCAAATTTCATTGTGAATGTGAGGATAGCCGAGAGCGCCTCACGTTGCATATTCAGTCTAAATAATAATGTATTATTCAGAGTGAATAATAATGTATTATGCAGACTGAATAATGCAGCATTCAGTTATTCAAACTGAATAATACTGCATTTGGATTTGATCCTATATACATATACATATGTATATTGATTGTTAAAATAAATAAACAATAACATATAATAAGAAGTAATTTGATTAAAATGAATAAAAATAAATAGAAAAATTGAAATGTTAAAACTCATTTAATGATACATTTATATTTAAAAATAATTAACAACTCTCACCAAATTTTAGAGACTCGATGAAGGTTTATTCTTTGTTCTCTCTAATATTTTCTTATATATATATATATAATATTTTCTTATATATATATATATTCATTTGATTGGTTTGTTGTATTTTATTAAAGGGATGTTTGGGACTCTTGGTTTAAAATAAATTATGTTTAAATTTTTTTTTTTCAAGTGGTGTCAAAAAAGAGTTTTAAAGAAAATGTTTATATTAGCTTATAGTAATAAGTTGATAATTTGGTTTTTAAGGGCTCTTTGGGATTGTTTATACATGTAAAATAACTAAAAATCTAATAAGAGTATTTCCAACAGGTTCTCTATCATATCTCTTGTAATTGGAGAAGTGTATGTATTATTTGATGATTTACAAATGAAGAATACAAAGACTATATATAGACTAGAAACCCTAAACAAAGAGAAACCCTAAATCCCATGGGCCTAAACAACAGCTATACAATAATTACATTCTAACACTCCCCCTCAAGCTGGAGCATAGATGTTAATCATGTCCATCTTGTTACAAAAAGAAGAGACTCGCGAACCAGGTAAAGCTTTGGTAAAGACATCAGCCAGTTGACTGCCTGTTCGAACAAAGGAAGTCGAGATGGTTCCATCTTCAAGCTTCTCACGAGTAAAATGGCAGTCTATTTCAATATGCTTCATTCTTTCATGGAACACGGGATTGTTTGCAATGTGGATAGCCGCCTCATTATCACAATATAGGTCCATCGGTTTGGATTGAGCAAAGCCGAGTTCACCTAGCAGATTACGTAACCATATCAGCTCACAAGTAGTTTGCGCCATAGCCCTGTATTCGGATTCAGCACTTGACCGGGAAACAACATTCTACTTCTTACTTTTCCATAAAACTAGATTCCCTCCAACAAATACACAATAGCCTGTCGTAGACCGCCTGTTTGTAGGATCCCCATCATAATCAGCATCTGTAAACCCTTCAATGACATGATGGTTGTGGTTTTGGTAAAGAATACCAAGCCCAGGAGCACCCTTCAAGTACTTCAATATATGTCTAACAGCCTCCCAATGTGGAGTTCTTGGAGATGACATAAACTGACTCACAACACTGACCGAAAAGGCGATGTCAGAGCGTGTAATGGTCAGGTAGTTCAGCTTTCCCACAATTCTTCTATATTTTCCAGGATCTTCAAGTAGATCTCCATCTTCTGTATTCAACTTCATATTTGGAATCATCGGGGCCTCACAAGGTTTTGTTTCAATCATCCTAGAATCATTCAATACATCCAAACAATATTTCCGTTGGGACAAACAAATCCCCTTCCTTGTGTGAGATACTTCAATTACCAAGAAGTATTTTAAAGGGCCCAAGTCCTTTGTTTGAAACCGAGATGCAAGAAAATCTTTCAGCTTTATGATCCCAGTCTTATCACTCCCAGTAATCACAATATCATCAACATACACCACTAACAGAATACATCCAGATGACGATGAAGTAAAAAACACAGAATGATCATAAGAACTCATTCGTAGGCCAAACTCAGTCACTACTGCATTAAACCGTCCAAACCAAGCACGGGGAGATTGCTTTAAACCATACAATGATTTACGCAGTCTGCATACTCTACCAGACTCCCCCTAAGCAACAAACCCAGGCGGTTGCTCCATATAAACTTCCTCGTGTAAATCTCCATGCAAGAAAGCATTTTTCACATCCAGTTGGTGTAGTACCTAGTCATAAGTGGCAGCTAATGAAATAAACAAGCGAATAGAAGGTAACTTAGCAACAGGAGAAAATGTCTCAGAATAGTCAACCCCATAAGTCTAAGCATATCCTTTTGCTACCAACCGAGCTTTCAAACGAGCCACAGATCCATCCGGATTAACTTTCACGGTGAACACCCATTTACAACCAATTGTCTTTTTGCCCATAGGTAACTCTACCAAATCCCATGTACCATTATGATCGAGAGCATTGATCTCATCAAGCATAGCATCCCGTCATCTAGAATGGGCCAGAGCTTCACCAACCGTAGAAATCAGAGAACGGGAGCGTGAAGAGAGTTTATCATAAGAAACAACTGAAGAAATAGGATAAGTACATGAACGCTTACCCTTCCGAAGAGCAATGGGAACATCAAGATCGGGATCATGTGTATCTGAAGGTGGTGGACTATTGGAAGCAAGAGGAGCACCAGTAGGCAGATCTGCAAACAAAGACGAAGATGATATAGGTTTTCGGGATCTGATGTAGGTCGTTGCTGCCTATTATATACATGAACTATCGGTGGTTTAGGAGGCTCTTGAGACGGTGTGGAGTCAGATGGGGTAGGAGACTCGGGAAGTGGTGTGACATACACCAACAAATCATCACTATCTCCTAGGTTGCATGAAGTGGACGCAGGAAAGAATGGTACATTCTCATGGAATGTAACGTCTCGAGATACAATGTAGCGATTAAGCGTGGGAGAAAAACACCTATACCCCTTTTGAAGCCTAGAATAACCAAGAAAGACACATTTCAAGGACTTTGGATCCAACTTAGTTATGTGTGGTCGGGTATCACGGACAAAACATGTACTACCAAAGATCTTCGAATCTATAGGAAATAATGACTTTGTAGGAAACAACACCAAGAAAGGACTTTGTCCGTCTAAAACGACAAACGACATTCGGTTGATGAGAAAACAAGTTGTAGCAACAGCATCAGCCTAGAATGGTTTAGGAACAGTCATGTGGAATAACAAGGCTCGTGCCACCTCTAAGAGATGACGGTTCTTTCGTTCCGTAACTCCATTTTGGGTTGGTGTGTTAACACAAGAAGACTCATGAAGAATACCATTCTGAAGCATATATGACTGAAACGTTTGAGACAAATATTTTTTTGCATTGTCACTACAAAGAGTTTGAATGGAGACCTTAACTTGTGTTTTAATCTCAGCATTGAGTGAACAAAAATGTGTAAACACTTCTGAACGATTTTTCATAAAATAAAGCCAAGTAGTGCGAGAGTAATCATCAACAAATGTAACAAAATACTTAAATCCGAGTTTTGAAGTAACATGACATGGTCCAAACATCAGAATGGACTAACTCAAATGGGGACGAGGCCCGCTTATTACAGACTCTAGGAATACCCTGATGTTTGGAAAACTGACAAGACTCACATTGTAAAGAGGATAAAGAAGAAAACTCATGACACAACTTCTTCAGATTCTGCAGAGACGGATGGCCTAATCGACAATGAACTTTTAGCGGAGACGATGAGTTGGAACAAGCCAAAGAGCAAGGTGGTTGATGTTCAAATATATATAGGCCATCAGCTTCCCGTCCTCTACCAATAATCTTCTTCATCAACAAATCCTTAAAGACACAAAAATCAGGAAAGAATTTAACACTACAATTTAAAGAGCGAGTAATTCTGCTGACCGATACTAAATTGAAAGAGAATTTAGGTAGGCTCAACACATAAGACCCATGAGACAGATGAGGTAAGTTCAACTGTGCCAGACCCAAGAACAGATGAGACAGACCCATCAGCAATTGTGACATGAGATGGGGACATGTGTTTATCAAAGGTAGAGAAGAGAGTGGGATTACCTGTCATGTGGTCTGAAGCACCTGAATCAATGACCCACTTGGAGGCAGAAGATAATAGGCATGTACTAGAGTTAACTGTCCTGGAAAATGCAGCAGTCGGTGTAGTGGAATGTTCAGTCCCCAAA
This sequence comes from Centaurea solstitialis, assembly GCA_030169165.1. Taxonomy (NCBI): domain Eukaryota; kingdom Viridiplantae; phylum Streptophyta; class Magnoliopsida; order Asterales; family Asteraceae; genus Centaurea; species Centaurea solstitialis. The sequence continues at coordinate 32,395,293 of CM058042.1, read as the reverse complement.
ATTCATGCATATTCTTCTGCAGGAATAGTAACAGTATCATCTAATGTAGAGGCAACGTATGCCGATGAGCTCCTCGGATATCGGGCTAAAAGCTTCTTACATGTTCGTTTGGTGTGACCGAGCTCATGACAGTAGTAACATTCCACAACATCATAATCGGGAATAGTGGCTCGTGGCTCGGTTGTTCGGCCAGTATGGCCACCTCTAGTGCCCCCTCTATGTCCTCCATGAGACCCCCTCGAGAGCCACCACGGAATCCCCCTAGACTAACCAAAGCACTGTTGTGTTCTGGGTTTGGAGAGGGTTGAACAGTCTCGTTTCGAAGAACACGAGCAAAAGTTTCCCGAAGAGAAGGAATAGCAGATTCACTCAAAAAATGAGATCTGATAGAGTTGTATTCTGGTTGTAAACCAGTCAGGAAACTGATAACGGCCACTTGTTCTCTCTGAGCCTGCATAGCTTTGACATCAGCACTTAACGGAAGAAGAGAGTTAAGCTCCTCATAAACTTTCTTGAACTCCATGACGTAATTAGTGAGTGAACGGTCCTGTTGTTCTCCACGATGAAAGGATTTACACACGGTGTAAATCCGAGAGATGTTACTTTGTCCAAAGTATAGAAAGTCAAGATACTCCATAAGGTCTTTCACATATTCACAATGACTAACCAAAGACGAAACAGAAGGCTCAATTGTATTGATGATCTGTAAATACAGACGACCATAGCTTTGCAACCATAAATCAGAATCCTTACCTGTAGGAGGCTCATACTTGAGATGGGAAGCCATTCCCATGCTTCGGAGATATATACGAACAGTCTTACTCCACTCGAAAAAGTTGGAGCCATTAAGCTTGTTGTCGGTGAGTCGAATACCAATCGGAAGCATCTCGGGTGCACGTGGACCGTTGTTGCTGCTAGATTGTTTGTCTTCTTCCGTCATCACGAATCAATTCAGAAAATAAAACGAATAATGCACTCACAAGGTGCCCAAACAAAGCGACAAAAAAAGGTCGACAATTAACGACGCACTCACAGGGTGCCTGAAAACAAACGAACCAGAAACTCGAAAAAACGAACCAGAAATAGTCGCCGGAAAACATTGTTCATGCCGCTGCCGGAAACACTGTTCACGCCGCTGCCGGAAAACACTGTTCACGTCACCGGAAAAATATTGTTCACGCCGCTAGAAAACCCTACGGCTCTAAAACCATGTAATCGGAGAAGTGTATGTATTATTTGATGATTTACAAAGGAAGAATACAAAGACTATATATAGACTAGAAACCCTAAACAAAGAGAAACCCAAAGCCCATGGGCCTAAACAACAGCTATACAATAATTACATTCTAACAGCTCTAAAATAGATAATCAAAAGTCAGCATCTCTAAATACCCATTACAGGTTTATTTCATAGAATAGTAACCAAGTTTCATTTTTGTTCTTCTAATGTCATTCAAACTTTTGTTGCTCAATAAAAACCATTCAACTTTTATTTTTGTTCCAATCCTATGTAATTTACCTATTATAACAAGTTACTAGGTAAACTTGATTTTTTTTATTTAATTCAATTCTAATTAAAATAGTCAATTTCCTTTTAAATTATTTTAATCATCAACTAAATACTCACTATCCAAATTTTTTCCTTTTTTTCCTTTTAAATAATTTTATTCAATCTTGTGATCAAGTTGCTCAAAAATCTTTTTTTTTCCTTTTAAATAATTTTCATCATCAACTAAATCCTCATTTCTTTCCCTTTTGACTTTAGGTTTTACGAAATGGGTCTCTTTTTATTGGTTTTTTTGGAAGGGTGGTTGGGCCAAAGACCGACTAATCCCCGACAATTTTGGTTTTTATTTGTTTTGTTTAACCCTATATAAACTCAAAAAAGAAAGAGAGAAAATAAGCTCTACGAGATGAAAACAACAAGTTCTCCTTTTATGGGTTTTTCGTTTAACTCTTTTTATGGGTTTTTGTTTAACTCTACATTCAGCCAACGACTTAATATAACAAGCCAACAAGAGGAAAGCAACAATAATTTTCATAAATAAGTTCATAAATCTCAAACATCTAACAATCACAAACATCTAATAAGCACTGTAGTCAATTAAGCAATGGATTCGATTAACCATTGTAGTCCATTAAGCAATGGATTCGATTAAGCACTAAATTAGATTAAGAAATGGATTCGATTAATCAATGGATTTGGCTTTAAAACGGATTTGAATAGGAGTTCGATTGAACGAGTGTCAGATTAGGAATCATTTTACTTATGGGGGAAGTCGAATGGGGTGGGGATAGCCGTACATTGATTTTTAATTAGGGATTGAGTGAAATTATTTAAAAGAAAAAAAAAGGTTTAGGATGGTTGAACGAGGGGATTTAGTTGATGAATAAAACAATTTAAAAAGAAATTGACTATTTTAATTAGGATTGAATCAAATAAAGATTAATTAAGTAAATAAATCAAGTTTACCTGGTAACCTATTACAACAGGTAAATTACATTGGATTGGAACACAAATAAAAGTTGAGTGGTTTTAGTTGAGCAGAAAAAGTTTGAGTGATTTTAAGAGTACAAAAATAAAACTTGGTTACTATTTTATGAAATAAACCCTAAAAGTACATTTCACTCCAACATATTCTCTATTTTTAAAAACTCCGACATTTATTATATTATAAAAATATGATACAACTTTATCATACTATTGCACTTTATTTAGAAAAATTATACGAAATAATAATAGTTTAATGTTATTGGTGAAAATGAATAAAATAATAATTCTCTCGTCTCCAACAAGGTTTCAGAGAATTCTCTAAACTAGAAGGTTTTTCTTGTTTCACTATTTTAGAAATCATTATAGAGAAGTGTTGCAACAATATAGAGAACAAAACCTTCATTTTCTTTATTTTAGAGAAGCCATTGAAGATGCTTTAAGTTGTTTCAAATAAGTTAATAAGTTAGAATGAAATGACTTTACAAAAACTTTTTATCTTCTTTTTGACAAAGTTTTAAGTAAAAAAATTTCTCTCCATCCAAACGCTAAAAAATGCTTCTATTTTTCCGTAATGCAATAAGTTAATAACCACGTTAGATAAGCAATACTAAACATCTTATAAATAGATGACATATTATAATCTATCATGTTTACTCGTTAAACGTTACAAGTCTATTAATTTGATGGTGATATATTCCCCAAGAAGGACTGAAGCAGGGTATATTTTTATTTCTTTAATTGATAAGACATTTCTTTAATTGATAAGACAATGTAATTTCAATGAAAACTTTCTATTTAAACGTTCATTAAGAGAGTCTACCATTGTATTAGTTACAACGAGTTTAATTGGTAATCACAAGGGTGATGACGTATTAATAAAAGGCTTAGGGTATGTGGTGGAATATCTCATTTACATCGGGTTCAAATACAAGCGTTAGTATCTTTTGACCGGACCTAATCCCAAACAACCACAACTTACCAAATATATAGTTTAGGTAAAACCTAGATGAACTTTTGAAAAAAAATGAGTTCATATATTTAGAATTATTTATGTAAAAAGTGCACCTTAAATAGGTATTGTTAATTTTAATTAACTTTTGACATATGTAAAACAAGTAAAAACTCCAAAAGTTGCTTTTTTTTCATTCCATCAAAACTAGATTAATTTGTCCAATTTCATCTCATTGTTATTAGGATCTCCAACCACGTTTCAACTTCACCTTGTATAAATTTGACGTTCAACAAAGAAACCAAAATGTGGAAAAATAATTGAGTTGTAGGTTTCTGTTTTCTTTGAACTTTCTTGTTCGTACTTTATCGACCCAACTTCGTTGGATCGCTTTCTTAAGTTTTTTCGTTAGAAAAACAAAGAAAGGATAAAATGGGGTTTGCAGGGACCATCGATAGATGCAATGCTTGTAATAAGGTTGTTTATTTCATTGATTATATGACTGTCGATGGCGTCATCTATCATAAATCATGCTTCAAATGCACACATTGCAAAGGCAATCTTGTGGTATCTTTCTTCTTTTCTTTGTTTTTCTTTTTTCTGATATTACTTTATAAGATTCTTCTATGTTATCATTGCTAAAAATATTTTGAGCATTTGATTAATGGATTATTTGTTTTTTATTAAGACATTAAGATGTCTTAATATATGTACAATGGTTACATTTGGGATTAACCAAATTATACATGAAGATGGTTGAGATCAAGAAATCGAAGAATTGAATTGGGATTATAATAAATGAAACTGAAAGATATATAGTCATTCCTTTCTTGATTATACAATTTTTAAAATACATGAAAGTTTCATTATCTATCTTCTTTTTAGGGAGAGGCCATTGTTGTTTGTTTGGTTGGTTTTTAATAAGTTCTCTATGCATACACTTGCTTGTGTAAATTATAATTTGTCTGTATGTATTGAGAAGATTTTTATTTGAAGTTTTTCTTCTTGGATGGGAGAAGCACGTTGTTTTTTAATAATTTAGATGGGAGATTTTGAAAGGAAAAAAAGAACTTAATAATTTAGATGGGAGATTTTGAAAGGAAAAAAAGAACTTGACTTTCTACATAAAGGTCCCCCTAAAAGTTTATATATATGTCACTATTTACATTATTAAACCACTATCAAAGAGTCATGTATAGCTAATCAAATAAATTGTGATACCAATAAATTCATTAAGTTGCTAACAAACATGCCTTTGTCTCGTTCTAACCCGATATATACCTTTAAACACATTATTTTTAATCACATTTATTTATCTGTTTCTTTATTATTATTATTTTTTGAACGGGAAAGAGATTGAACAAGGAAGGAGCTTTGGCATGTTTCTTTATTTATATTTATATTTATAATTATAATTATAATTTCTAATATTTATTAAAATATATTATCATTATTATTGAAGATGTACAACTATTCCTCCATGGATGGAGTTCTATATTGCAAGCCCCATTTCGAACAACTATTCAAAGAAACCGGAAATTTCAACAAGAATTTTCGTACATGTAAGATTTTTTTTTAGTTTTTTATTTTAAATTTTAGTTATTTTTTCGGGTTCTTGATATTCGATTACGTTCTCATTTTGCTATATGGTTTTTGTCGGTAAATCATGCAGCAAAACAAAATAAAGAAAATTCAACGGTATGTTTTCTTCTTAGAAAAATATTGATGTATTATTTATAGAGTAAAAGAACTAACCGATGTAATATGATATAGGCACGTGCTCCACACAAATTCGCATCTTTCTTTACAGGCACGCAAGACAAATGCCCTGCTTGTCGCAAAACTGTTTATCCTATCGAACAGGTTTGTATTGATTCCACAATTATGCTTTCATAATCTCAACAATATTTAATTTTTTAGATAAGGATAGGTTTGGAAATTGATCAAATTAGGATTAGACATCCAAACAAAGACACAAAGACTGTCCAATCGAAGCTCGATCAAAAAACAAAATTTGAAAATATAGTTCCAGACTTGGTTTTACAGAAGACACATTACCTATGTTTTTATAAATAAAAAACAAAAATAAATTAGGCCTAGTTCGTACCTATTATGACTGTGGGGTCCAGATCAGTCATGTTTTCAAGCTAAAGACCTAGTCAGTACGCTCTTTAACTAGTAGGCCGGGTTTTGAGAGTTTAGATGATTGGATGCCTAAACTAGTCGGAAACAAATATTTTGCATATCTTTTAACAACTGACAAGTAATTTTTGATGAAACCAGATTATAATGGAGGGTGAACCATACCACAAACGTTGTTTTAGGTGTGCTTATAGAGGGTGTCCTTTGACGCACTCCTCGTATGCTGCCCACAACGGTGTTCTCTATTGTAGACACCACTTTTCGCAACTTTTCTTGGAGAAAGGCGATTTCGCTCATGTTCTCAAGGCCGCAAACCGTAACAAAAATGAAAATGAACAAGTGGAGAAGGCACCTGAGCAAGAAACCAAGCCAGAGACTACACTAGAATCTGACGAATAAAAAGGAGCTCTAAACAGTTTGTCACAAAACTTGGGTCCGTTGTTTACGTTCCTGAGAAATCAGATGTTTAGTTTGTAGTATTGTTGCATGATGTCGTTGCTTATCGTGATGGATCATGTAAAATAGATATAAAGATGGAATAAAGTATTCCTAACTTTATGTTTGCAACTTTACAAATGAGCCCTTAAGAATTCAAGTCACAAACATCATATCTCCATAAAATGCTTAAACAAGAGGTGTTCACAATCTGATACAATTCAGGGGAAAATCATAAACTGCAACCTCAAAGCACAAAAAATAACACTATAAAATGCGTGCAATCTATGTTGGTTGTACCTATCGTACTTGATCCTATTATTATATAAAATCATGGGTTCAAAATAAGCTTATAATATGTGCCACATAAATAATAATAAAAATAGTAAAACGTTTCAAAATTAATCCCATGTATACCATTATTTTAGTCCAAATCAAATTAAAATAAGTTCCAATCCACGCTATATTTCATAAAGATTACCACTTATAAGATCATGTTAATACAACAATATTGAAGTTATATCCTTCATTTTATTTAGCAAGTACAAAAAAATAAGACCCGATTAAGTAATCTTGATTTAAAAAATAATTTAAAAATATTTATCAAAACAATATTCAATAAAGTTAGATTAAAATAACATCAAAATCAATAAAGTTTGTATTAATTCCCAAAAATTTTAACTTGTAATTATTGAAGTAGTGAATGTAAGTGTCAAATTATCAACTTTTATTTTTACTGTATTTATTGACAAGTAAAAAAGTAATACATTTAAATCTACAAATGTCAAGTAGGCTGGAAGCTATTGATCAAGTAAATAAGTATAAGGCCCTTGGTACCACTTGCGGGTCTGCATGCGGGCTCCGACTAGTACTGGTGGGTTGTATTACGTCCCATGCGGGCTTGTTCTTCGGGTTTCGACGAGGGCTTGCAAGCCCTTGCCTACCGGCTCGTCTCTCTCTCTCTCTCTCTCTATATATATATATATATATATATATATAGAGAGAGAGAGAGAGAGAGAGAGAGAGAGTTTCCTCCATTTGTGAACTAGGTTTTTTGTGTTAACCTTGTGAACCAACTCTCAACCAATCACAAGCCAACGTTTTGTTTGGTTTTATATAAGGCGATCAAGGGTAAATTTGTCCTTTTTTAGTTGTTATCAATAAATTATTTGATTTCCTATTTTTTTGAGGTGATTATCAAAACAATCTTTTTTCCACGTATTTTATTTTGTATTCACACGAAGCGTTTTTTTAATTCTACTATTCTCTTTCGTCGGAATTCATGAATTTCTGTGGCGATGAATATAAGTTGATGATGAATTCGTCACACATATTGAATGACAGTAGTTAGTCACCGATCTTGAAATTCATGGATTTGTTGGTGGGGAATTTGAATTGATGTTGAAGATGCGGATTGTAATCCATATTAATTATTGATTTGGTTTTCTTTTTCCGATGGTTGTCTTGCTCCTCCGTTGTGTGAGCCGCCGCCGCTATCGTCTTCCTCCTTCACGGTTTGCACCGCTGCCACCTTGCTCCTCTATCGTGTGCAACGCTGCCAACTTCCTCCATCGATGTGTGCATTGGTTTTCCATCGATGTGCACCGGTGTTGCATCTGAGTGCGCTGGAGTTCGCCGACGTGCATGGTTGTTGCGTCGGAGTGCATGGGTGTTGCGCCGGAGTGCATGGGTGTTGTGGCGGAGTGCACATGTGTTGCACCGGAGTGCGTCAGAGTGCATGAGTGCACATGTGTTGTGCCGGAGTGTACCGGTGTTGCGATGGAGTGCACATGTGTTGTGTCGAAGTCCACCAGTATTGCGATTGTTACCTTTGTTGAAAATGTTCCAAACCATGAAATCCTCCATGTTTGTGTAGTTGTATCTATTATTCAAGAAGATTGTAGGGATTACAATCGACTGAGAAATAGAAATCGCCAATCTTCGGAAGAAGTATATCTTGGTTTTTTTTAAATTCCTAAAATCTTGGCGTGCATATCTGTTACTAATTTGGCGACCCCTTATTTTTTCCCCAAATTACGCCTCTGCATTTGTGTTTAGACGTGTGGTTCAATTTTGGATTATTAAAAACTAATTTAATTAATGCATTATTCTCATCCGTCCGTTTTTAAGATCAATGGTTGTGATAGGTTAACACAGTTAACATAGATTAACTGATTCACAAAAGAAGGTAACCCTATATATATATATATATATATCTTTGGGTATTCGTGCTTGTGGGTAGTGGTACTCCTATTGAGGGCTTGGTGAGAGCTTATGGAGTGAAATTGATGTGGCGTTGATGTGGCAGTGAAGGCTTATGGCTTGCTACCGAATGCCTAAGTAGGAATAATGTTATCATTTGTTACTTCCTCATTTTATTTTAGATTGTCCTAAAATATAAGTCAATTTTCAAAAAATTGTCTTTATTACGAATAAAATTATCATTTAGTTTGTTAAAAAATAATTAATAATTACACATTTTTAAATCTGCATACATTTTTATCATGAATATTTATTTTATGAAAATATTGATCCTCGTATTATATATATAGAGACTGATTTACAAAGAAAAACTAAATACAGTGAAAAGATAACAAGAATAAGTTAAAGAAAAGTTCATATATAATTTATTGAAAAAATACGAAAAACTATATTTGATAATACATATATGAACCAAACATTACAAATCATTCATATAGATTCATAAATCTATGTTTACTTAAGAGCATCCACAATGGAGGTTCTTCCTAAGGTTTTTCATGGGGGTTTTTACAAGAAACTTCACTGTGAGATAGAGATTCTTGCCCAGTCACAGGTTCTTATTGAAACCCAGATGCTTGAACAAGAAATCAGGTTCTTGTAATAGTTTCATTTTTTGTTATATAATAGTTTACATAAATAAAAATTATAATATCAATAAAAAGAGGGAAGTGAGGTTTTTGTAAGAAACTCCATTGTAGTGTTTTAAGGAGGTTCTTGGTTTGTTGAGATGGCAATGACGTGGTAGGAAAAAATATGGTAAGTGTATATATAACATTAAGGGGGCGTTTGGTTGGTCAGATTCCGACGGGAATGACAGAATTGGAGTGGTCAATCTCATTGAACGAATTCCATTATGAAGTTTGGTTACCCATAAAATGGAATTGAAATCCCAACATTCCTTCAAAAATAGATTTAATCGTTCATTCTCCTTCATAAAAGAGATGGAATTGAAATCCATTCCAACCCAAAATTGAAAAAATGATAAAAACACCTTCATCATTAAATACAAAACCCTTTCACGTATGACTAATCAACATATCCTCGTTTTCTGTCTTTCATCATCAATTCTTCTTCCTCGAACTACTTCGACCAACTCAACAACCAATACACACAGAGACCTCGTACCATAAGCAAAGTGACGGAGGAATGGGGATATTGGCATGCTTCAGAGATCTAACACCCTTTCTATTCGACTATTGGCTATAGAATCAACACCAAACATGTGGAGATCTTTGGGAAGAGGCCGAGACCCTTACAAAATCATGGCTATTGTTTCTAATTTTTCTAGCTAGTTCAATTTTTATCGCTCTTCTTCATTTTAACTTTATCATGCTCGTTTCCTCTTTACCGCTAGCTTCTATTCTTACTTGGACAGTTTCTTATAGCCGCCTCCATTTCAAGCTGTGTTCTCTTTGAAATTGTAGTTTGGTGAAGTTTTGGGATGATTTTTTTGCTTTACCATTAATGAAACTGGTTGTAATTGCTATGCATATGTAGTTAGGGTTTATCTTTTTTTATTTTTTTGAACAACATGTTGGTGCAACGGAGTATCATCGTCCCACCATGGCACCAAGTCACGATGACCCGAGTTCGAAACCTCTCCAAGGAGAATAACCACCCCCAACTTAGCCATCCAGTTTCCATTTAAAGGGCTTCAAGGCATCAGTTAGGATTCGAACTCGACACCCGTTTAGGGAAAATCTTCCACAATGGATTCCAGCAGGAGTCGAACTCCTGACTTTCACCATATGAGAACTATAACTGTTGGTCCTCTTTTGATGGCCAATAAGGTAAATAGTATTGTAGAAGGGGGGGTTGAATACAATCAACGCGGTTTCTTCTATATATTTAATCTATGACTCCAATGGAGTATTTGTATAGATTATATTTGGATTGTTGAAGATAAAGATCAAGACTATGTCAAGATCTCAAACAATCCTATAGAGTTTGACACTTAGCCTTTGCTTATGCACAAAGCAAGTAAAGAATGAGTATGAAAGAACTTAGAAGAGAATAGAGGGAGAAAAAGGATTAGGGGTATAGAAGATGGACCAAGGTGTGTTTGAAGAACAACATTACGTTCATATTTATACCCCATGCATTAAATGCATGCCATCCCCAACTTTACACGTGTCATGTAAAGGTTGGGTTTGGTGTACTATTGTACCATAAAATATAATGTCCATGCGTGGTAGGGTCATGGCCTATGGTAAACAGTTGCCTTATGGGTGATAAGTACGGAGGGAACAGTAAAGAGACATACCCTATTGTACTTTTGTCAGAAAGGCAAATCAAATCCTTTTTGTGCATATAGGACAAGAAGACAAATATAGTATTCGTAAAGTACAAGTCACTGATCAGACCTTAGGGTCGCTGATCCTTGGGAAGGATCAGGGAGGCACTGTGACTTGTTCTCTTTGGAATGTCATGTGAGAGTAATCAGCTAGCTGTCACTGATATCAACTTCAGATCATAAGCATCGCTGACTCTATCATCAGCTTGCATCAATAGATGGTGCTGATGGTTTCAAAGTGACAAGACTATTTGTCTTCAAAGGATACTTAGCTAATGTCAGCTCTCACTAATACTGAACGGAGTCAGTAATCAGCAATCGCTGATGTATAAATTATCAGCGAGACAAGCTCGCTGAAGTATTAAACTTCATCACAACAATGCTAAGTATTTTTCAGTTATTAGATAAGAATCATTGGTATTTCATCAAGTCATAGAGGAGCTGGATCAACAATCTCCCCCTAAATATCAATGATAAAACAATAGAGAGGTTGCCTTGATTCTGGTAACTTAAAAAAATTTCTAAGTCTAGATTCAACAGTTAGGAATTAAAACATTTGAAAAGTACTTGTATTATTTAACTGTTAGTAGTGATCTTTTTCAGTGAGAAGAATCAGGGATAGATAAACACTTGTATTCATTTCATTTCAAAGTAAAGATTACAATACAGAAAGAAACAAATTACAAGTCACTGAAAGTAAATACAAGGAGAGAACATGCTAATCAAAAGGTTCTTCTTTAATGTAGAATCTATCTATGTCCTCTCCAGCAAGACTTCTCTTCTTTAATTCAGCTCGTATTCCCTTGGCAAAATCTTTAGAGTCTTGATCAGTGTTTGTGGCATAGACTAATACGTTTATTAGATGCAGAGTGGGAGAGATGGGAATCTCGCTAAATCTCTGAAACTTGAGGTTGTTGAACCTATCTCTAAAGAACAGCCCATACTCAAGTTCTTTGAGAACACGACCTTCATAAAGAGGGGGTCCTTCAGGAAGAGACAGGTTTAGTCCAGAAGTATCAGCATAGTGATAAGGATGATCAGAAGGAGCAACAAGGATAAAACGTGGACCAGAGACACCACACCTTGAAGTAGTGGATGGCTGAGAGGTAGAAGGTCTGGAAGTTGATGCAGCGAGAGACTCTTGCTGAACCTCAGGGGTTTGTTTGTATTCGAAATTCCGAACTCTGTTGATGAGATTTTCAAGTAGTTCCTCCACCTGAGGTCTGGCCTGAGACCTTGATTTCTTCAGACATCTAAGAAGTTCATGCCACTCAGTCAGCCCGTAATCCACTAAGGTTCTCAGAGAGTGAGTGATATCTCTATCATCCTCTCTGGAAACAGTGATTCTTACGTACGTGGGGGCATTCTTCTTAGCTCTGGTTTTATTGAGTTTAACAGAAGTAATCTTTGCTGGTCTTCTTTTTTTGTTGATCTTTTCCAGGAACCAGCTTGTATCCGCTTCTTCAGCAGTAAGTTCTCTATGATCCCTTAGTTTTTCAAAAACTCTAAGGGCCGCTTGCTGAGCTCGGATTGAGTCAGCGTTTATTTCGGGATCTTCTCTGACAAACTCTTCAGCGAGTTGTTGAGCTGTCAGAGCATCCGTCTTTGCGTCCTCAAGCTGCTCTAGAGCCAGCTCATGCTCCCTTAGCTCTTCAGCCGAGATCCCTGGAGGGATTTTTATTCTCGTACTCTTAAGATGAGAGACGACCTCCTTTAACTTCTCATCCCTGAAGTTTTGATCAATGAGGTTAGGAGGGGAGTTGTCAGAATCTTCATCAGATGAGGTTTCAAACGATTCCTCAGATGAAGATATTGTAATGGTATTTATGGGAAGGGGTTTAGGGTTTAGAGGAGTGACAGAGAAAGTCATTATACATGTTTTGGTCGTTTCGGTTTCTAACGTTTTACCCCATTTTAACCCATTTCTTGGATGTTTTACTCACAAAAGCTACTGAATCTTGGTTTTATAGGTTTTGGAGGCCATTGAGCGGAAAAGTACTAAAAGTTGTGAAAAAGTGGGAAAAAAGTGCAAAAGTGATCCAGAGAGGTTTCGCGTCCGCGAACCTTATAGTTTCGTGTCGTGAGGTGTGAAGGTTCTAGAAGATTCCTGCTTTTTGGCTGATTTCGCGTTGGAGTTCAGAAGTTTAGCGCCCCGAAGTAAGTAAAGACCCTCTATGGAAGATTCCAGAATGAGCTAAAAAGAAAAATTAGGGTACGTTTAGTGTTTCGCGCCGCGAAGCTGCAGCTCCGCGATCGCGAAGTGAGCCGGGCCAGCTTTTCTAAATACAAGCTTCCATCCCTTCTATGAACAGAGAGTCAGAAATTAATTAGCTTTATTCTTAGAGTCAGTAGTCATTCAATAGTGAGAAGGAGAGAGATTTTTATGAGCTTTGAGCGTGAGCAGATTGTTACCCGGAGTTGCTTGTCCGGTATTCGATCATCTCCCATTTCACGATCGGTATAAAGTCTTTTCCTTTAATCATGTTTTCTGTTTTAGTAATGTCTAGTGAGTAGTTTTATTAGTAGTACTTATTGTGGTTTTGATGAACCTTGTTGGATGATGTTTTGGTTTTAACTGATTAAATAGTTTTGTTTGGATTATTGAATGTTTGTCTTTGATTCCAAAGTTGATGTTTTAACTGTGGCTATCTGAACTTGTTGGTTGGGTGTATCTATTTTTCTGACAATAAGATAGGTAGACTCCTTCGGGTTAATCAACCTCCTTTACCTCTCATTCCGGTGACGCGGACTAAAGTGGTAAGTAGTGTGCTTGGACCAAGAGTAGACTATTAAGTAAGATCCCACGACCTAGCATTAATTAGGGTGACTTTTACTAGACTGCTTGACAACCAGTCCTTGTAATTGGGCCGGGAGACCAACCTGGTTTATAATCGGAGATAAAACATGTTAGGGTGCTATTTAACTTAAATTCTTACAATAACCAATTAAACTATACTTTTGTTATTTAATAACTCATCCACAAGGGGATTCAACCTAAACCATAATAAGTACCATCTTGTCTAGTATTTGTTTTAAGCAAAGTTTTAATCTCCTTATACTACAAAAATAACCGCTTTTACCGGAGGAAAATGTCGTCGGCAAAAGTCTCGAAAGTGGTCGGTAAAAGCTCGAAATCCTTTGCCGACGGACTTTTCCTTCGGCAAAAGTTTCCGTGAAAAGTTGGTCGCTACAAGTATTTTTGCCGACGAATAATATGGGTCGTCGGTAAAGACACCTTTGCCGGCGCAATATACTCGTCGGTAAAAACTGATGTTGTCGGCAAAAAACTCTTTCAAGTAATCGTATAAAATATTTTTCCCGACGACTATATACTTTTACCAACGTAATTTCTTCTCGGGAAAAGTTCTTTTTTGACTTTTTGGTCAATTATTTACCAACCCAAAAATCCGTTGGCAAAAGTTTTTTTATATTTTTATGCATAGCCTCTTAAAAACACGCAACTTCGTCGGCAAAAGTTAGGTTTGACTTTTTTGGTCAACCTTTTTATCAAAACAAAAACCCAATGAAAAAAATTTAGAACCAGATGATAAAACATTTGTCAACACATTTGGACAGAATTTTGTGAACAAAAATAATAGATAAACAAAGATAAATCGACTAACTAACTAGAAAACAAAAGAATACACCAATATCTTATAAACATATACTTAATCAAATGAAAATATGTTTTTGACATATATAAAAAAAATAAAGAGATAAAATGTACTAAGCTAGTCAAAAATTTCTACACCATCCTCCTCTAGGACCAACTCAAATGATTGACTAGTAGATGCATCATCAAAGACAACAAGCGGTGGAGACAAAGATCCGACAGTAGACAACAAATGTTGCGCCACACTTGATCAGGGTATAAGGCCTTGAATTTCTTCAACTCGTTTATATCTTGTGTTTGTTCCATCAAAAAATCACCCTGGATACCAAGAAATAAATGGAAAGACAACTTGGAAAGTTAATATTTAGAACTTAGAAGCAATTCTACATTATACTTTGTCTTATCACATATATAAGTGTAGTAGCCATGAGGTATTGTGTTTACATAACTAGTCATCAGCAAAGATCCAAATTTGGTGCCATGATAAAGTCGGTCTAAGAGATCATTGTAATGTTTGAAAAATAAAATCGCATATATAACAGGATCATATTCTACTACCTAACAGTCAATTTGCACATTTAATAATAGCAATCAAGCAAACATTGGTGGGAACATTCAAATAAAACGCTCGTGTATTAACAAACAGCCAAATGGAATTACGTCATTTTGCTTTAAATATACATATATATATAGAGAGAGGAAAGTTCAAATGTGAACCACTTTTTGGTTGTGAACGTGAGGACAGCCGAGAGCGCGACACGTGGCGGCTTTGAGTGTGGTCCCCTCCTTTAATTCAATGCCCTCCCATGAATCGCGCCTAGTCACCCCCCGTGGACCTGACGTGGCGCCTAGTCATCCGCCACATGTCGCGCTCTCGACTGTCTTCATGTTCACAACCAAAAAGTGGTTCACATTTGAACCCACCCCTATATATATATATATATATATATATTCTAATAACAGTGAACAATAATTAGAAACTCACGCAATAAAAAGCTCCCTTGGTATGAATCCTTTTAACATAATCTGCATTAATTAATGGATGTAAGCAAACCTATGCCCAGTCCATTTGTAAAACTTCTGCAAAATAGAGATTAAAAGATATGCAACATTATGATATAAACAACAATTGAAAGCTAGAGAATGACCACACAAATAGATTATACAACACGTAAATAACATACCTCCCACCATCTCGTATGTTTTCTTGTTCAATCCTGGTATATAATTGTCACAAAGAACCCGTAATTAATTTTGTAAAAGACTTACAAAATTCTTTAGCCATCAAGACGACAACATTAGTTTCCTTTTCAACAATTATTTACGAATTCATATCACTGGCCTCAAGAATCACCATATATAAATAAGATAAAGAGCTACTTAATGGGTGATGTACAGTTCTTGTGGATTTAGACTAAGTTTAGAAGTTCACTACAACATTCTATTATTACCTATTATTTATGAGATACAATGAAACTAATTAAGGGTTAATTGGGAGCAATTTGGATATATTTAATACGTGTCTAATTAACAAAGAAAATATATGGTGATTATCGAACCTTTGAAAATGTTGACCACCTGAATTGAAAAAGCTTTTCTTATATCCTCTGCCAAATTGATTTTTGTAATGTAATCAAGTAATAAGATGCCTAAACCACAAAAGACAACAAACAACAAATGAATGTTAAAGAAAAAATCTTGACCACCAAGCATACAGTAGAACATAGTCATACCATGTATACACCACTATCAAAAACCAACAAAGGCAAATGCCAACCAAGTAGAGCAAATGGCATACCTACAAGCATCCCTTTTTGTGTCTCAAGTCCCAACTAATTCTTTCTTTTCATTAAAAACACAACTTTATATCTAATCCAAATTGACCAGGTGATTGAATTTTTGTGCCAAGATACTATTTTCATGATTTGAAGTTTTGAACCCCAAATAAGTATTGTTTCAACTTTCATAAAAATGAGATAATCCAAGATACCCAACATAGAATCAATAATTAAAGGGCTAGTTGATGAAAAAATTGAATTAAAACTCAAACCATTATTAGAAGACAACTACTTAGATAAACCCCAAAATTAAATTATAGTAACCAAACTGGCATAAGTACATAAAAAAGAAGGAAAAAAAAGCTGAGAAATTACATGAATTCCCACATTCGTGTGGGTCGGCAAACTAAAAAAAAAGAAAAAGTAAAGATGATACCTTTTATGAGTGAACCAAGAGGAAACAGGTTCTGATAAAGAAATAGGTTACCCTATCGTATAGATCGAACCAGATCGACCACGAACACAGAGCCTAACCTCATTTTTCTACAAAACCAAATTAAAAAAACGATTACCAACCTGGAACCCTAAAATGGAACCCTAAAATCGAACAAAACCAAAAATCATGGGAGAGAGGAAGAGAAAGAGCATATCAAAATCAAGGGGGTAAATTTGGGATTTTTGGTGCAATCGAGAGTGATAGATAGATTTTAGGGATTTTGGGGGAAATTTATGATTTTGGCGGGAAGAATTTGGGGGGATAAGAGAGGATTTGATTTTTTGGGGAAAACTTTTTGGGATGATTTAAAATGCCCGCCAAGTTTTTCTTATTTTTTTAGTCATATTGTTATTATTATTGGAGTTAAATTTAAAAAGATATATGTATAACATTTTGTTCTTGTAAACAATTTAGTTAATTTATTTTATTATAATTTCAACAATTTTAGATCTAAAAATATAAATATAATTCATATGTTTAAAAAAAATTATATATAGGCATTGATTACTTGTAATCTGAAATTGAAAAAATTATGTATGTGTATATATATGTTGCGGGTATGTAGCGGGTATGTAGGTAGAGCGAACTGGGTATATAATTTTAATAACTGAATTAATATACATCGTTAATCATATACACAAATGATTTTATAGGGAGGTCGGAGGTGTATAAGAGGATGATAGTGGTTGTTGGTCCCAAGTAGGTGACCTTCAAGTAAGGATAGTGTTTGGGATTATAGAAGGGGGGGTTGAATATAATCACTCAATTTTCTCACTTTTAAATTATTGTTTTATAAACAATATGAATTTACAGATTGTTGCGGAAATAGAAAAGACAATTAGTCTAAACTAAACAATCTAAGTTCTTTCACTATGCACTAAGTGAGAAGAGAATAAAGAAAGAAGATAGAGGGAATAAGAGAGAAAGGACTTGAGTATTTTAGGATGAAGAAGAAGTATGGAGAACATCTCTTCACGTCCTATTTATACTCCATGCATTAAATGCATGCAGACCTACTATTGTGACGTGTCACAATGTGAGTGGTCTGTTGTACTATTTACTATAAACAAATACTCTTTGCATGGTGTACAAAAGAGGATGTTTGTAAACAGTTGCCTTATGGTCTGATAAGTACGGAGGGAACAGTAAAGTAACTGCCCTTATGTACTATTGTGTCAGAAAAGGCGGATTATCCTTTTGTGCATTAGACTAAGACATTGTTCTAATCCTTCAGGATCAGGATACTGATCAGTGACTAGAATCCTGAAACTGGGGACGTTCAGGGTCACGTGTATCCTGATGAATCTTCAGGATGTCATACGATAGTGAACAGACTGCTATCACTGAGTTCCGTCTTCAGATCACGAGCATGCTGTTCCTGTCATCAGCTATTTCTTCGACGTCGCTGATGGTTCTTTTTGTATGATCTAAATGTCTTCAGGAGGAGGTCTTCACTTCAGTGGACAGGATCAGTAGACTGTAGAACAGACTCGTTAGTCTCCTGATCCTGATCCTGATCTATAAAGTTAAGTTACAGCATAAGTAACATGGAATAACACTGAACAGACTCAGTGATAATTCCTCAAGCTATAACAGAAGAAAAAACCTATTCACTAAGTAAAGATTTAGGATCATTATCATTTCATCAGGTCTTAGGAGAGCTGGATCAACAATCTCCCCCTAAATGATAATGATAAGACAACAGAGTAATTGTCTTAATCTAGAAAAGTTAGAAATAAATCTAAGTCTAGAACTAAACAGTAGGAAATAGAACTCATAAAGGTACATGTCCCATTTACTGTTTTGAGGGATCTTTTTCAGTACTATGATGGAATGAAGTACAATGCACTGAATTGCATTCTCATTAATCTCATTTAAATATTACAAGAGTAAGGAAAATACAAAAGTACATGATAGACGTACTGAAAGAAAAAATTACAAGACAACTAACTATCAGATTCTTCGCTAATGTATTCAGTCTTGACGCAAACAGGAACAGGAGTGTCGCTGAAGGCAAGTCTGTGATCAAGTATAGCTCTGACAGTGCGGATGATCTCTTTGTTGTCTGGATTTTTCTTATCTTGTTGTGCAGTGAAGAGAACTGTCAAAAGATGTTCATAGGGCGCTATGTGTAGCTCACTGAAGCGCTGAAAGCGTAGGATTGAGTTATTGCTAACACATATGCCATGAACAGGTTCTCTGATTACTTGTCCTTCAGATAGAGAGATTCCAGGAGGGAATGAAAGATCAAGCATCGAGAGGTCCAGAGGTTTAACAACCATTCTGGGAAGACAGGGAGTTGGTCTTCTTGTAGAGGTGCCTGCAGATCTTCGAACAGGCTGCTGAGATAGGACTGAGGAGTGTTGGAGCAGGTCATCAGGTATTTCAGTTGTCCTTCTGATGCGAGCAATAAGTCCTTCAATGACTTCTTCTACTTCAGCCCGATAGTTCTTGTTGGCTTTAGGAAGCAGGGATCTGATCTCGTTCCACTCTGACAAGTTGTAGCGATCTAACTTGTCCAGAGTGTGCTCTACGTCCTTTACTCCAGAGCGTTTGACTGTGATCCAGGTTTTACCAGGATTACCTTTCTTTCCTCTTGATCGGCGAAGATGGATTCCTGAGATGGCAGCACCATGCTTTCGGAGGTGTAACCGATCTCTGCACCAGTCAAGCTCAGCATTCACTTCTCCAGTCTGTATCTCTGCATTTTTGTTGAAGACCTTCAGAACAGCCTTCTGTGCAAGGATAGGATCTGCACTTATTTCTGCATCTTCATCTACAAAATCCGATGCAAGCCTTCGAGCGGCTTGGGCAGAGAGGAAAGCTTCCTTCTGCTTTTTATTATGCTCTAGTTGAGCCTGTACAGCCTCGTTGTACTCCTCCTGCGAGAGATAGGCGAACTCGGAGTCACAAGAGGTACGAAGAGGGATTTTTACTCTTGTACTCTCGAGTCGCTCTATCACGGCGTCTAAGCGCCCATCCCTGTCAATGGCAAAGGAAGTGTCAGGGTAATTTTCACCTTCAGATCTAGGAGAGTTTGAGGGAGGTGATCTGGGTGAAGAAGCAGGGGTAGAGAAGTCATCAGAGATGAATTCATCATCTGATGAAAGGCATATGGTTTCAGGGGTGGCTCGGATTTCAGGGGTTCTGGATGAAGAGGCTTCTTGGTTGAAACGGGTTGTAGGACGGGTAGAAATGGTTTCTTGGTTGAGGGGTGTGATCCTGAAGGTCATTTTAGCTAATTCAGCTCTGGTCTGTTCATTGGGACTATTCTCCATTAGGCGAATAATGTCACCAGTGACAGAGCCAAAGTTGACATCTTGAGTTTCAGGATCGGCTTGGTTAAAGGGTTCAGGTTCAGGGTGAGAGGTGAGTTCAGGAGTTGGTTTAGGAGAAGGTAGTTTAGGAGGTTGGTAGATAACCATTTGAAGGTTATTAGGAGGGGAGTCTTCAGGTGAGGAGTCTAAGGTGATGGTTTTAGGGGTAGGTTTGGTTTTAAGAATAGTAGATATAGGTTGATTATCAGAGGTAGAGGGAGAGGATGGTAGTGGAGACATACCAGAGGCATCAGGGTTCTCCCCCTGAGGTTGTGCGAGCCCTGGAATGGGCGCAGAGGCAGCAGGGACCTTCTCGACGAAGATGTCGTCTATATCATCATCATCATCTTCATCATCATCATCGTCGTCTTCATTATTCCCCCCGTCTTCAGTGGTTCTCCAGTTTGTGGAGGGGGAATAGGCTGAATGGTCTCGGGGCTGTCTCTCCCCCTCAGCAGGTGCCTGTACCAAGGCAGCTGTTAACACACTCCTTTGGAGGAGAGAGGCCATGTCACTGAGGACTTTGCGCTGGATGAATGATGATGAGATCAGGGACTGCAATACCTCCCTGTCCGCCGTGGTGAAGGATGGAGGCGGCGCAGGAGCAGAGGTGAGGGCGTTGACAGCAGAGGAGAGCCCTTGCACCTGCTCCTGGATGGCGCGAATGGCAGCTTCCTGAGCATCCAACCTCTGAACCACCGTTGATTGGAAGGTGGTGAGAGAGTTGGTGCTGTTGATGATCTCTGTGGAGAGCGCAGGGAGAGCCGTGGCCTTCAGGTCATCAATGGATGCCTGAAGGTTGGTGGAGGAGGAGGCAACCTGAGAAACCTTGTCGTGGATGTTATCCAGACAAGGGATGGACAGGGTGACGGCCGTGGGCGGCGGAGTCGCGGCGACGGCGGCGGCAGTGGCACTGGCGGCGGCGGCTTCAGCAGCGGCTGCAGCAGCTTTGGCAGCAACAAGCTCCTGTTGTAAAGACTGGAGTCGTGCTGAATGCTCTTCCTCCTTCTGCTGGAGGGCAGTGCGGGCCTCATGCAGGTTCCTTTCAGCGGACTGCCTGCGGAGTTCAGCTGTGTTCAGCTGATGCTCGGCATCCGTGAGAATGAAGTCGTTGAAAGGGTCATCCTGATGAAGATGCCCTTCAGAACCTGCTCCTAAAGAACCTGTAGACAGAGTAGCTAAGTGAGCACTAGAAGACTCATTAGCTTTCATAGAAGAAATAACAGTAATAGATTGCTTAGAAATATTACCTGAGGCTTGGAGGGTATCAGAATGATTACCCACCACATTCTCTGAGGGTTCGAGTTGAACCACCTCAGGTTCTTGTGTAACAGGCGCAGAGATAGAAGTATCTGCAGTGGAAGAATGTTTAGACAAAGGGGATGGTTTATTAAAGAGCTGGGGCAGGGTAATGTAATATTTCTTACCAGCCGCCTGCGTCTTTTTCTTTTGCGCCCTAGCTTTGGCGCGTTTTGTAGGAGGTGGAGGAGTGACAGAGGATGGTTGGGGGGGCTTCTGGAGCGCAGAAGTTGTGGTTGCAGCTGGGGAAGTCAGTATTGGGTTAGCTACTGACATAGCATGCATAGAAGTAGAAGAATGTGGTTTGGAAGAGATGATAGAAAACGTACCTGTGGTGGGAGAGGTGGCTTGTTCAGCATCCTGTTCCTGAACTTGTTCAGGAACGACCAGGACGTCGGAGAGAGGGACGTCGTCAGGATGGTAAGCAACCTGGTCCAGGAACCTAGGCCCGAGGGCGTAGTTGTTGGAGTTCCCGACCTTGGGGTAGTGTTCCCCCATGTGCAGCTCCAGGATGGCTGAGAAAAACCTGGTGAAGGCAACGTTGACGACCCGATTCTTGCTTCGGACCTTCTTCACCATGTCGTCCCAGATGGAGCGAGCATAGTCGAACTCGCGATTCTTGATCGCAGAGAAGACCATCTGCTGAATGACCATCGGGAACTGCTCCGTGCTCCCTGTTTTGCCCGATAAGCACAGGCCAAACGTGTTCCATATATAATAGAACACGGCGTTTAGTCCTGACTTATGGACAGTGGCACCTGTCTTTGGTAGCAGGACGCCTTCCTTGTTCACAGGCCATCTGTAGCCTATGGCGTCCAGGAACTCGACGATCTCGTCAGCGGTGGGGACAGGAGGGAAGCGCTTCTTCTTGGGGAAGTTAAGCACGTTCCTGAGGGTTCCAAAACCAAAGGAAATGATGTTTTCCTTGATTTGGAACTTGATGACCTCTCGCAGGACACCTTTTGTGTTCTTCTCCTTGGCAACAGTGGCAGTGGACCACAGTTGTTGCAGCATGGGCTTGTTTGGCTTTGGGTCCAGAGTGAAAGCCGTCTTCAGCGGGCTGCGGAGAAGGAAGTCTTTTGCAGGAATTAGATATTCCTTGCCTTCAGGGATATCAAACAAACCAACAACGTTGTTCTGTTTGAATTGGACGTCGTGTTGTGGGATGACTATCGGCAAGCTCTCAGTAGCCTGTAGAGGTGTGGCCTCGGATGAGAGCTGGGCGTCCAGAGAAGTAGATGTAGTAGCAGCCATCCTGTTAAAAACATAAAAATAACATATATGGATGATTAAGAGTCCAAAATATGCATTTTTCTTCATTTTTCAATGAACACAAAATATGTTCATAAAAATGGTGAAATCCTTTATACATAGAATAGATTAGATACCAAAATACACAAAAGGAATGTGTTTTGGTATTAAAAAGAACTTCTATTTTGATGAATAGATATCAAAATAGGAGTTTATGACTGTTCTTAAAAGAAATAAGAAAAATCATTCTAAACAGTTTTAACAAAAATCTTAGAAGATTTTGGGAAAACTAAGATCAAACGAAGTGATCTTAGGGTTTTTGGAAAAACGTTTATCAAAATAAGTTGTTTTTATAGAAGAATATCAACTTAGATTGTGGAAAGAACAAAGAACATAAATAAACTTACGTTGATCTTGTTAGAGAAGTGGTAAGTGTGTGTTCTTGGTGTTCTTGAGAATGCAGATTCTTGCTTTTTCTTGCTTGAATGCTTAGAGAGTATTATGTGAGCGTAAAGAGTGAAAAGGATTACGAATGAGGTTTTTATACCTCGTGGTAGGAGAGAGAAAAAGGATGAGAGAGAAAAGAGCGGCTAAATTCAAACGTAATGATGAAAAAGAAGCTCGACGCGCGTTCACGCGCCTGACACACGTAGTGGGGAACAGGAAACGTCCCATTACGTGTCAGTGCAGATGAAAGGTTTGTTTTATTTGAAAAACTAAAAACCACCTTTTCAGGGGATGATTCCATTTTGGTGAAAGATATGTTTTATTGGAATCAGAGTACTTATCAGATAAGTACTGTTTTGGGAAAATCCTCTTATCACATTTAATGCGGTAAGGTTTCAGTAGCAGAGGGAAGAAATACTTACCTGAGAATCATCAGTATTCGGATATTGAACAAAGATTTTGTAAGTACTGAATAGAGTTATCCTCTGAAGAAGAGTTATTCAGGAGTTGTTAATAAAAGAGGTCCTGAGAGAATATTTTCATAAGGACTTTAACAACTGTTTGTCCTGAGAACTTCTATTCTTCAGGATTTAACATCCCAAGTTCACTGAGGAGCATATTAAAACGCGTCACATCCAGTGGTTTGGTAAAGAGGTCAGCAAGCTGATATTCAGTAGGGACAAAATGGAGTTCAATATCACCATTCATCACATGATCCCTGATGAAGTGATATCTCACTTCAATGTGCTTTGTCTTAGAGTGTAAGACAGGATTGTTAGCAATGGCTATTGCTGAAGTGTTGTCACAGTAGATAGGAATTTTGGAGAGTTGTATGTCATAGTCCTGAAGTTGATTTCTCAGCCACAGGACCTGAGCACAACATATTCCTGCTGCAACATATTCAGCTTCAGCAGTTGATGTGGACACAGAGTTCTGCTTCTTGCTAGTCCAACTCACCAACTTGCCACCTAATAGGTGACAGCCACCAGTAGTGCTTTTCCTGTCGATCTTACATCCTGCAAAGTCACTATCAGAATAAGCTGTTAGATCGAACCCTGAGTCCTTGGAGTACCAAAGACCCATGTTAGGAGTTCCCTTCAGGTATCTAAAGATCCGCTTTACAGCGGTCAGATGGGATTCTTTGGGTTCAGCCTGATAACGAGCACAGAGACATGTAGAATACATGATATCAGGACGACTCGCTGTAAGATACAGCAGTGAGCCAATCATTCCTCTATATAGAGTCACATCAACAGGTTTCCCTTTGGAATCCTTGTCAAGAGACAGAGGAGGAGCCATTGGAGTCTTCATCGGTGTACAGGATGTGAGATCAAATTTCTTCAGCATCTCATGTACGTATTTTCCTTGGTTGATAAAGATTCCCTTTTCAGATTGCTTGATCTGAAGTCCTAAAAAGAATGTTAGTTCGCCCATCATAGACATTTTATATTCAGTTTTCATGAGCAACTCAAACTTTTCGCAGAGTTTGGGATTTGTGGATCCAAAGATAATGTCATCAACATATATCTGGACAAGAAGGATATGCTTAGGATATTTCTTCAGAAATAAAGTGCTATCAATCTTTCCACGAACAAAACCTTTAGAGAGAAGAAAGGTTGAGAGGGTATCATACCAGGCACGAGGAGCCTGTTTTAACCCATAGAGAGCCTTGTTTAACTTGTAGACGTGATCAGGGAACTTAGGATCTACAAAGCCAGGAGGCTGAGCCACATAGACCTCTTCATTTAGTTTTCCATTCAGAAAGGCATTTTTAATGTCCATCTGATAAACTTTGAAGTTCATATGTGCTGCAAAAGCTAGGAAGAGTCGAATTGCTTCGAGCCTAGCTACAGGAGCAAAAGTTTCATCGTAATCAATGCCCTCTTCCTGCCTGTATCCCTGAGCCACAAGGCGAGCCTTGTTTCGAATGATTGTACCAATCTCATCAAGTTTATTTCGAAAAATCCACTTGGAACCAATGATGGTACGTTTTCGAGGCCTAGGGACGAGAAGCCAGACATTGTTTCTGATGAACTCTGCTAGCTCTTCCTGCATGGCTGAGACCCAGGCAGGATCACGCAAAGCATCATCTATTTCTTTAGGTTCATTTTCAGAGATAAAATTTACATAAAGACAGACGTTACCAGCCTGACGTCTGGTTTTCACACCAGAAGAAGGGTTTCCAAGAACTTGATCAATGGGATGATCTTTGGTCCATCGGAGAGCAGGTGGTTGATACACCTGTCCTGAAGTAGATGCTTCATTGGATGATGGATCAGGAAGAAGATTGGTAGGAGAGGGTTCACTAACAGTGGTTTGAGAGAATTCTTCACTGTTAGTGGGTTGATCAGGTTCAGGTGGTGTGATTTGAGAGATAGGGGTGGCATTTATGAGAGGTGGAGTGGTTATATCAGTGGGTGGTATAGGATCTTCTTCAAAACCATCAGGAAGGTCTTGAGGAGATGGATCAGCAATAGGAGGTTCAGGGACTTGAAAGAAAGAGTCAGCCCACTGATTGATTTCAGTATTATCATTTGGGTGAGGAAAGGTAGGACCCGATTCATCAAACTTGACATGAATCGTTTCCTCAATGGTTTGTCTTCGTTTGTTGAACACACGGTAAGTTTTAGAAATGGATGAGTATCCGAGGAAAATTCCATCATCAGATTTGGAATCAAACTTTCCAAGATTATCTTTGTTGTTCAGGATGTAGCAGACACAACCAAAGATATGGAGATGTTCGATTGATGGTTTCCTGTTACGAAAGAGTTCGTAAGCTGTTCTTCTGAAACGCTTGACAATCAGAGATCTGTTCTGAGTGTAACAAGCAGTATTTACAGCTTCAGCCCAGAACTGAGTGGCAAGGTTGGCTTCACTCAGCATAGATCTCGCAGCTTCGATCAGCGTCCTGTTTCGTCTTTCAGCAACACCATTTTGCTGAGGAGTTCTCACAGAGGAGAAGTTTTGAGAGATACCTTTCTGTTCAAAGAAAGATTCCAGGGTACTGTTTTTGAACTCAGTCCCATGGTCACTTCTTATTGAACGAACAGTAAGGTTGTTGAGTTTTTCCATCTTCCTGACGAACAGGATGATTTCTTCAGGAGCATCACTCTTGGCACGTAAGAAGAAAACCCAAGTATATCTGGAATATTCATCTACGATTACCAGAGTATATTTCTTTCCACCAATGGATTGGACATTAACAGGTCCAAAGAGATCCATGTGGAGAAGTTGTAGAGGAGAGCTGATGGAGGAAATCTGCTTAGACTTGAAGCTAGCCCTGGTCTGTTTTCCTTTCTCACATGCTGAACAAAGAGATTCCTTTGTATAGCGAAAGTCAGGAAGACCAATGACCAGGTTGTTGATGCAGAGTTGATTCAGCGTCTTGAAGTTGAGATGAGAGAGACGCTTGTGCCAGAGCCAATTCATATCAGTGGAAGCACGTGATACGAAACAGAAGTTATCAGTGGAAGTATTCATATTGATGATGTAGATATCTGCATGTCTAACACCATTGAGAATGACTTCCTTTCTCCTGTTCTTGACTTTGCACTTTTTCTTAGAGAAAGAAACT
This sequence comes from Centaurea solstitialis, assembly GCA_030169165.1. Classification (NCBI taxonomy): domain Eukaryota; kingdom Viridiplantae; phylum Streptophyta; class Magnoliopsida; order Asterales; family Asteraceae; genus Centaurea; species Centaurea solstitialis. The sequence goes on along the minus strand of CM058042.1, from coordinate 32,368,943 downwards.
TTGTGATTCTTATCACACAGTTGACTGATGCTCAGAAGATTATGCATCAGGCCTTCAACATAAGCAACTCTTTTGAAAGTAGTTACTCCGTTGGTCAGAGTGCCATACCCTCGGGTTTGGCCTCTACCGTTTCCGCCAAAGGTCACAGCAGGACCTCTTTCTTCACGGTAGTTAGTGAGGACAGATTTAGAACCAGTCATGTGTCGAGAGCATCCACTGTCCAAGTACCAGATGCCCTTATCCTGTAAAATACAGAGTTTAAGTTTTCTTTGGTACCCATAGAACTATGGATCCAGAAGTATCAGTAGGACTAGTTGAATCAGTGTCAGCCTTTACTGAAGTATCAGTACAGGAGGCTGGAGTCTTGACTGAAGGAACAGTCTTGACAACCTTCTTTCCTTTGACTGATTTCTCAGTCTTGGGAATCTTCTTTACCTTAGCTGATTTTTCAGCTTTGGTAGCATCAGGACACTTACTCGCAATATGGTCATTTAATCCACAGTGATAGCATTTGCGATATTGAAAGCGTTTAGTGTGGTCCAGAAAGTTTTTGAACTTTAGGTGAGCAGGACCTGCACCAAGTATGCCTTTAGCATTGGACATTGGAGGAATTGGTTTCTTCTCCTGAGTCTTTTGCTTCAGGTCAATCTTCAGTCTGGGAGCAGGACTCTGAGAAAGAGACTTAGTTCCAGAAACTGAAGGACCACCACCCAGAACTTTGTTCTTGGGTTTAGGACCCTTGGTCTTTGAAGGTGTTTCAGTTTTGGATTTATCCTTAACTGTATTCTTTTTGCTCTTAGGAGCACCTTCAGGGTGAGTGTTAGAAGAAGAAGAAGGGGTGTTTTCAGAGGCATTAGGAAGAGGAATAGAAGAAACAAATTTTCCAAATTTGAGCATGGAACTATCAGACTTAGTTTCTTCTTTCTTGTATCCACGAAAGAATCCAAGACCTCTTTTGCTTTTATCAGACCTCCCTGAAGCTAATATTTCATCAACTTTTTCAGAGGCGTCACTCCATCCTTTGATGGTGACTTTTTCAGCATTTAATTGGGCAAGGGCCTTCTCTTTGGCAGCAAGAGCCAATTCTCTTTCAATACAAAGAGTTTTGTTTACAGTGACCTGGTCCTTATAATTTTCTTCCAAAATGGTAAGCTGTTTTAATTTTTCTTGACATTCTTTGAGTTGTCCTCTAAGATCAATATTCATTTTTTCAGCAGAGGTTTTACCATTAAGGGCTTTGTAAAGATCGAGAGTGACCAGGTCTAACTGAGTTAGGCTTTCAAGAGGGATGAGAGGAATAGGTACCTGACTGGAAGAATCAGTCGCAGAGGTGGAAGCTTCAGGAGTTGTGGAAGAAGAAGCTTCAGGATCCTGAGGAGGAATCTCTTCAGGAACCTCTTCTATCTTAGCCATGAGAGCTAAGGTAGGTTCCTCAATAATGGCCATCAGTGCCACTTGAGTATCTTCCTCATCAGACGAGTCATCAGAGGAGACATCATCCCAGTCGCAGTCTTCTGCGATTAGACCTTTGCCTTTACGCTGAGTTTTCATCTTCTTGTACTTTTCTTTCAGGCGCTGGTATTTGGGGTTCTTGGAAGAGGATTTAGCAGAGGAGGGAGCAAACTGACTTTTTCTGTACCTGCAATCATTAGCAAAGTGTCCTTTGCCCTGACAGTTGTAGCAGATAGCAGTAGCCTTGTCAACAGGATCTGACTTAGGCTTGTCAGTAATAGAAAGATGTTTCTTTTTATGGAAGTTTCCCTTTTTGGCAAACTTTTTGAAAGATCTGGTTAAAAGAGCAAGAGATTCATTGAATTCAGGATCTTCTGACATGTCAGAGTCAGAAGATTCTAATTTAGTAATAGTTACTGAAGAAGAAGTGGCAGCAACAGGAGGAACTGAATCAGAAACCAATGCAACAGATGTGCTTTTGGATTCTTTAGAATCTCTTATGAGATTCTTTTTCAGTTTCTTCTGTTGTTCACGGTTCAGAAGAATACCGTACAGCTCACTTAGAGTGAGTGTCTTTATGTCCTTTGACATAGTTAAGCAGGAGGTGTAGATTTCCCAATGTTCAGGAAGAGCTTCCATGAACTTGGTAACCACCTCAGAGTTAGAGTAGGTAGTACCGATGGTCTTCAGATCAATCAGAAGACAGTTGAATCTCTGATGTAGCTGGGAGAGAGTTTCATCTTTCTGATGAATAAAGCTTTCATACTGACGAACCAAGAAAATCTTTCTTGATTCCATGAGTACGGCAGTACCTTCATATTGAACACAGAGAGTGTCCCATATCTCCTTAGCAGAGCGAAGGTGACATACAGAGTGGAATACATCGTCAGGGAGTGACATGGCGATGAGAGACCTAGCCTTGGTGTCAATGTTGACCAGGCGTCTATCTTCATCATTCCAGTCAGTTACGGGCTTCACCAGCTGTCTTTCAGGAACAGCAGGTTGGCCACCAGCAGCAGGAATGGGGTGGACGGTTTGTGTAGGCACATGTGGTCCGTTTTCCAGAAAGTAAGGAATCTGGGGATCAGAACCAGAGAGGAAAAGTTCCATCCTGGTTTTCCAAAGAGAGAAGTTGTCTTTGTTAAACCGAGGAGGCTTTCCAGCAGAGCCGGTATCAAAGTAGTTATCCTTAGCTTGAAGAGCCATAGAATAAGAAGAGAGAGGATCACAAGATTTTTCTTAAGAAGAAAATGAGAGCTTGTATCTGCTCTGATACCACTTGTTGGTCCCAAGTAGGTGACCTTCAAGTAAGGATAGTGTTTGGGATTATAGAAGGGGGGGTTGAATATAATCACTCAATTTTCTCACTTTTAAATTCTTGTTTTATAAACAATATGAATTTACAGATTGTTGCGGAAATAGAAAAGACAATTAGTCTAAACTAAACAATCTAAGTTCTTTCACTATGCACTAAGTGAGAAGAGAATAAAGAAAGAAGATAGAGGGAATAAGAGAGAAAGGACTTGAGTATTTTAGGATGAAGAAGAAGTATGGAGAACATCTCTTCACGTCCTATTTATACTCCATGCATTAAATGCATGCAGACCTACTATTGTGACGTGTCACAATGTGAGTGGTCTGTTGTACTATTTACTATAAACAAATACTCTTTGCATGGTGTACAAAAGAGGATGTTTGTAAACAGTTGCCTTATGGTCTGATAAGTACGGAGGGAACAGTAAAGTAACTGCCCTTATGTACTATTGTGTCAGAAAAGGCGGATTATCCTTTTGTGCATTAGACTAAGACATTGTTCTAATCCTTCAGGATCAGGATACTGATCAGTGACTAGAATCCTGAAACTGGGGACGTTCAGGGTCACGTGTATCCTGATGAATCTTCAGGATGTCATACGATAGTGAACAGACTGCTATCACTGAGTTCCGTCTTCAGATCACGAGCATGCTGTTCCTGTCATCAGCTATTTCTTCGACGTCGCTGATGGTTCTTTTTGTATGATCTAAATGTCTTCAGGAGGAGGTCTTCACTTCAGTGGACAGGATCAGTAGACTGTAGAACAGACTCGTTAGTCTCCTGATCCTGATCCTGATCTATAAAGTTAAGTTACAGCATAAGTAACATGGAATAACACTGAACAGACTCAGTGATAATTCCTCAAGCTATAACAGAAGAAAAAACCTATTCACTAAGTAAAGATTTAGGATCATTATCATTTCATCAGGTCTTAGGAGAGCTGGATCAACAGTGGTTGTAATGGATAATAATGCATCATATTGGGTTGTAACATGTAGCAATGGATCATACTTGGTCATCTTGGTTTGTAAGACATATTAGATGATAGTTGGTTGTAATTGGCAATAATACATCTTATTGGATGGTGACGCGTTTGTGGTAAACCTATTAGGTTGTAATAGGCCGTATTATGCGTCAATGAGCCATATTGTGTTGTTACGTCTTATTGGGTTGTATTGGGTCATACGGTAATGTATCAATCTATACAATATTACAAAACATTTGCGTAACACTCTTCAAACAACATATTAGATCGATCAAACCCCAACTAAGTTGATTTAAACTTAATTAGATCGATCTAAGCTCAAATATATTAATCAAAAACCCCAACTAGATTGATCTAATCCCAAGTGTATCAATTAAAGCCCAATTAGATCGATCCAATCCCAAATGTATCAATTAAGTCCAAGATAGATCGATCCAATCCCAAATGTATCAATTAAAGCCCAATTAGATTGATCTAATCCCAAGTGTATCAATTAAAGCCGAATTAGATCGATCCAATCCCAAATGTATCAATTAAGTCCAGGATAGATCGATCCAATCCCAAATGTATCAATTAAGTCCAGGATAGATCGATCCAATCCCAAATGTATCAATTAAGTCCAAGATAGATCGATCCAATCCCAAATGTATCAATTAAAGCCCAATTAGATTGATCTAATCCCAAGTGTATCAATTAAAGCCCAATTAGATCGATCCAATCCCAAATGTATCAATTAAGTCCAGGATAGATCGATCCAATCCCAAATGTATCAATTAAAGCCCAATTAGATCGATCCAATCCCAAATGTATCAATTAAGTCCAAGATAGATCGATCCAATCCCAAATGTATCAATTAAAACCAAAGTAGATCGCTCCAATCCCAAATGTATCAATTAAAGCCAAAGTAGATCTATCTAATCTTAAATATATCAATCAACCCCAACTAGATGGATCAAACCCTAAGTAGATCGATCTAAGCTCAAATATATCAATTAAAACCCTAAATATATCAATCAAACCCCAATTAGATCGATCCAATCCCTAATGATAGATTAAAACCTAATTAGATCGATCCAAGCTAAAAGTATATTAATTAAGGCCTAATTAGATCGATTAAAGCCCAACTAGATCGATCCTAGCTCAAATATATCAATTAAAGGCCATCTATATCGATCCAATCCCAAATAGATCGATTAAAGCCCAAATATATCGATCCAAGCTCAAGTATATCAATTAAAGCCTAACTATATCGATTAAAACCCAAGTAGATCGATCCAAGCTCAAATATATCAATTAGAGGCCATCTATATCGATCTAACCCCAAATAGATCGATTAAAGCCCAAATAGATCGATCAAAGCTTAAGTTTATCAATTAAAGCCCAACTAGATCGATTCAAGCCCAAATATATCAATTAAATGTCGTCTATATCGATCCAAACCCAAATAGGTCAATCCAAGCTTAAGTATGTGAATTAAAGCCTAACTAGATCGATTAAAACCCAACTATATCGATCCAAGCTCAAATATATCAATTAAAGGCCATCTATATCGATCTAATCCCAAATAGATCGATTAAAGCCCAATAGATCGATCCAAGCTCAAGTTTATCATTTAAAGCCAACTAGATCGATCCAAGCCCAAGTATATCAATTAAAGGCCATATATATCAATCCAATCCCAAAATAGCTCGATTAAAGCCCAAATAGGTTGATCTAAGCTCATGTATATCAATTAAAGCATAACTAGATCGATTAAACCCAACTAGATCGATCTAAGCTCAAATATATCAATTAAAGGCCATCTATATCGATCTAATACCAAATAGATCGATTAAAGCCCAAATAGATCAATAAAAGCTCAAGTTTATCATTTAAAGCCCAACTAGATCGATCTAAGCCTAAATATATCAATTAAAGTCTATCTATATCGATCAAATCCTAAATAGATCGATCCAAGCTGAAGTATATCAATTAAAGCCCCAACTAAACCGATTAAAGCCCAACTAGATCAATCGAAGCCCAAATATATCAATTAAAGCCAAATAGATTGATCCAAGCCCAACTAAATCGATCCAAGCCCAAATAGATCAACCAAAGCCTAGATGCATTAATTAAAGCCCAACTATATCAACCAAATATATTACTCAAACCCAACTAGATCGATTAAAGCCCAAACAGATCAATATAAGCTCAAATATATCAATTAAAACCCAACTAGATCGATCCAAACCCAAATATACCAGTAAAACATCCTTATAAATCGTTGTAACTTAAAAAACTATTTACCAAATGGGTTTGAGAAGCACTTTAGTAAAAGTAAAATATTAATATTAATGATATTAAATACAATTGCCGGTGGATCTAAGAAATCGGCCGACAAAAATGTAAATTAACTTTTACTAATAACATAAAAATACTTTTGCCGGCGAGTTCGAAAAGTCCGATGGTAAAAGTATAAGTAAAAAATATTAATTTTAATAAAAATACTTTACCTGGCTAGTTTGAAAACTCCGTTGATAAAAGTGTAACTAAAAAGATATTATTTTTTATCAAATAACTTTTACCAGCGAGTTTGAAGTCCGTCGTTAAAAGTGTAAGTAAAAAAGTATTAAATTTAATCAAATAACTTTTGCCAACGAGTTTGAAAAGTCCGTCGGTAAAAATGTAAGTAAAAAAATTAATTTTAATCAAATAACTTTTGCCGGCGAGTTTGAAAAGTCCGTTGGTAAAAGTGTAAGTAAAAAAATTAATTTTAATCAAATAACTTTTGGCGGCGAGTTTGAAAAGTCTGTCGGTAAAAGTGTAAGTAAAAAAATATTAATTTTAATCAAATAACTTTTGGCGGCGAGTTTGAAAAGTCCGTCGGTAAAAGTGTAAGTAAAAAAAATATTAATTTTAATCAAATAACTTTTGGCGGCGAGTTTGAAAAGTCCGTCGGTAAAAGTGTAAGTAAAAAAAATATTAATTTTAATCAAATAACTTTTGCCGGCGAGTTTGAAAAGTCCGTCGGTAAAAGTGTAAGTAAAAAAATATTAATTTTAATCAAATAAATTTTGCCGGCGAGTTTGAAAAGTCCGTCGGTAAAAGTGTAAGTAAAAAAATTATTAATTTTAATAAAATAACTTTTGCCGGCCAGTTAATCAAATTCGTTGGTGTAAATATCATTTAAGTTTTCAAAGATACTTTTACCGGCGGGTTTGGGAAGTTCGTCGGTAAAAATAACTTTTACCGACGAGTTGTACGAAATTCGTTGGCAAAAGTGTATTTTTGCCGATGACATTTTCCTTCGGCAAAAACTTCAACTTTTATCGACGGCTTTCATCCAAATTGCCGGTAAAAGTTACTTTTACCGACGAACTTCCCAAATCCGCCGGTAAAAGTGCATTTTCTTGTAGTTTAGTGTTTTAAAATTGCTTTCATATAAAACCCCCTTTTAGATTAATTGAACTTTATTAGATTTTTCTTAAATAACTTGACTGTTCCCAGTGGTAAGAACGATACCCGGACTTTCCTAAACTATATTGCTTTCGATCAGGTACGCTTGCCTGTGAGTATGGTGATTGGTTAGGTTGTTTTGTGGTTAAACTTGGTTTTGTTTTTATATATACATTTCACATCATCACCAGTTGATGCCTGAAGAGGCCCTGGACATGAAGCACACATATTTAGTGGACGTGTCCATGTTGATGACGTACACATCACGTGATCTATGTCCTCTGATAATGATTTTCTTGTGCCTATACTTCACCTTGCAGCTTTTCTTATTGAAAGAGACTTTGTGATCTTTATCACAAAGTTGACTAATACTCAACAGATTATGAGTTAGTCCTTCAACGTAAGATACCCTTTTAAAGGTAGTCTTGCCGTTGGTTAAGGTACCATATCCTTTAGTGATACCTCTTCCTTCACCACCAAATTTGACTAAAGGGCCGGCTTCTTCCTTGTAGTCGACTAGAATATGCTTATTTCCAGTCAAGTGCTTAGAGCATCCGCTGTCAAGGTACCAGATGCCCTTTCCCTGAAATAAAAAGAAGAGTTAATTGGCCTTTGGAACCCACATGAAGTTGGGTCCATCAGGGTCAGCGAAGGAAGACTCATCAGGGACATAGGTGATTGAGGATTCAGCGGCCTCATAAACTACTATAGCAGTATAGGTAGAGGCAACATCTTCTGTCTTCACTGAAGTTTCAGTGTTGACAAGGTCAGGGATGATGGCAGTCTCAGCGACTAAGGCTGCGTTTGGTTCGCAGGATTCTATGGGAATCTGTAGGAATTAAAATCCAATTCCCAGGATTCCTGCGTTTGGTTGGCTTTTAAGAAAGGGATTTGGAATTCAATATGGGATTTGAATTCCATAGGTAAGGGATTCTCAATTCCTTGGATAGGGGGAGGGATTTTAAAATCCCATAGATTAGGAATTCAAAAGATTACCATTATACCCCTCAAACATATCTCAAACATATCTGACCTAAATTTTCTTTTCAGCAGCCTCCATTCTCCATTCACCTTCTTCATTCTTCATTCTCCATTCACTCATCCATTGCTGCAAAACCTTCAAGAACACCGCCGGTCGTCATCCCGCCGTCGCCGACGGTCGTCATCCCACCGTCGCCGGCCATCCCACCTCCAGCCTCGTCGCCGCCGTCGCCGGCCATCCCAGCCTCGTCGCCGCCGTCCAGCCTCGTCGCCGCCGTCCAGCCTTCTCGTCTTCTCCAGCCTCCGACCGCCGTCCATCTCTTTTGCAGGTATCTTTATTTTCTCCATAAATTTGAGTTTTATGTGTTTCTCTTTGTAGTTGATCATCATCGTTATCGTTTACGAATTCGGAACCCTAATGTTTTTTGTGGTGTTATGGTTTTTCAATTCCTTGGATGAGGTTGATTGTTGTTTCGACCTAATTTCAGTGTTATTTGGGGTTTTTTTTCGTTACTTGCTCACAACAGGCTTACACACACACACATATTTATATTTCGTAGCTATGCCAGAACATTAATAAAATGGAAATTACCTTTAGGTATTATTGCTGCAAGATTGTAGTATTGAGTAGCTTTGGTTGGTTTTTGCTAACAAGAGCTCTGGATTTTGAAATTGCAATGAATCAATGAATTTAGATCAGGAATTGACTCATCTCCAATTAAACTCAAGTCAGGTGGTGTGGATTATGTTAGGTAAAAGTAAGATGGGTCAGGATGTTCTGAGTGATTTTCCAGCTCGACCCCAGCCAGGGGCTCTGCCCCTTGGACCCCGCCAGGGGCTGCCGCCCCTTGGACCCCGCTACCGGGGGCGCTGCCCCCGGACCCCCGTTCATTAGGTGATATATGTGTTATTAGAAATGAATGAGAACAAAAAAATGAATATGATCTGATTAGTAAATAAATATTAATTTATCTTCAAGTATGCATCATTTGTCTTATTTGTTTGACTTTATATGGATTGCAAAAACGAACACCATTGATGTTGATATGGAATTAATTGTATGAACAGGAAAAATGGCCCGACTTACTTTAGCAACACGCAATCGTAGACAACGACAAACGTCATTGATCTTGACATGGTGGAATGTGGTTATTCACGTTGTTGTTGTCCTCTTGTTAATGATTTTCAAAAAGCATCGAGATAGACCACGTCTTAGGCATTTTTCTTCAAATGTAGATCGATACCCAATTCTACATAGGCACATTTATGAGAGTGACACCATGGCTATATCACAAATTAGGATGTCTCGAAGGTGTTTTACTAAGTTGTGTTATATGCTTGAAACATTTGGAGGCCTAAAACCAAGTAGGAATATGAATATTGATGAACAAGTTGCCATTTTTCTCCATATTCTTGCTCACAATGTTAAGAATCGCGTCATCATATGTCGTTTTTGTCGTTCAGGAGAAACAATTAGTAGGCATTTTTCTCGAGTTTGTAATGCAACCATACGATTGCATAATCGTTTGTTAAAAAAACCCGAACCCGTACCCGATAACTCTACCGATCAAAAATGGAAATGGTTTAAGAATTGTTTAGGAGCTTTAGATGGAACATATATAAAGTGTCTAGTTCCGGTTGAAGAAAAGCCTAGATATAGGACAAGAAAGAATGACATTGCAACAAACGTTTTAGGGGTTTGTTCCCAAGATATGCAGTTTATATACGTGTTAACGGGATGGGAAGGGTCGGCAGCGGATGGTAGAGTTCTTCGCGATGCTCTTCTTAGACCACATGGCCTAAAAGTTCCAAGACCGGGTATGTATATAGGTTATTATATACATATATATAGGTTATTATATACGTATTTAATAAAGAATGATTATTAACTAAAAATCTTATATATAGGTTATTATTTGGTCGATGCCGGATATACAAATGGAGAGGGTTTTCTAGCCCCTTATAGAGGTCAAAGGTATCACTTAAATGAATGGCGTAATGGACACCAACCGACAACTGCTAAGGAATTCTTTAACATGAAACATTCTTCGGCAAGAAATGTTATCGAACGATGTTTTGGCATTTTGAAGGGAAGATGGGGAATATTGAAAGACAATTCGTATTATCCAATTGAAAAAAAAATAAGATAATAATGGCATGTTGTCTCCTTCATAACTTCATAAGACAAGAAATGGAAGTAGATCCATTTGACGACGATGGTGATAACGACGAAGGGACCGGAGATCTTGGAGACGAAGATGTGGATAATATTAGTTCAATTGGGACTTCGAACGAGTGGACCACGTTTAGAGATAATTTAGCCGAATCTATGTTTGCATCTAGGGGCAACTAATTAAATAAAAATTGTTGGATTTGTTGTTATTTAAATTGTTACATTTGTTGTTGTTTAAATTGTTGGATATTTTGTTATTTAAATTGTTGGATTTGTTGTTTAAATTGTTGGTTTTTTTGTTATTTAAATTGTTGGATTTGTTGTTTTAAATTGTTGGATTTGTTGTTGTTTAAATTGTTGGATTTTTTGTTATTTAAATTGTTGGATTTGTTGTTTTAAATCGTTATAGGTATGACGAGTCAGAATCGACATTATAGGAATTGGTCACCTAATGAGGAAGCAAAACTAGTCGAGGCACTAGTGAATATGACAAATACAGGGGCATTTAAAGCCGATAATGGATTCAAAACGGGTTACTTACAACATCTAGAGCAAGCTTTGAAAGTATCACTTCCAACTTCGGGGCTTTTAGCCAATCCACATATTGCATCAAAGTACAAAACCATGAAGAGAGATTGGCAATCTGTGTATGACATGGTAAACGGTTCAAACACGAGTGGGTTTGGCTATGACTCCGAAAGAAAATGTGTTACTGCGGAGGACCCGGTTTGGGAGGCGTACCTCCAGGTACGTATTATAATATTTATATACTAAAGAAACGACTACATTAAGATACTACATTAAATTATTACATTTTTAGTATTTATATAAATTACATTGTTTGTAAATAGGTTCATAAAGACGCGTCTAGATGGAAAAACAAATCATTTCCTTACTATGAAGATCTTTGTATTGTGTTTGGGAAAGACCGAGCTCAAGGAAATAGAGCTCGAGATTTTGTTGAGATGGAGCAAGAGGTGAACGTAGAAGAAACACATGAGTCGGATGATGATTTGCTTGATTCAAACAATGCGGCTAGTCGTACCATAAATGATGAAACTTCACCAAGTGTTGGATCAAGGAAGAGGAAAAGTCGAAGTGACGACGGGTTCAACAATGCGATTGGCTTGATTACCGAAAGCCTCAAAGAAGTATCAAAAGACTTGAGTCAAGGTATTAAATTCGACATGAAGATAAATGAGTTGAGTGACAAGATCCCCCCCGGAGATATTTAAGATGACTTCACTAACTCAAATTGAGAAGTTCAAAGCTTTGACCAAGATAAGAGGTGATTCCGTCAACATCCAAAACTTTTGGCAAATGGAAGAAGACCATAGAGAGGCGTGGGTGAAATACATCTTGGAAAGCGAATGAAATCAATTTGGATGAAATGTTGATTGGGTTTTTTTGGACTTGTAAGTTATTGGGTAACTTATTGACACTTTTTTTGGGTGACATATTTTGGTAACTTATTGACACTTTTTTTTGGGACGTATTAGAAGATTGTTATATCTTTTGGATTGGAAGTGAATGTTTATTAGCATGAAATTGCAATGATTAGCATGTTTTTGTGATTTTATTAGCATGTTTATTAGCATGAAATTGCAATGATTAGTAGTTGTGATTTTATAGCATGTTTTTTTTTAATTTATTGAAGTGAATGTTTAATCTATAAAATGAAATTTTTAATATTTTATAATTTATATAATATATTTTTTACATATGAGTTATAATATAAACTGAAAAAAACAAAAAAAAATTGAATTTCAGAATAACAAAAGGAGGGTAATTCTGTCATTTTGCACATTTGAATTCCAATTCCATCAGACATTTCTGCTAACCAAACAGATTATGGAATTGGATTCCAATTTCATTTCCTGCCAACCAAACAGAATTCCTCAGGATTCTAATTCCTTCAGGATTCTAAATCCTTCAGGATTCTAATTCCAATTCCAATTCCCTCAGAAACATTCTGCGAACCAAACGCAGCCTAAAGGTTTCTTTCCTTTGGCAGACTTATTTGCCTTAGGACCTTTCTTTACCTTAGCTGCTTTTTCAGCCTTGGTAGCATGAGGGCACTTACTAGCAATATGGTCATTTTGGCCACAGTGATAGAAGTTTCTATAGGTCTTAGTCTTAGAAGGACCCTTAGGATTTTTAAACTTAAGGTGAGCAGGTCCTGGTCCAAGAATGCCTATATCTCTAGTCTGAGGAGGAATTGGAGTCTTCTCCTGAGGTTTGGTCTTCAAGTCAACCTTGAGTCTGGGAGTAGGGCTTTGAACAGATTTCTTAGCCCCTGATCCAGAAGAACCACCACCTAAGACTTTAGGAGTCTTGTGGTTTGGTTTCTTAGATTTAGGAGGATGGTTAGGAAGGTTCTTGCCTTTAGAGTTCTTTGGAGGCTGAAAAGAAGTAGAAGCCTCATCTTTAGAGATGAAAGAAGAACTCTGAGAATCACGATCATAATAAACAAACATGCCATATTTTAAGTTTGATTTATCAGGTTTAGGCATAACATGTTGTTTTCCTTTAACAAAACCCAAGCATGTTCTGTTTCTGGGGTTTCGCTGGGAGGAGATGATTTCATCAACCTTTTTAGAGGCATCAACCCAGCTTTTGATAGTGACCTTCTCTGAATTTAGCTCATCGAGAGCTTTTTCTCTCTCAGCGATGGCCTGTTCTCGTTCTATGCAAAGAACTTGGTTTGCATGAACTTGGTCCTTATAGTTTGCTTCAAAAACAGCGAGCTCTTTGAGTTTCTCATGACACTCTTTGAGCTCGGTCCTAAGGTCAAAGTTGACCTTTTCAGCAGAGGACTTGCCATTTAAGGCATTGTATAGATCGATGGTTAAAGCATCCATCGCTGTCATAGTATCAGAAGGAGAAGGAGCAGATACCTGAGTTGGTGGAAGAGTAGAGGTTGAAGCAGGTGTAGCAGGTACTTCTTCCTTAGGGATGTCTTCGAGCTGAGCCATAAGAACAGGCTCGGTTTCTTCAACGATGGCCATCAGACATGTGACATCGCTGGTGTCCTCTTCATCAGAGGATTCGTCAGAAGAATCATCCCAGCCTTTTCCTTCAGCGATCAGGCCTTTGCCTTTTCACTGAAATTTCAGCTTGCGATACTTCGCCTTCAGCTTCTGGTACTTTCCGTCCTTGGAAGCTGGTGTTGAGGTTTCAGTGAACTGGTTCTTCTTGTACCTGCACTCAGTGGCAAAGTGTCCTTTGCCCTGACATTTGAAACAGGTAGAGGCAGCCTTATCACCAGCGGGTGTTTCAGGCTTGTTAGTAAGAGAGAGAGGCTTGGACTTACGGTAGTTTCCTTTCCTGCCAAACTTCTTGAAATGCTTAGACAGAAGAGCAAGAGACTCATTGAGTTCTGTCTCATTTTCAGAGACAAGGTCAGAGTGTTGGTCCCAAGAAGGTGACCTTCAAGTAAGGATAGTGTTTGTGATTATAGAACGGGGGGGGGGTTGAATATAATCACACAATTTTTCACTTTTAAATTCTTGTTGTATTAACAAAATGAATTTACAGATTGTTGCGGAAATAGAAAGGACTAATAGTCTAAACTAAACAATCTAAGTTCTTTCACTATGCACTAAGTGAGAAGAGAATAAAGAAAGAAGATAGAGGGAATAAGAGAGAAAGGACTTGAGTATTTTTGGATGAAGAAGAAGTATGGAGAACATCTCTTCACGTCCTATTTATACTCCATGCATTAAATGCATGCAGACCTACTATTGTGACGTGTCACAATGTGAGTGGTCTGTTGTACTATTTACTATAAACAAATACTCTTTGCATGGTGTGCAAAAGAGGATGTTTGTAAACAGTTGCCTTGAGGTCTGATAAGTACGGAGGGAACAGTAAAGTAACTGCCCTTATGTACTATTGTGTCAGTAAAGGCGGATAATCCTTTTGTGCATTAGACTAAGACATTTTTCTAATCCTTCAGGATCAGGATACTGATCAGTGACTAGAGTCCTGAAACTGAGGAAGTTCAGGGTCACGTGTATCCTGATGAATCTTCAGGATGTCATACGATAGTGAACAGACTGCTATCACTGAGTTCCGTCTTCAGATCACGAGCATGCTGTTCCTGTCATCAGCTATTTCTTCGACGTCGCTGATGGTTCTTTGTGTATGATCTTAATGTCTTCAGGAGGAGGTCTTTACTTCAGTGGACAGGATCAGTAAACTGCAGAACAGGCTCGTTAGTCTCCTGATCCTGATCCTGAAATCTATAAAGTTAAGTTACAGCACAAGTAACATGGAATAACACTGAACAGACTCAGTGATAATTCCTCAAGCTATAACAAAAGTAAAAACCTATTCACTAAGTAAAGATTCAGGATCATTATCATTTCATCAGGTCTTAGGAGAGCTGGATCAACAATCTCCCCCTAAATGATAATGATAAGACAATAGAGTAATTGTCTTAATCTAGAAAAGTTAGAAATAAATCTAAGTCTAGAACTAAACAGTAGGAAATAGAACTCATAAAGGTACATGTCCCATTTACTGTTTTGAGGGATCTTTTTCAGTACTATGATGGAATGAAGTACAATGCACTGAATTGCATTCTCATTAATCTCATTTAAGTATTACAAGAGTAAGGAAAATACAACAGTACATGACAGGAGTACTGAAAGAAAAAAAAAATTACAAAATATCTAACTATCAGATTCTTCGCTAATGTATTCAGTCTTGACGCAAACAGGAACAGGAGTGTCGCTGAAGGCAAGTCTGTGATCAAGTATAGCTCTGACAGTGCGAATAATCTCTTTGTTGTCTGGATTTTTCTTATCTTGTTGTGCAGTGAAGAGAACTGTCAAAAGATGTTCATAGGGCGCTATGTGTAGCTCACTGAAGCGCTGAAAGCGTAGGATTTTTGAGTTATCGCTAACACAAATGCCATGAACAGGTTCTCTGATTACTTGTCCTTCAGATAGAGAGATTCCAGGAGGGAGTGAAAGATCAAGCATTGAGAGGTCCAGAGGTTTAACAACCATTCTGGGAAGACAGGGAGTAGGTCTTCTTGTAGAGGTGCCTGCAGATCTTCGAACTGGTTGCTGAGATAGGACTGAAGAGTAATGGAGCAGGTCATCAGGTATTTCAGTTGTCCTTCTGATGCGAGCAATAAGTCCTTCAATGACTTCTTCTACTTCAGCCCGACAGTTCTTGTTGGCTTTGGGAAGTAGGGATCTGATTTCGTTCCACTCTGACAAGTTGTAACGATCTAACTTGTCCAGAGTGTGCTCTGCGTCCTTTACTCCAGAGCGTTTGACTGTGATCCAGATTTTGCTAGGATTACCTTTCTTGCCTCTAGATCGGCGAAGATGGATTCCTGAGATGGCAGCACCATGCTTTCGGAGGTGTAACCGATCTCTGCACCAGTCAAGCTCAGCGTTTACTTCTCCAGTCTGTACCTCTGCATTTTTGTTGAAGACCTTCAGAACAGCCTTCTGTGCAAGGATAGGATCTGCACTTATTTCTGCATCTTCATCTACAAAATCCGATGCAAGCCTTCGAGCGGCTTGGGTAGAGAGGAAAGCTTCCTTCTGCTTTTTATTGTGCTCTAGTTGAGCCTGTACAGCTTCGTTGTACTCCTCCTGCGAGAGATAGGCGAACTCGGAGTCACAAGAGGTACGAAGAGGGATTTTTACTCTTGTACTCTCGAGTCGCTCTATCACGGCGTCTAAGCGCCCATCCCTGTCAATGGCAAAGGAATTGTCAGGGTAATTTTCACCTTCAGATCTAGGAGAGTTTGAGGGAGGCGATCTGGGTGAAGAAGCAGGGGTAGAGAAGTCATCAGAGATGAATTCATCATCTGATGAAAGGCATTATTGTATCAGGGGTGGCTCGGATTTCAGGGGTTCTGGATGAAGAGGCTTCTTGGTTGAAACGGGTTGTAGGACGGGTAGTAATGGTTTCTTGGTTGAGGGGTGTGATCCTGAAGGTCATAGTAGATAATTCAGCCCTGGTCTGTTCATTGGGACTATTCTCCATTAGGCGAATAATGTCACCAGTGACAGAACCATAGTTGACATCTTCAGGATCGGCTTGGGTATTAGGTTCAGGTTCAGTGTGAGAGGTGATTTCAGGAGATGGTTCAAGAGAAGATAGTTTAGGAGGTTGGTAGATAACCATTTGAAGGTTATTAGGAGGGGAGTCTTCAGGTGAGGTGTCTAAGGTGATGGTTTCAGAGGTAGGTTTGGTTTTAAGAAGAATAGAGATAGGTTGGTTATCAGAGGAAGAGGGAGAGGATGGTAGTAGAGACATACCAGAGGCATCAGGGTTCTCCCCCTGAGGTTGTGCGAGCCCTGGAATGGGCGCTGAGGTAGGAACCTTCTCGACGAAGATGTCGTCGTCTATATCATCATCATCATCTTCATCATCATCATCCTCGTCTTCATTATTCCCCCCGGCTTCAGTGGTTCTCCAGTTCGTGGAGGGGGAATAGGCGGAATGGTCTCGGGGCTGTCTCTCCCCCTTAACAGGTGCCTGCACTAAGGCAGTTGTTGATACACTCCTTTGGAGGAGAGAGGCCATGTCACTGAGGACTTTGCGCGTGATGTATGATGATGAGATCAGGGACTGCAACACATCCCTGTCCGCCGTGGTGAAAGATGGAGGCGGCGCAGGAGCAGAGGTGAGGGCGTTAACGGCAGAGGAGAGCCCTGTCACCTGCTCCTGGATGGCGCGGATGGCAGCTTCCTGAGCATCCAACCTCTGAACCACCGTTGATTGGAAGGTGGTGAGAGAGTTGGTGCTGTTGTTGATTGTTGTGGAGAGCGCAGGGAGAGCCGTTGCCTTCAGGTCATCAATAGATGCCTGAAGGTTGGTGGAGGAGGAGGCAACTTGTGAAACCTTGTCGTGGATGTTATCCAGACAAGGAATGGAGAGGGTGACGGCCGTGGGCGGCGGAGTTGCGGCGACGGCGGCGGCAGTGGCACTGGCGGCGGCGGCTTCAGCAGCGGCTGCAGCAGCTTTGGCAGCAGCAAGCTCCTGTTGTAAAGTCTGGAGACGTGCTGAATGCTCTGCCTCCTTCTGCTGGAGGGCTGTGCGGGCCTCCTGCAGGTTCCGTTCAGCGGACTGCCTGCGAAGCTCAGCTGTGTTCAGCTGATGCTCGGCATCCGTGAGAATAAAATCATTGAAGGGGTCATCCTGATGAAGTTGGGGATGCCCTTCAGAACCTGCTCCTAAAGAACCTGTAAATAGAGGAGCTAAATGAGTACTAGAAGACTCAGTAGCTTTCATAGAAGAAGAAAAGGTAACAGTTTGCTTAGAAGTATTACCTGAGGCTAGGAGGGTATCAGAACGATTACCCTCCACATTCTCTGAGTGTTCGAGTTGAACAACCTCAGGTTCTTGTGTAACAGGAGCAGAGATAGGAGTATCTGCAGTGGAAGAATTTTTAGATAAAGGAGATGGTTTATTAAAGTACTGGGGCAGGGTAATGTAATATTTCTTACCAGCCGCCTGTTTCTTTTTCTTCTGCGCCTTAGACTTGGCGCGTTTTGGAGGAGGTGGAGGAGTGGCAGAAGATGGTTGGGGGCGCTTCTGGAGCGCAGAAGTTGTGGTTGCAGCTGGGGAAGTCAGTATGGGGTTAGCTACTGACATAGCATGCATAGAAGTAGAAGAATGTGGTTTGGAAGAGAAGAGAGAAAACGTACCTGCAGTTGGAGAGGTGGATTGTTCAGCATCCTCCTGAACTGGTTTAGGAACGACCAGGACGGCGGAGAGAGGGACGTCGTCAGGTTGAGGAGCAACCTGTTCCAGGAACCTGGGTCCAAGAGTGTAGTTGTTGGAGTTCCCGACCTTGGGGTAGTTGTCCCCCATATGTAGCTCCAGGACGGCCGAGAAAAATCTGGGGAAGGCCATGTTGACGACCCGGGTCTTGCTCCGGACCTTCTTCACCATGTCGTCCCATAAGCAGCGAGCATAGTCAAACTCGCGATTTTTGATCGCAGAGAAGACCATGTGCTGGATGACCGTAGGGAACTGCTCCGTGCTCCCCGTCTTGCCCGATAAGCACAGGCCAAACGTGTTCCATATATAGTAGAACGTAGCGTTTAGTCCTGACTTATGGACAGTGGCACCCGTCTTTGGTAGCAAGACGCCTTCCTTCACAGGCCATCGGTAGCCTATGGCGTCCAGGAATTCTATGATTTCGTCAGCGGTGGGGACAGGAGGGAAGCGCTTCTTCTTTGGGAAGTTGAGCACGTTCCTTAGGGTTCCGAAACCAAAGGAAATGATGTTTTCCTTGATTTGGAATTTGATGACCTCTCGCAGGACACCTTTGGTATTCTTTTCCTTGGCAACAGTGGCTGTAGACCATAGTTGTTGCAGCATTGGCTTGTTCGGCTTAGGGTCAATGGTGAAAGCCGTCTTCAGGGGGCTGTTCAGCAAGAATTCTTTGGCAGGCAGCAGGTATGCTTTGTCTGCTGGGATGTCAAACAGTCCTATGACGTTGTTCTGCTTGAACTGCACGTCATGTTGTGGGATGATTATTGGCAAACTCTCAGTAGCTTGCAGAGGTGTGGCCTCAGATGATAGCTGGGCGTCCAAGGATGTAGATGTAGTAGCAGCCATCCTGTTAAAAACATAAAAATAACATATATGGATGATTAAGAGTCCAAAATATGCATTTTTCTTCATTTTTCAATGAACACAAAATATGTTCATAAAAATGGTGAAATCCTTTATACTTAGAATAGATTAGATACCAAAATTCACAAAAGGAATGTGTTTTGGTATTGAAAAGAAACTTTTATTTTGACGAAAAGATATCAAAAATAAGAGTTTATGATTGTTCTTAAAAGAAATAAGAATATCATGTAAACTGTTTAACAAAAACCTTAGAAGATTTTGGAGAAACTAAGATCAAACGAAGTGATCTTAGTGTTTTTGAAAAACGATTTATCACACTAAGTTGTTTAAGTGAAGAAAGCCAACTTACTATGTAGAAAGAACAAAAATTAAGAAACACTTACGATGAATTTGTTGAAAGAAAGAGATGAGTGTTCTTGATGTTCTTGAGAAATTAAAACTTGTTCTTGCTTTTCTTGCTTGATTGCTTAGAGAATTATGTGAGCGTAAAGAGTGAAAAGGAATACAAGTGAGGTTTTTATACCTCATGGTAGGAGAGAGAAAAAGGATGAGAGAGAAAAGAGCGGCTAAATTCAAACGTAATGATGAAAAAGGGAGTTCTACGCGCGTTCACGCGCCTGACACACGTAGTGGGGAACAGGAAACGTCCCATTACGTGTCAGCCCAGATGAAACGTTTGTTTTATATGAAAAACTAAAAACCACCTTTTCAGGGGATGATTCCATTTTGGTGAAAGATATGTTTTATTGGAATCAGAGTACTTATCAGATAAGTACTGTTTTGGGAAAAATCCTCTTATCACATTTAATGCGATAAGGTTTCAGTAGCAGGGAGAAGAAATACTTACCTGAGAATCATCAGTATTCGGATTTTGATCCAAGATTTTGTAAGTACTGAATAGAGTTATCCCCTAAAGAAGAGTTATTCAGGAGTTGTTAAGAAAAGAGGTCCTGAGAGAATATTTTTATAAGGACTTTAACAACTGTTTGTCCTGAGAACTTCTATTCTTCAGGATTTAACATCCCAAGTTCACTGAGGAGCATATTAAAACGCGTCACATCCAGTGGTTTGGTAAAGAGGTCAGCAAGCTGATATTCAGTAGGGACAAAATGGAGTTCAATATCACCATTCATCACATGATCCCTGATGAAGTGATATCTCACTTCAATGTGCTTTGTCTTAGAGTGTAAGACAGGATTGTTAGCGATGGCTATTGCTGAAGTGTTGTCACAGTAGATAGGAATTTTGGAGAGTTGTATGTCATAGTCCTGAAGTTGATTTCTCAGCCACAGGACCTGAGCACAACATATTCCTGCTGCAACATATTCAGCTTCAGCAGTTGATGTGGACACAGAGTTCTGCTTCTTGCTAGTCCAACTCACCAACTTGCCACCTAATAGGTGACATCCACCAGTAGTGCTTTTCCTGTCGATCTTACATCCTGCAAAGTCACTATCAGAATAAGCTGTTAGATCGAACCCTGAGTCCTTGGAGTACCAAAGACCCATGTTTGGAGTTCCCTTCAGGTATCTGAAGATCCGCTTTACAGCGGTCAGATGGGATTCTTTGGGTTCAGCCTGATAACGAGCACAGAGACATGTAGAATACATGATATCAGGACGACTCGCTGTAAGATACAGCAGTGAGCCAATCATTCCTCTATAGAGAGTCACATCAACAGGTTTCCCTTTGGAATCCTTGTCAAGAGACAGAGGAGGAGCCATTGGAGTCTTCATCGGTGTACAGGATGTGAGATCAAATTTCTTCAGCATCTCATGTACATATTTACCTTGATTGATAAAGATTCCCTTTTCAGATTGCTTGATCTGAAGTCCTAAAAAGAATGTTAGTTCGCCCATCATTGACATTTTATATTCAGATTTCATGAGCAACTCAAACTTTTCGCAGAGTTTGGGATTGGTGGATCCAAAGATAATGTCATCGACATATATCTGGACAAGAAGGATATGCTTAGGATATTTCTTTAGAAATAAAGTGCTATCAATCTTTCCACGAACAAAACCTTTAGAGAGAAGAAAGGTTGAGAGGGTGTCATACCAGGCACGAGGAGCCTGTTTTAACCCATAGAGAGCCTTGTTTAATTTGTAGACGTGATCAGGGAACTTAGGATCTACAAAGCCAGGAGGCTGAGCCACATAGACTTCTTCATTAAGTTTTCCATTCAGAAAGGCATTTTTAATGTCCATCTGATAAACCTTGAAGTTCATATGTGCTGCAAAAGCTAGGAAGAGTCGAATTGCTTCGAGCCTAGCAACAGGAGCAAAAGTTTCATCGTAATCAATGCCCTCTTCCTGCCTGTATCCCTGAGCCACAAGGCGAGCCTTGTTTCGAATGATTGTACCAATCTCATCAAGTTTATTTCGAAAAATCCACTTGGAACCAATGATTGTACGTTTTCGAGGCCTAGGGACGAGAAGCCAGACATTGTTTCTGATGAATTCTGCTAGCTCTTCCTGCATGGCTGAGACCCAGGCAGGATCACGCAAGGCATCATCTATTTCTTTAGGTTCATTTTCAGAGATAAAATTTACATAAAGACAGACGTTACCAGCCTGACGTCTGGTTTTCACACCAGAAGAAGGGTTTCCAAGAACTTGATCAATGGGATGATCTTTGGTCCATCGGAGAGCAGGTGGTTGATACACCTGTCCTGAAGTAGATGCTTCATTGGATGATGGATCAGGAAGAAGATTGGTAGGAGAGGGTTCACTAACAGTGGTTTGAGAGAAGTCTTCACTGTTAGTGGGTTGATCAGGTTCAGGTGGTGTGATTTGAGAGATAGGGGTGGCATTTATGAGAGGTGGAGTGGTTATATCAGTGGGTGGTATAGGATTTTCTTCAAAACCATCACGAAGGTCTTGAGGAGATGGATCAGCAATAGGAGGTTCAGGGACTTGAAAGAAAGAGTCAGCCCACTGATTGATTTCAGTATATTGGGTGAGGAAAGGTAGGACCCGATTCATCAAACTTGACATGAATCGTTTCCTCAATGGTTTGTCTTCGTTTGTTGAACACACGGTAAGTTTTAGAAATGGATGAGTATCCGAGGAAAATTCCATCATCAGATTTGGAATCAAACTTTCCAAGATTATCTTTGTTGTTCAGGATGTAGCAGACACAACCAAAGATATGGAGATGTTCGATTGATGGTTTCCTGTTACGAAAGAGTTCGTAAGCGGTTCTTCTGAAACGCTTGACAATCAGAGATCTGTTCTGAGTATAGCAAGCAGTATTTACGGCTTCAGCCCAGAACTGAGTGGCAAGGTTGGCTTCACTCAGCATAGATCTCGCAGCTTCAATCAACGTCCTGTTCCGTCTTTCAGCAACACCATTTTGCTGAGGAGTTCTCACAGAGGAGAAGTTTTGAGAGATACCTTTCTGTTCAAAGAAAGATTCCAGGGTACTGTTTTTGAACTCAGTCCCATGGTCACTTCTTATTGATCGAACAGTAAGGTTGTTGAGTCTTTCCATCTTCCTGACGAACAGGATGATTTCTTCAGGAGCATCACTCTTGGCACGTAAGAAGAAAACCCAAGTATATCTGGAATATTCATCTACGATTACCAGAGTATATTTCTTTCCACCAATGGATTGGATATTAACGGGTCCAAAGAGATCCATGTGGAGAAGTTGTAGAGGAGAGCTGATGGAGGAAATCTGCTTGGATTTGAAGCTAGCCCTGGTCTGTTTTCCTTTCTCACAAGCTGAACAAAGAGATTCCTTTGTGTAGCGAAAGTCAGGAAGACCAATAACCAGGTTGTTGATGCAGAGTTGATTCAGCGTCTTGAAGTTGAGATGAGAGAGACGCTTGTGCCAGAGCCAATTCATATCAGTGGAAGCACGTGATACGAAACAGAAGTTATCAGTGGAAGTATTCATGTTGATGATGTAGATATCTGCATGTCTAACACCAGTGAGAATAACTTCCTTTCTCCTGTTCTTGACTTTGCACTTTTTCTTTGAGAAAGAAACTTTGTGATTCTTATCACATAGTTGACTGATGCTAAGAAGATTGTGCATCAGGCCTTCAACATAAGCAACTCGTTTGAAAGTAGTTACTCCGTTGGTAAGTGTGCCAAACCCTCGGGTTTGGCCTTTACCGTTTCCGCCAAAGGTCACAGCAGGACCTCTTTCTTCACGGTAGTTAGAGAGGACAGATTTAGAACCAGTCATATGTCGAGAGCATCCACTGTCCAAGTACCAGATGCCCTTATCCTGAAAAGATTAGAGTTTAAGTTTTCTTTGGTACCCATAGAACTATGGATCCAGAAGTATCAGTAGGACTGGTTGAGTCAGTGTCAGCCTTTACTGAAGTATCAGTACAGGAGGCTGGAGTCTTGACTGAAGGAACAGTCTTGACAACCTTCTTTCCTTTGACTGATTTCTCAGTCTTAGGAACCTTCTTTAGCTTAACTGATTTTTCAGCTTTGGTAGCATCAGGACACTTACTCGCAATATGGTCATTTAATCCACAGTGATAGCATTTGCGGTAAAGAAAGCGTTTTGTGGGGTCCATGAAGTTTTTGAACTTCAAGTGAGCAGGACCTGCACCAAGTATGCCTTTAGCATTTGACAGAGGAGGAATTGGAGTCTTCTCCTTAGTCGTTTGCTTCAGGTCAATCTTCAGTCTAGGAGCAGGACTCTGAGAAAGAGACTTAGTTCCAGAGACTGAAGGACCACCACCCAGAACTTTGTTCTTGGGTTTAGGACCCTTGGTCTTTGAAGGTGTTTCAGTTTTGGATTTATCCTTAACTGTATTCTTTTTGCTCTGAGGAGCACCTTCAGGGTGAGTGTTAGAAGAAGAAGAAGGAGTGTTTTCAGAAGCATTAGGAAGAGGAATAGAGGAAACAAATTTTCCAAATTTGAGCATGGAACTATCAGACTTAGTTTCTTCTTTCTTGTATCCACGAGTGAATCCAAGACCTCTTCTACTTTTACCAGTTCTTCCAGAAGCTAATATTACATCAACTTTTTCAGAGGCGTCACTCCATCCTTTGATGGTGACTTTCTCAGCATTTAATTGAGCTAAGGCCTTTTCTTTAGCAGCAAGGGCCGTTTCTCTTTCAATGCAAAGAGTTTTATTTACAGTGACCTGGTCCTTATAGTTTTCTTCCAAAATGGTGAGTTGTTTAATTTTCTCTTGACATTCTCTGAGTTGATCTCGAAGATCGATGTTCATCTTCTCAGCAGAGGTCTTACCATTTAGGGCTTTGTAAAGATCTAGAGTTACCAGGTCAAGCTGAGATGCTTTCCAGAGGGACAAGAGGAATAGGTACCTGACTGGTAGATTCAGTCGCAGAGGTTGAAGCTTCAGTAGTAGGGGAGGGAGCTTCAGGAGTAGGAACCTCTTCAGGGACCTCTTCTATTTTAGCCATGAGAGCTAAGATAGGTTCCTCAATAATGGCCATGAGTGCCACTTGAGTTTCCTCTTCATCAGATGAGTCGTCAGAAGACACATCATCCCAATCGCAGTCTTCTGCAATTAAACCTTTGCCTTTTCGTTGGAATTTCATCTTCTTGTACTTTTCCTTCAGGCGCTGGTATTTGGGGTTCTTAGAAGAAGATTTAGCAGAGGAGGGAGCAAACTGACTTTTTCTGTACCTGCAATCATTAGCAAAGTGTCCTTTGCCCTGACAGTTGTAGCAGATAGCAGTGGCCTTGTCAACAGGATCTGACTTAGGCTTGTCAGTAATCGAAAGAGGTTTCTTTTTATGGAAAGATCCCTTTTTGGCAAACCTTTTAAAAGATTTAGTTAGGAGAGCCAGGGATTCATTGAAATCAGGATCTTCTGACATTTCAGAGTCAGATGATTCTATTTCAGTAATAGTTACAGAAGAAGAAGCAGCAGCAACAGGAGGAACTGAATCAGAAACCAATGCAACAGATGTGCTTTTGGATTCTTTAGAATCTCTTATGAGATTCTTTTTCAGTTTCTTCTGTTGTTCACGGTTCAGAAGAATACCGTACAACTCACTTAGGGTGAGTGTCTTTATGTCCTTTGACATAGTTAAGCAGGAGGTGTAAACTTCCCAATGTTCAGGAAGAGCTTCCATGAACTTGGTGACCACCTCAGAGTTAGAGTAGGTAGTACCGATTGTCTTCAGGTCAATCAGAAGACAGTTAAATCTCTGATGTAGCTGGGAGAGAGTTTCATCCTTCTGATGAATAAAGCTTTCGTACTGACGAACCAAGAAAATCTTTCTTGATTCCATGAGTACGGCAGTACCTTCATATTGAACACAAAGAGTGTCCCATATCTCCTTAGCAGAGCGAAGGTGACAGACAGAATGAAAGACGTCATCAGGAAGTGACATGGCAATGAGAGATCTAGCCTTGGTGTCAATATTGAACAGGCGTCTGTCCTCATCATTCCAATCAGTCACAGGTTTTACCAGTTCACGTTCTGGTAGAGCAGGTTGACCGCCAGCAGCAGGAATAGGGTGGACGGTTTGTGTAGGCACATGTGGTCCGTTTTCCAGAAAGTAAGGAATCTGGGGATCAGAACCAGAGAGGAAAAGTTCCATCCTGGTTTTCCAAAGAGAGAAGTTGTCTTTGTTAAACCGAGGAGGCTTTCCAGCAGAGCCGGTATCAAAGTAGTTATCCTTAGCTTGAAGAGCCATAGAATAAGAAGAGAGAGGATCACAAGATTTTTCTTAAGAAGAAAATGAGAGCTTGTATCTGCTCTGATACCACTTGTTGGTCCCAAGAAGGTGACCTTCAAGTAAGGATAGTGTTTGGGATTATAGAAGGGGGGGTTGAATATAATCACACAATTTTTCACTTTTAAATTCTTGTTGTATTAACAAAATGAATTTACAGATTGTTGCGGAAATAGAAAAGACTAATAGTCTAAACTAAACAATCTAAGTTCTTTCACTATGCACTAAGTGAGAAGAGAATAAAGAAAGAAGATAGAGGGAATAAGAGAGAAAGGACTTGAGTATTTTTGGATGAAGAAGAAGTATGGAGAACATCTCTTCACGTCCTATTTATACTCCATGCATTAAATGCATGCAGACCTACTATTGTGACGTGTCACAATGTGAGTGGTCTGTTGTACTATTTACTATAAACAAATACTCTTTGCATGGTGTGCAAAAGAGGATGTTTGTAAACAGTTGCCTTGAGGTCTGATAAGTACGGAGGGAACAGTAAAGTAACTGCCCTTATGTACTATTGTGTCAGTAAAGGCGGATAATCCTTTTGTGCATTAGACTAAGACATTTTTCTAATCCTTCAGGATCAGGATACTGATCAGTGACTAGAGTCCTGAAACTGAGGAAGTTCAGGGTCACGTGTATCCTGATGAATCTTCAGGATGTCATACGATAGTGAACAGACTGCTATCACTGAGTTCCGTCTTCAGATCACGAGCATGCTGTTCCTGTCATCAGCTATTTCTTCGACGTCGCTGATGGTTCTTTGTGTATGATTTTAATGTCTTCAGGAGGAGGTCTTTACTTCAGTGGACAGGATCAGTAAACTGCAGAACAGGCTCGTTAGTCTCCTGATCCTGATCCTGAAATCTATAAAGTTAAGTTACAGCACAAGTAACATGGAATAACACTGAACAGACTCAGTGATAATTCCTCAAGCTATAAAAAAAGTAAAAACCTATTCACTAAGTAAAGATTCATGATCATTATCATTTCATCAGGTCTTAGGAGAGCTGGATCAACACAGAGTCAGATTCTTCTATCTCAGTGATAGTCACTGTTGAGACAGGAATTTGAGAGGGTTGAGGAGAATCAGAAACTAAGGCAAGAGATGTACCTTTCGCAGCATCCTTGGTATCTCTGATGAGATTGGTCTTCAGAGACTTGGTTTACTCATGGTTGAGCATTATACCATATAACTCGCTAAGAGTTATAGTCTTTATGTCCTTGGACATTTTAAGACACATGGTGTAATTTTCCCAGTATTCAGGGAGGGCCTCCATGAATTTAGTGATTACCTGCGAGTTGGAGTAAGTAACATCGTAGGTCTTTAGATCGATCAAGAGGCAATTAAACCTCTGATGGGTCTGGGCCAAAGTTTCACCTTTAGTAGCGATGAACTTCTCATACTGACGTATGAGGTGAATCTTTCTAGATTCTATGTGTTGGTCCCAAAGGGGTGACCTTCAAGTAAGGATAGTGTATGGGATTATAGAAGGGGGGTTGAATATAATCACACCAAATTTCACTTTTAAATTCTTTGTTATATTAACAATAGGAATTTACAGATTGTTGCGGAAATAGAAAAGACTCAAAGTCTAAACTAAACAATCTAAGTTTCTTTCACTATGCACTAGAGTGAGAAGACTAGAGAAGATAGAAAATAGAAGGATAAAGAGAGAAAGGATTTTGGTGATAAGTAAGGTGAAGAAGTGGTTTGGAGAACCTCTCTTCAAGTCCTATTTATACCCCATCCATTAAATGCATGCAGACACACTTTTGTGTACGTGTCACACTCTAAGTGGTCCTATGTACTATTTACTATAAACAAATATCCTTTGCATGGTGTGCAAAAGAGGGTTCATGTAAACAGTTGCCTTGAGGTCTGATAAGTACGGAGGGAACAGAAAAGAGACTGTCCTTATGTACTTTTTGTGTCAGTAAAGGCGGATAATCCTTTTGTGCATTAGATTAAGACATTACACTAATCCTTCAGGATCAGGATACTGATCAGTGAGGAATGCTCTGATACTGAGGTTGATCAGAGGTCACTGTATCCTGATGAGTCTTCAGGATGTCATACGAATTTGAGCAGCCTGCTATCACTGAGTTGAGTTCTGTCTTCAGATCACGAGCATGCTGGTCCTGTCATCAGCTAATTCTTCGACTTCGCTGATGGTTCTTGAGTATGATCTTGATGTCTTCAGGAGGTCTTTACTTCGGTGGTCAGGATCAGTAGACGTCAGAACAGACTCGTTCATCTCCTGATCCTGATCCTGATCCTGATCCTGATGATTATAAAAATAAGTTACA
The DNA here is from genome assembly GCA_030169165.1 of Centaurea solstitialis. NCBI lineage: Eukaryota > Viridiplantae > Streptophyta > Magnoliopsida > Asterales > Asteraceae > Centaurea > Centaurea solstitialis. The sequence goes on along the minus strand of CM058042.1, from coordinate 32,340,997 downwards.
ACATAAGTAACATGGAATAACACTGAACAATCTCAGTGATAATTCCTCAAGCTATAACAGAAGTAAAAAACCTATTCACTAAGTAAAGTAACAGGATCATTATCATTTCATCAGGTCTTGGGAGAGCTGGATCAACAATCTCCCCCTAAATGATAATGATAAGACAACAGAGAAATTGTCTAAGTCTAGAAAGGTTAGAAATAATTCTAAGTGTAGATGAAACAGTAGAAAATAGAACTCATAAAGGTACATGTCCCATTTACTGTTTTGAGGGATCTTTTTCAGTACCGTGGTGGAATAAAGTACGATGCACTGAAATGCATTTCCATTAATCTCATAAGTTTTTACAAGAGTAAAGAAAATACAAAAGTACATGAATGAAGTACTGAAAGAAAATTACAAAAGTCCTAGCTATCAGAGTCTTCACTAATTTCTTCAGTCTTGACTTGGACGGTGAGTGGGGTTTCACCAGTGGCTATTCGTCGATCAAGGATAGCTCTGATAGCGCGAGCAAACTCTTTATTGTCTTTGTTTTTCTTTTCTTTGAGAGCGATGAAGAGGACTGACACCAAGTGTTCAGTGGGTGCTTTGTGTAGTTCGCTGAAGCATTGAAAGCGAAGGATGTTGAGGTTGTCACCTACACAAATACCATGAACAGGTTCTCTGATGACTTGACCTTCAGAGAGAGTTACTCCTGTAGGAAAGGAGAGATCAAGCATCGAGAGATCCATTGGCTTGTATGCAGTCCTGGGCATGCAAGGAGTGGGTCTTCTTGTTGAAGTGCCTGCTGATCGTCGAACAGGAGGCTTAGGCAGAACAGAGGGAGGTTGGAGCAGGACATCAGGTATTTTGGTTGTTCTTCTGATTCGAGCGATAAGTCCATCAATGACTTCTTTTACTTCAGCCCTGTAATTTTTATTGGCTTTGTGAAGTAGGCTTCTTATTTCATTCCACTCTGACAAGTTGTATCGGTCTAACTTGTCAAGAGTGTGCTCTACGTCCTTTACTCCTGAGCGTTTGACGGTGAGCCAGGTTTTGCCAGGAACTCCTTTCTTACCCTGGTTTCGGCGAAGATGAATTCCTCCTTACTTTTCACGATATTTTAAAAAATAAATTATGTTTTTCGTCTCTGTAATTGGTAAGAATTGTGATTTTCATCCTTATGGTTTGGTCCTTATAGTTTACAATACTTTATCGTTTTTGTCCCTTATATTTAAAAGTAAAAATTAGTCTAGAAACAAAAATAACAATAAATTGTAAACCATAAAGATGAAACTCCTATTTTTTAAACCACAGAAACAAAAATAAAAACTATTATAAACCATGGGGACGAAATTTGTAATTTAATCATATTTATTAAGTAAATCACAATTTCGTCCCCATGTCTTGTTAAAACTTTGGCTTTTGACCTACATAGTTTAAAATTACACTTTTCATCTTTATAATTTGTATGGCTATCAGTACCTGAACCCCTCCAACCCTTCTAACTTCACTGCCATATTAGCACCACATCAGCTTTTCCCCAACCCTACAATTAACCCTCTGGAACCCTCTTTGATTAGTACTTAAACCCTCCTAACCCTCTCACTTTTTAATTAATTTAATTATAATAGAAATAAATAATAAATAATAAAATTCATAATATTAAAAATAAACATTACATAATTTATTAAAAATAAAAATGCCATAAATAACTAAAATGAAAATAACATAAATAGTTAAAATTAATAAAACTAAAAATAAAAATAAAAACTACAAGTTATACTTTCTTTGATCGTTTCTTTTCTCGCCAAAACCTCATCCAACTAGGTACCCTAAGGTGGTCATGCAGGGTTGTGTAAAACTCCATGTCTATATCAAATTCGGTTACCGGTCGACGATAACGTCTCAATCGATGCAGATTTACCGGTGGACGCCGACCGGGAGGTCGACGTGCACGACCCAGTCGACCCGCACCTCTTGGAGGTGAACCCCATCGGACTAGTTAGACTAACAAGGTATAGGAAAACTGATTTGATGAGGTTGGAGAGCAAATCGGGTTGATAAAATTGTGGAGCCCAACCGGTTTGAGGAGCTTGTGGAGCAAAACCGGGTTGAAGAGCTTGTAGAGACACCCCGGTTACAGGATCTTGTGGAGACACCGCGGAATGAGAAACTTGGATAGTAAAACCATTGGGAGAAACTAAGAGAGCATAATTGGGGGAGATTGTGGATCAAAAACGCTATGCAAAACTTCGAGAGCAAAACCGGAGTCGTGTTGCGATGGACCCGCACCTCCCGATGGACCCGGACGTTTGAGTCATGACCGACGGGATGAAGATCCACTATTTGGATTCATGATTTAGAGAAAATATAAGTTAGGATAGTAGTGTATTTCAGAGAGAAAGATGAAATTGATGTGAAAATATAAGTTAGGATAAAGGTTATTTATATAGGGTTAATAAATTGACAATTTTTTTTACCATTGAATAACGGATATTTTTTTTTAAAAAATAAGATTTTTTTTATTACCAAAACCTTCAATTTTTCGGTGGTGTGTGGAAGCCGTTGCAAGCCGAAGCCGCCCAACCCGCTAGAGGGCGTATCGCCACCCGTCCATCCCGCTGGCTTCAAGCCGCCCAGCCCGCAGCTCCCGTTATCTAATTCATTATTATTTTTGTCATCCTAATTTATTATTGGTTTGGTCCTTATAATATATAGTTTTTCACTTTTTAATCTCTTATATTTGAAACTAGGGATAATCTAAAAACAAAAATAACAATAACAATAACAATAACTTATAAACTATAAAGTATGTGTCTAACAAAAATAAGCTAGCTGCTAAACTAGCTTATAAGCTAGTACATGTTTGGATGAACCATAGGCTAGCTTATTGAAACGTTAGTTGGAGCAGCGTTTCAAAATCTTTTTGTAGCATTTTCCAATTATACCATTATTAATATTAACTATTATATCCCAAGATATCCTTTTTGATTATTTTACATATTCGTAAGTGTTGTATGATAAATGTGTCATCGTCTAAAGGATATGACGATAGAGTTATAGATACAGATAGAGATAGAGATAGATATACTAGAGTTAGATTAGAACTGAAATATCTGGTATTTATCTACTTGTATCCATCCCTATATAAAGGGCTTTTGATTAATGAGAATGATATCTCTCTTGTCTCTCTATTCTTTGTTGTTCTATTTGCTTTTTCCTTTAACACGTTATCAGCACGAAAGCTCAATCATTCGGGCTATCGTTTAGCTTCCAACTTCATCAATCAATTCTAAGGATGGGCTTTTGTTAACATGGCTGATAATACTACCCAACAGCACTTAACTTGTTTTAATTTTATTATTGTTAATTATGCTATCCCCTAAACCCAGTATAAATTTGATGCTAGTTGTATTTTATTTCCAAATTTTTACTTATATGCAAGATGAGACCATGCATCCACTTTATTAGTGAAAACATATGCCCATTTAAATTTTTTTTGGGTAGAATTCTTTTCTTTCTTTTGGATACTATGATATGTTTTAATTGCTATGATATAACAATATGTGAATCGAATCATTACATATGGCTTTAAGATGGAGTTTTTTCCCCCCCTAATAAACTACTGGATATATTCTTTTCATTAATTGATATTGAAGCTTTCTTGATTAAATCATAGTTACTTTAAAACATATAGATTAAATTATGTTATTGTATGTGAATGAAGCCTACCTTTTTATATATGAAACTTATTTTTTTAACTAAGCTTTTGATTAATTTAAACTCAAAAAAAAACATCGTCTTGGAATCCACGAATTACATTTGCTAAAGAATATGATTTTTGAAAAAACAGATTTATGTCTTTAATTAGTGATTATGATTGTTATTCACTGATAAAGTTAAGTTATTATTTAGATGTTTGTTTATCTTTTAAACATATATATAAATTTATGGGATAAGTATTATTTCATAACTAGGTTGTCGATTAACTTATTGATCCATTATTATTATTATTATTATTTGGTCATGATATATTTGCCTTTATAATTGTTTATACGTGTATAATTTTAATATGGATTTATTATTTAAATGATTCAGTTGCAAAATTATTTATCTATTTATGTTGTGTTATATTTTTATAATTAAATCCAAAGATTTATCTTATTTAAGTTATTTAATAATTTAAATTAAGGATGTGGTTTGGAATTGTTTTCTTTAGATATATTAGATGTTTATCTTATTAAAAAAAATCATCTTCATTATGAGTTCCTACTCGTAATTTTCATTCTTAAAATAACTTTGAAGGTTACACTTTCAACTCTCATATATTTTGGTCTTTCATCAAGAACTCCAAGAATAATATTTAGATGTTGAAAGTTTGAATTTGACTTTATGTCACAACTAATATTTATTTGTCTCCTGACAAAATCTCTCAAAATACAATTAAGGTGTTAAAGTATTAAAATTGGCTTCATATGCCAAACACCCATCTTTTGGCCCCTTGCCAAAAGCCTACAAAAATGCTACCATGGTATTAATTCAATCTCACATTTTGGCCTCATGCCAAAATCCACAAAACTATTAATGTTATTAATGTATTTCATAATCAAAGTGATTGCAAGATCTCTAATGGATTTTGTCAAACGGGTGTAAATAGCCTAAGGTTTGTAGGGACTCAAGCAATCCACGTGATTCCCCTTCTTACCTGGAAGTCCAAAAGTGTTTCTGCGATTTACTTATGAATAACGAAATACTAGTATAACGTTTCTCTACAAAATGTAAGCATATAAATTTTTAATATTGTTATGATAATGCAATTTCATCAATATAATAATTATAGATTATGATACATTGCTTTAAAAATCATAACTAGTTGAATTAACTTATATATGTTTCGATGTCCAAAAACTCAAAAGAACTTGAGTATGTGAATATCCAATTTAAAGACTCTTTTGTTGGAACGGTACAAGAATATACCTAAAATCCATCAAGTTCATATTGACCCTAAACCAACCTCGTGGAAAGGTACAAGAAAATGCCTTGAGATTTTTGAGACGACACATCAATCACAATCTTCATACGGAACATTGATACCTAGAATCCTCCAAAAACCGTGGGACATCCTGAAAAAGAAAACTAGGATGTATATTACCATGTATTTTTAATCTAATCATATAGTGGAATGAAACTCACTCGATTAGAAGGTGATTGATTTCAACAAAAGGAAAATGTTGTGTCTCAAAAAGCAACTCAATCTTCGTGACATGGAACTCGTAGAAGATTATATAATTTATAACCTTATTTCCACCCTTTTCTATACCATCATGTTTTGAGACCTCATGTCGGTCTTAGCATTCATAAGAAAAACGTTCGACTAGAAACATCCAAATAACTGTTGGATGTCCTGAAAAGTTGAACTGATAGTATTAATGGACATATACTAATCGTACAATGGAATAAAACCCACTTACTCAATTACAAAAGGTCATTTATTTCAACCAAGAAATGTTATGTCTTAAACCATGTCTTAATTTATGTGGCAAGAAACTCGCAAAAGATGATATTATCTATTCCCCTATTTTAGATAGCAACAAACATACTAATGAACTAGTATAAATTGGAATATAACATTTTAGAAATAATTATCAACCTACTGCAAGTGGTTGAGAGACATAACAATATTCCTTCTAGTAATAAAATTAGACATTTCGGGACAAAGAAATTTCCCTAAAGCAATAATGAAAGCGTTAAAGGTGGAAACAACTCCAAAGGATTGTGAGTTTAACAAAATTTCACACATGTGACATTTATGAACCATGTGGATGAGATTCTCAAAGGTAAGGGGTCAAGGTAAGAGTCAGAAAGGATTTTTCAAAACCTAGAGCAAATATACAACTATTGTCTTAGGTGATCACATTTTAAATTTTATCATGGATACATGTATGCTTACACTTGATACTAGCTTAAACCATCTCTTATTAACTAAATATTCTTTTATGTTGATTGAATATTATATTATTTAAGTATTTATTCGATATATCAAAGTAGTTGTATTTATGTATATATACACTAGATTTTCTCACCATCATAGATGTAAAGAAATACATCAAAACCAATACAAAACTCTTAATACTCTCTGTTCCATGAAGGAATGTATCGAGGAGAATTTAATATTGTGGAACCTCCCACCTAATCTAAAGAAATAGATTAATTTTCCCCCACATAATACTTAGACGATGAACTGTCATCTTAATGGAAACCTTGTTAAGACATTTGTATCATTTTAAAATTATACGAATGAGAATGGGTATATATACATTAACTCTAATGATATGAAAGGAATATATATTTAGAGAAATTAATGTGTCAAATCAATGGATTATCTAAGTCATTAAATCACATTTTGTCACCGATAAAGAACTTTTGGACAATGGCACATACATGTCATGTAGGCACCTTGGTCATGACATAGAGATCCATGTATTGAAAAATACACATAGACACATTATTCGATCGAAAGGCAAAATGAAAGCGTAATTGTTGACTTCTAAAGCACAAGAAGCAACATCACCATCATAATAAGCCTCCTCGAATATCTAGAAGTTTTATATACCCTAATCATTAGCTAAGACGTGAATGAGACCATCGTAAAGCTAATGACATAATACAAATTATTCCATTCTTACAACAAATACAAGGTTACATTATTGGACATAAAAATCCAGAAAGCGGGTCATTAAAGTACTTTATGGTTTTGGTTTTGACACGATGAATGCATGTCTACTATTGTCCACATGAAATGTTGCACTCCTAGCTCTAACTATATGTCTAAGGGCTCACCACCTTGATTGTTTTATTGATTTTACAGGACTTAGAATGCTAGATATTTTACATCAAAAGAATTCGATGATTATTGCATAATAAATATATATAGTGAGATCAATGTAAAGTCTCCTATACCCCATGTATAGATATAAAATGGTCTCATAGAGTAGTAGAAGTTGTCATCAAATGAATGTAGATGATAACTATAACATTGGTTATGCACACCAATTTACATATATATACATGGGTTTTGCAATAATAAATGCAACTTTACCAATTTGTTTTTAGACCCACTACTAGCCAACCAATATCATGCATACCAGTTGGTAACTGGATATATGTCTGATCTTTACATTTATGCATGTTTGGTTGTGCAGTATATGTGTCAATTGCGCCCCACCAGCGCACCAAAATGGGTCATTAAAAACAATGAAGTATCTATGTTGGTTATGGATTTCCAACAATTATCCGCTATTTAAAACCTTTGACGGGTGATTTTTATACCGCATGATTTGCGGATTGTCACTTTGATGACAGTCTTCCCGTCGTTAGGGGGAGATAAGAAAAAGTATTTTCCAAAGGAACGACGGAAACTGTCACGGAATATTTTCATTATATTTCATTTTGATCCCCAAACTTCATAAAGTAAAGTTGAAGTCAAACGAATCAGACTCGATACCTGATACGTTTGATGTTATACAAGAAGTGACAATATAATATATAGAAGCTGCAAATATACCCGTAAAGTCAAAAAGTCCCTAAACAAGGGCACAACGCCGTTGGAAAGAGCGTTGCGATCACACATGGTGGAGGTGTGGTTGAGGCCGTAGCTCCCAAAAGGAAATGGGGGAAGCTACTTGGTTCGATAGATACTCATCTAATGGAAGAGAAGAGTATGGCACAACCAATATTTATCATCAACCTTTATGAGATTATCTTTGATCATAAACTATGTCCATGAATCATTACTGGAGGACGCTCCGAAGTTAACACTGATTCCAAAGATCAAGAAAATCTCGAATGAATATGAATCGTTGGACAGATCATATCCAATGATGATATATTTGCATATATCGTTGCTTATGAAATGATAAAGCACGATGATATCGAACCATGCTCAGTTGGAAAATATCAACAAGAGCAAATTGGCCTAAATAAGCAATCCAGAATAATTATATTATTTAATGAATGAACAGGTATTTGGTTTGGTAGTGCTAACCCACCAAGTGTAAAGCCTGTAGGACATAGATAAATCATTTGTTAGATATGCGTGATGAGAATAATTAAGTCATAATGTATAAGACTATCCTTTGGCGCAAGGTTTCTCACAACGCCCTAGATTGACCACGATAATTACTCTCTTGTTATGAAAGTTAGAACTATGCTAAATATTTAGCATAATAGTTTCTGAAGAACTAGAAAATGCAGCTCATTAATGTGGTTGATATATCTATGGGGATCTAGATTAAAAGATATATAAAATTACTTGATAAAGTTACATTGACCAAATTAAGTAACTCTAAACCACATAGTGCGTTTTCAATAAAGCTGAAAACATAAATTTTGCCCTTGCGTATCTATTTAGAAAAAACAAGTTTCAGATTTTCAGTGCAGCTTTGTATGTCGATGTTATGGACATAATAGCACTCTTGATGAAATAAGAGAAACCACAAGATACTTGAAATCTGAATTTGAGATGAAAGATCTTGGGAAAACTTGGTTTTATCTAGCTACTTGAGCTATGACACCAAGTTTGTGGAATATTAATCCACCGATGTGCATATGTCCTAAAAATGATCAGGCAATTTAACATGGACCAAGCGCATACGACTAGCACTCCCATGATAGGTCAAAGTGTTGGATATAAAGAAATATTTATTCCGTCTAAAGGAATATGACGAAGAGGTGTTTTGGAGCTGGAATTCCGTACCTAAGTACAATAGGTGCATTATTGTACTTCAGATAATACACTTGACCATATATCATATCTCTCAGTCAACTTGTTAGCTAGATTTAGCTTCGCGCCAACGCAACGTCATTGGAATGATATCAAATTAATATTTTGAAACCATTGACCTGGGCTTATAATTTCCCTAAAGAAAGAGGGTTAGGCTGATAATGGAATTTCAATACCTATCTATGAGTGACTAATGTAATAGTCTACTAGTAACTATTTGATGATATTAGGTATTTGTCTGACGCATATAATGGTTCCCATATTGGATAAGGAATTACCATAGGGAACATGTTGATTGCTTAAAAGTAAACTAAGCAAACCTTATGTGACTACCTCTTTGAACAATATTACTTTACAAGAGTGTACATGGTTAAGGACTATCAATACACATACTTGAGGAGTTAGTATCTTCGGTTATACCAATACCCTACCCGTATAAATGAAAATAATGCATCATGTATCAAGTAAATGAAATTAAGATACATCAAGGGTAATAACACAGCATATTATGCTTAAGTAGTTATACTATCAGCTATAACAAACTATCCGCTAGATTTAAGTAAATCAATTAAGATGTCAGAAGAATGTGACATGTTTTACCAAATTATTACCTAAAACCATATTTGGGAAACATGTATAAAGTATTTAAATACTAATGTTCCCATAACTCCCTTGATTAATGCACAAATCAGGGGGAGTAGTAGACAAAAGGGGGAGTCTACTACGTATGTGATATTGGTATGTTGTGCTCTTTCCTTCACCCAAGGTTTTATTTTTCCCACTGGGTTTTGTTCCTTGGGGTAAGGTTTTAGCGAGGCAACAATGTTGATTTCTTAATTCTCATGATTAATGTACAAATCAGAGAAAACATTGGACTAAAGGAAAAGTCAATACTGCAAAGAAACTGGTGCGTTGTACTCTTTCCTTCGTCATATTTTTATTTTTCCCACTGGGTTTTTATTTTGGCGTAAGGTTTTAATGAGGCAACAGTCGTGCACCACCACTCCTTTGACTCGGCACAAGGGGGAGTGTTGTAGGATAAATGTGCCATCGTCTAAAGGATATGACGATAGAGTTATAGATACAGATAGAGATAGAGATAGATATACTAGAGTTAGATTAGAACTGAAATATCTGGTATTTATCTACTTGTATCCATCCCTATATAAAGGGCTTTTGATTAATGAGAATGATATCTCTCTTGTCTCTCTATTCTTTGTTGTTCTATTTGCTTTTTCCTTTAACAGTAAGCTAGTTTTTGTTAAACATAATTTATTCATAAGTTACTTTATCGGGCTACTAACTAGCTAATAAATCAACAACTAACTTATTACAATCAGCTAACTTATCAGCTAATTTGCCAAACACAACCCAAAAAACTAATTTTAAATCGTAAAGATACAAATTAAAAGTAGAGTAAATTACAGATTTGGTCCTCGTGGTTTGGTGGTTTTTACAGATTTTATCCCTAAACTTTAAGAATTACGGATTTGGTCCTTGTGGTTTGCAAATTCTATTGGATTGGTTCTGTCTACCTGCACCACTAGAGACCAAATCCAATAGAATTTGCAAATCACAAAGACCAAACCTATAATTATTGAAGTTTAGGGACCAAATTTATAAAAACCATGAGGACCAAATTCGTAATTACTCTTAAAAGTATTAACAAACATCATGTGGGCGCAAAAATCATAATTTACTCATATTTTATAATTTAATGCGTTGTTTATTTTTTGAATAAGTTTTTTTTTCTACATAAAAGGGGAGAGAGGGGCATCTTTGGTATATTCTTTATTTTTGTACACACACACACTCTTCTTCTCACCTGAAAACTCTGACGTCATCATCCCCTTCATCTTTTTTCATTTTTAACCTAATTTTTTTCTTGGAAAAATCCGCCATTGATATCTTCGACCTCAAGCTTCCAAACTCTCACTCATCATGTCACGATCGATAAGTAAGATCTCACTCATCTAACTATACTACACTTATGCAGCTGTTGTTTTAGTAGTTATATACACACATATATACATATATATAGATAGTATTTTGATGTTTATTTTGAAGTAGAATGTATAATGAAAAAGCTTGATAATTCGTTTAAGTTATCGATTGTTTGTAATGTTTTTGTGTGGATTATGTGATGAGTATTGAAGTCAACGTAATGGAAATCAGATTGTGGATTTTTATTGGAATTTGATATTTTTGAACACGCATGTGTAATTGTGTATCTAGATATTTATATTTGTAGGTTTGTATATAAGCAGTTGTAGCAACGCGAATATGATGTATACATGAATTTCTTTTGATTTCTTTTTGAAGTAGAATGTATAATGGTTACTTGATTGGATGTAAGTAGTTGATGGTTGTAATGTTTTTAGGGTATTTAGAATGAATATTGAAGTGTTTGACATTAGGGTTTGGATGATTGGATGTAAGTAGTTGATGAATGGTTAAGTTTAGTAGTTAAGTTCTTAGGTCAAATTTGATAGACATTGAGGTAGATTGTATATGATGTAGTAAGGTTTTAGGTACATTTGAACAATTTGAACACATATATAGACATATTTATTAGTAAGTGAATGTGAATGTCATTTTGAAGAAAAAAAATGCTATACTTAAAGTAGTAGAGGTTTTAGGTACATTTGAACAATTGAACGCATACATACACATATTTATCAATATGTGAATGTGAATGTGATTTTGAAGAAAAAATTGGTATACTTGAAGTAGTATGGGTTTTAGGGACATCTAACTTGTATTGGAATCAAGTTTTTCAAATGAGACTTTGGATGATTAAAATATTGGAATTTCAAGTGCATATGTATAGTACAGCAAGTGTGTTTGTTTCTGTACTTAAAGTAACATAGCATAAACTTCCTTAAAATTCCAGTAATCCGGATTATAAGGTACATTTAAGTGATTCTGAAGTCTTATTACAATATTAGGTATTTGATGGTTGAATATTTAATCCAAGGCAAGCATACAAAGCCATCCCATTTCTTGCCTGTGTGTAGTCATTTGTTTTCTAGTCTTCACTTTAATTCATCATTTTACAGGTTTCAGTTCAACTAGAAGTCAGTCGATTCTGTCTGAGAATGGTTTCAGTTTTCCACTGGGTTTATTCTTGAAAATGTATCCAAGTTGTCACATTTTGCTATTGTATGTACTGAACTTAAAAACTTACTATTTAATGTATCAAAGTTTTAAAACCTACCAAATAATGCACTCATCCTTTACCTTTTCATCCGGTAGCCAGTAAAGGGGTACATAATTCGAATTTTTATTTATTTGAACATTTTTTATTAACTTAAGGGTAAATCATGGATTTGGTATGAAGATGATGAACAATCTTCATCTTTTTAATATAAACTCCAATATTCTCCAATTGATTCCTATGAAGATAGGAAACTTGTTTTTGAAGTAGTAGTATGATGCAACTTCTTTATTGTATTTTTGAGTCATTTGATTTGAATTACATATTTGGATGATCAAGCTTGATTGTATTCTTATATTTGCGTTTAAATCAATTTGATTCAACAGATGCATGATGGCACCAAAAAGAGAGTTGGTTCTACCCTTAATTAGTAATTAAGAAGTGAAGAAGAGAGGTAGACATGGACATTTCATGTAGTTTTCATATTCGTGGCAGTGAAGGTACTAGTTGTAGAGTGTTAAAGCAGCTGCCTTTGCACTCTAAGTTTAAATATAAATTGTTTGGCAATACACGGCCCGTGTTAGAAGTTGCTCCTAGGAAGAAGTTGAAGAAATTGATTACGTCAAGTCGTACTGCTGTTAATTCAAGTAAAATATCCGGAGGGGAATTGAACAGTTGTCTGTGGAGTCACAGTAAACTGAAATGTATCATTTGTATACCAAAAACATCAAGAGGAGTAAAGGCAACTTGTCAGGGAAATGATTCAATTGCATATATAGATGGAAGCGAGAGGGATTTTGACTTTATCGAAAGTAGTAATGGAGAAAACTCAACAGGGGGAACTGATTTCGGTTCAGATAAGATGCATGATTCAAGTGGCGAAGGAGAAGAAGAGGAAGTAGAGAACCTAAGTCTAGATGAATTGACAAAAGTTTTGCAGAAGGCACGTAGAGAATTGGAAATTGCCCAACTCAACAGTACCATGTTTGAAGAGAAGGCTCAAAAGATATCGGAGTCAGCAATAGCACTAAAGGATGCAGCTTCGAGTGCTTGGGATGATGTCAATTCAGCTTTGCTTTCTATTGAAGAGATTGGGGATGAAGAGATTGCTGCTAAGGAAGCTGTTCATAGAGCAACAATGGCTCTATCTTTATCTGAGGCTAGGCTGAGGGTGGCTCTTGATTCACTAGAAGCTGCAAAAGGAACTGTTTCTTCAGAGACTACTTCCAAAGATAGTAGTAGTACAGAGTATGAAAGCGAAGAAGAAAAGTTGAATCCATTGAAAGAAGAAGAGGAAGCCGTCTCTGTTGCTCAGGAAGATGCAAGGGAGTGTTGCTTGACTTTATCAAATTGTGAGGGAGCATTAATTCAGTTGCAGAACAGGAAAGATGCATTGCAAAGAGAAGTGGACGTGCTCAAAGATCTTGCACAGAAAGCAGAAATGGATGCTTTGAAAGCTGAGGAGGATGTGGCAAATATAATGCTTTTAGCAGAGCAAGCCGTTGCTTTTGAACTCGAGGCTACAAAACGTGTTAACGATGCTGAGATCATGTTGCAGAAGGCCGAGAAAAAGCTTTCTGTCTCCCATGTGGATAATACCGAAAGTTCCATATCCCAGAATGTGTTATCATCAAAAGGACTGGCATCAAGTGAGGATGCTTCCGGGGAGGACAAGGTCATTCAAGGAAATTCAGTTGAGGTAATTGAGAGATACAGTGATACATCGATTGAGGGATCTTTAATCAATGAGGATGTACCAGATAGCCAAATGGTCGAGGAGTCGAGATTTTCTGATGATAGTGACCAAGAGAACGGAAAGCCAAATTTACCATCAAAGGAGATCGAATATGATGCAGAAAAGGTGAAAAATCAAACAAAAAAGCCAGAAACACATAAGGATTTGACCAAGGACAACCCACCATTAAATTCACCTAAAACATTATTAAAGAAATCCTCTCGATTCTTTCCAGCATCGTTTTTCTCTTCTGCAGAGGATGATACCGAGTTTACCCCAGCCTCAATTTTCCAGTGGCTAATCGATTCAACAAAAATGCAAATACCTAAGCTGGTGCTTGGCGCTTTGCTTGTTGGTGCAGGGTAAATATTCCCTTCTAGCTCACTTATTGAAAATAAAAAAATGGAACAGAAGGCATGCTTATTGTTGTTAGTGCCTTATATTTTAATATTTGGTGCTAAAGTTGTTCTCCTCTTTTCACATGATGCTTATGTACATGTCAGTTTTGCTTTTTATGCTAAACGAGATGAACGGATCCACAAACTATTTCAACCCCCTGACATTATCACCACAAGTATTGATGAAGTATCTTCAAATGCTAAGCCGTTGGTCAGACATATAAGGAATTTACCAAAGAGAGTCAAACAGCTAATGGAGAAGCTTCCTCATCAAGAGGTATGCCATCCTTCACCTGACTTGTATTATTGCCCTAGTCTTCAAGTTGGGCAGTGAATACTATTTAGTATTGTATTATTCTTTATGTTTACTGATTGCATGTTCAATATATTCAGATAAATGAAGAAGAAGCTTCCTTGTTGGACATCGTATGGTTGTTACTTGCCAGTGTTATCTTTGTGCCCATATTCCAGAAACTTCCTGGAGGTACTAATTTTTTTTATATCCAACTAGCTGTGGAGACAGAACATTGTTTTTGATGTATCTCTGTTACTACTCATAGCTTGTTTCTTGCTTTCATGCTTTGCTGTTCAAATGTTTGTCAAAATATCAATTGATTTTCTGCTATATGCTTGTAGATAATGTCAGTAAAATCTTGTTTATCGGTCATTTGTATTTGAATTTTGTTAATTTATATTTTTGAAATTTAGAACATACTATGCATGTAGATATACGGGTTATCATCACCTAATGGTTTGCTTTCCATCTAATTGTGCGTATTTAGGTAGTCCTGTTCTTGGGTATCTGACTGCTGGCATCTTGATTGGACCATATGGTCTTTCAATTATACGCAATGTACATGCCACAAAAGCAATAGCTGAATTTGGAGTTGTTTTCTTGCTTTTTAATATTGGTCTTGAGGTTAGTATAGATAAGTCTGATTTAAGTTTATCTATAGTTTTTGCATATGTAACCGAAGAAAGTTGAAGCTTGCAAGTGTACACTCTGTGCAGCTTTCTGTTGAAAGGCTGAGTTCCATGAAGAAATATGTTTTCGGATTAGGTTCTGCTCAGGTAATTGCAAACATATGTTTTTTTTTGCAATTACCAACAACTCTGCATCATTCTTTGTTTTTATTGCATCACTCCCAATATCTGAACGCTCGTTGCTGCAGGTCTTGGTGACAGCTGCTGTGGTTGGCTTGATTGCCCATACTGTCTGTGGACAGCTAGGGCCAGCTGCAATCGTCATTGGTAATGGCTTGGCTTTATCTTCCACTGCTGTTGTTCTCCAGGTAATCATCAGCAGCATAAATGAGTTGACTGCGATTATTTTTCATTGGGTTTGCAACTTTGCTATTTCTTTTTTGTTGTTGACATATTTAGTAGTGTTGTTGTAATTTCAAAATGAGCATGTGTGGTTCCCTTGGTCTGTCTGGAAATCATCTAAATACATGAAGGTATAGCCTCGTTTAGTTGTAATATTGAGACATGTGTTAGTTACAATCCTATATATTTGCCCCTTATGTATGTAGGAAAGTAAGACGGTCATTGTGATACAGCGGGGCTATCTTTATATTATACAGATATACAATCTTTACATTGGGCTTTACCGAAGAAGTGAAGCACTACTATGTTTCTGTCGTTTAAGCAGTCAACTTTATAGTGAAATATTGGAGTTTTGAGTGGCTTTATACCGAACTCAACTCAGAGAAATGCTATCCAAGCTAGGTTCTCAACAACCTAGATGATTAGAATACCCTTAGGGGGTGTTTTGTTTGCGGAATTTAAAGGAATTGGAATGACAAATTCCTTAGGAATTCATCATTCCTTGTCATTCCTTAGGAATTCATCATTCCTTGGCTTAAGTGAAGGAATTGAATCCCTACCCACCAAAGGCGTGGTCAAATTCCGCCAAATTCCATTCCAATTCCATCAAATTCAAGTTCCTTTGATGGATTCCAATTCCATCAAATCCCATTCTGCGAACCAAACGCCCCCTTAGTATGCTAAACTACCACCATGCCCTTTTTGAGGAAACCTGTTTTTATGTCTCTTAAGAGATCTAGCCAATTGCTGCTATCACTTCCTTTCACATTGCATGTTAGTTAATTTAATATGAATCTTCCACTTGCAGGTCCTGCAGGAACGTGGTGAGAGCACATCACGTCATGGACGAGCTACATTTTCTGTTCTACTTTTTCAGGTATTCTGTGTTTTCTTGCTCCTTCCTTCACTGTGCCTCCCTCTCTCTATATCTGTACTTCTCACACCTCCTCCTTCCCCCTCCTTTCTCTAATTTACTGCGTAAAGGCCTAAAAGGTGGTTAGTTGGGCAGCTAAGTACATGCTGGTTTCATTACTTTGATAAAGTTGTGGTTTTTATATACTCCTGGATCCACAGTCGATGCTACACGTGGTCTTGCACAAGCATTAAAAAAAGTGTTCATAATTAAATCATCCCAAACCAATCTCAAAAATCATAAGGGGAGCAAAATGGAAGAGAGATTTTGGTGGAACAATGCACATCAAAGCAAATGATATGAGTAATTTTGCTTGTGTGTAACTCAGTATAAATTATGCATATAGTAAATGACATCCTAAAAGAGTTCATTGCATCTATTTTTGAGACCAGGGAGTAAAACTTTTTCTTTTTGAAATACTGGCTCTTCAACACATTGTTCATGCCTTTTGAGTTTGAGTTATAATAAGTAGGACAGGTTGCTGATCTTCCGGTTGAGCAAAAATTGCTAGTATATCTGGCTGGCTGCCCATCTTTAGTCTACATGTTTAACCAAAAACACCACTTGGGTATTGTAATCTAGCACCCGCATGTGCTTTACTCAGTTAAATCTGAAGGAAAGATGAGGTATTAGTCTGAGATGGATCCACTGTAATAGGGATCATTGTGACGAAAGTTTCTCCAGGATGGACTCCGTACTGATTACTTTGTTCGTTTCTAATCTTATCATTTCTTTATTCCCCTTCAGTTTCCGATGTTAACGGAAGAAATCATGCTATTTTTCATTTTTAACCTGTACGTTGTTACCTTTCTCAATTGACTGCTTATTTGTCTCTGTATATTCCAGGATCTAGCCGTAGTGGTTTTGCTGATTCTCATACCTCTTATTTCACCGAATTCGTCAAAAGGAGGGGTAAGTATTTTTAATAACACATACCATCCATCTAATGAACATTTCCATCTCTAAATCCACCTGACTTGTTTCTTTTTGATGCTAATACTGCTATGTCTTCTCTTTGAATGTATATCTTTTGACCCTGAGCTATGTTTGTTCTAAACTTAGAAGTAAATTTCTAACCCGGTCTCACAGTTGTCACTTCTCGTATCTAAATTTCTTATTTGTAACCTGATCAGGGATCACATAGCTCTAACGTCTTTATTGACAAACAATCTCTTTATGTTCTCAGATTGGCTTCCAAGCAATTGCTGAAGCTCTTGGATTGGCTGCAGTCAAGGCACTTGTTGCTATTAGCGCCATTATCGCTGGAGGACGCTTGGTAAGTTTTATGCATTTCTGAAATTTATTACCGACTCGAGTGGTTGACTCTTACCCTCTTAGTTGCTACCCCATGACATGGACCCAAAAGATTTTTCTATGATCCCTGAAAGACTCAAGGTTAAATTATACAAAAACATGCTTAACTTAACCTGTTAGAGTACTCAGTTCACTATGACACATTTTTCAAAAAGAACATTGGTAGAAATTTCGATACATTTTGTAATCAGCTGTTAGCTTATTTCCCACTTGCTATTTGCAGTTGCTTCGCCCAATCTACAAGCAAATCGCAGAGATGCAAAATGCAGAGATATTCTCTGCAAATACTCTCTTAGTTATTCTGGGAACCAGCCTCCTTACTGCCAGGGTGAGTAGACTTGTGTTATTGGTGATTATATTTGAAAATCACTTTAGCACTAATTGTTCTTTTTCTCACAATAAATGGAACAGGCTGGCCTTTCCATGGCACTAGGAGCATTTTTGGCTGGTTTGCTACTAGCAGAAACCGAATTCTCTTTGCAGGTTGAATCAGATATTGCTCCATATCGTGGCCTTCTATTAGGACTCTTCTTCATGACGGTATGCTTTGTAAAATTTACTGTCTTAATGTATGGGAGATGGAACCAAGTGCATGAGATCTTGATATTGATATAGTGTTTCAAGGCTGAAAAGCCTTACAGGAAGTCTGGTTAGGATTGAAAAGACATCTCATTGAAGATGGTTTAAGAAATTAATTTCTAATAACTTAAATTCTGGACATGGCAACTTTAGGCATAGTTGAATACACGACCTCAAATAGAAGTTTTTGGAGATGCAGGACTAAGGGTCCATTTTGTTTGTAGGAATGGAATTGAATGGATTGGATTGGATTTCATGTAGGAATTTAGATTTGGAATCCTTTTGTGTGTTTGGTTTGTAGGATTTGAATTCCATTATTTAAATAAAATCATTAAAAACTATAAAACAATTAAATTACCTTTTATTGAACTGATTATTAGAAAACAAATGTTTTTAACATATTTTAAAACATTAGTTATATGCAAATCTTATGAAATCCTAGCCACGCCCTTGGGATTTCAATATCCCATGTTTGATTATATTTCAGATCTCGACAATCCTGCAAACCAAAGACGGGATTGGAACGGATTGAAATCCATACCCCCCCAAATCCATTCCATTCCTACAAACCAAACGGACCCTTAGGGAAAATTGACTGTCAAATGCCTGGTTTAGGGTTTTAGACATTTTGTAGTTACCAAAGCCATTTATTATACCTTTCCAATCATTGACAACATTAACTGTTTTCTCAGGTTGGAATGTCGATTGATCCAAAACTTCTTGTTTCAAACTTTCCTGTTATTATGGGCACGTTAGCACTTCTGATTGTTGGCAAGACCACATTGGTGGTTGTTGTTGGTAGGCTTTTTGGTGTCTCATTGATATCTGCAGTTAGAGCTGGTCTTCTGCTTGCACCTGGTGGAGAATTCGCATTTGTTGCATTTGGTGAAGCTGTCAATCAGGTGAGCTTCACTGAACTTAGTTGTTGAGTGTTTACTGCTTTATTGTCAATACCATGCTATTAATGTTGTGACTTCACGCATATGGATTGAAGAATTAGAGCATCTTCCTTTCGTTATTTCGTTTTCAATTTCGAATAAACTTTTGAGCGGATATTGGGTGTAAGCTATACTTGTTAGATTAAGCCTTCTGTTAAAAATTGCAATTTTCATTCTCGTGGTTTAGAAATTGCAGTTTCCATCCATGGTTTAAAATTGATTGCTATTTTCGTTCTTATGATTTATAATATTGTCGTTGTTTCAGTCCTTGTGGTTTAAAATTCTTTACCTTTTTGGTCCCTTGTACTTAAAAGGTAGAAATTAGTTTTGGGATGAAAATAGCAATGAATTGTAAATCATAAGGATGAAAATTACAATATCTAAACCATAGGGACGAAAATAGAAATCATTTACGAAGCATAATGACCAAAATCATAATTTACTCTAAATACTATATCTATGTTGCATCTGATGTAAGTATCAATAAATTAGAACTTTCATGAAGTCAGGTGAGCAAACTGGCTTACCAACGTAAGTACTTTACACCTAAAATTCCCAAAATCTAGCACCCGGATACCAAAATGAAAGAAAATAAGGACCAAAAGTGTAGAAGTTGCAACCTGAATCAAAGTCGAAGGACCTGTTATGTAAAGTTTGGGAAAACTTGAGGAAATATTATAATGTTATATAATGGTAGGCAAGTGCAACAGTTTTTTTTCTTTTTCATGTTGATATAAATAGATCCATCTCTCAAGATGGTAGATAAACAAATCTCATTTGTACTTATTCCAATATTAAGCCACGGAACTGGAGGTATTTGTGTTATATATATATATATACATTGGTTCCTACGTTATGGTTATTACTTCCAGTTTATGTTCTTTTCAGGGCATCATGACTTCTCAGTTATCTTCTTTGCTGTTTCTTGTGGTGGGGATTTCAATGGCCATCACACCATGGTTAGCTGCTGGAGGCCAGTTGATAGCATCTCGCTTCGAACAGCAAGATGTCCGCAGCCTATTACCTGTTGAGAGTGAGGTAATATTACTAATATTCCCCAGTATATTCTACTTCTAGTCTGCAAATGACCGTTATAAGGAGTCGATGGCAATGGCATAATCTTTTGTACATGAAAATCGTTACTAAAATATGCTGTTTTCACTTTAAGTATGTGATATCTGTTGAGTGTTGATTTTTTGTTTCCGAATAAGGTTATGTGTCTCCACATATGTAAGATTTATCTTCTTATGATGTGATTTTGACACCTACATGGATACAAACCCTTTCCTCACGTCTTATATCTTGTGCTTTTTTATGTTCTTTTTTCAGACAGATGATTTGCAGGATCATATCATTATATGTGGTTTTGGTCGTGTAGGACAGGTATACCACAATCTTCCATCATGTTTTTTACTGTAAGTCCATAAGATGCACATGTATTTTGAACATAATGTGGTGGTTTGTAATGTTATTTCCATCTTTCTGTTTTTTCAGATCATTGCTCAGCTTCTTTCTGAAAGACTAATTCCATTTGTTGCTCTCGATGTGAGGAGGTATGGATTTTTTCTTATTAAAAAAAGTTCAGTAATCATATATTATGTTTTTTATATTCTTCTGCAACTTTGCTTTTTAAGTAATAGTTTGAAAAAAAAAGCAGCTGAGAAACTGTCCTAGCTTGTGGTTTACCTACCAAGGCTATGTTTGGTAAACTAGCTGATAAGCTAGCTGGTAGCTGATAAGCTAGTTGTTGACTGATAAGCTAGCAGTAGTTGATAAGCTAGCTTATGAACAAATTATGTTTAGCAAAAACCAGTTTATGGGTATGTAAAATTACCAAAAAGGGTATATTGGGATATAATAATTAATATTAATAAGGGTATAATTGGAAAAAGCTCCAAAAAGCTACCTCCAAGTAGCTTATCAAAAAGCTAGCTTACAAGCTACTTTTTGTCCATCCAAACATGTACACAAAAAACAAGCTAGCTTATAAGCTACTTTGGGTTTACCAAACGATGCCTAAGTAGATTTGTTGTTTAGCAGAGACGCGGTTTGTTCACCACAACCTCAAAAAAAAAAAAAAAAAAAAACAATGAAAATCAATTATCAGAAAAGAAGTTTTTCATTTCCATGTTTGTGTTTATTTTTCAACATGTTTCATAACTTTGGACCATGTCCAGCAATCATGAAGAAAATTTAGTTTTCACCATTTGTGGAAGTATATAACTATCCAATTGACATCTAAATTTTTTGTGATATCAGTGATCGAGTAGCAGTTGGACGCGCACTTGATCTTCCCGTGTATTTCGGAGACGCTGGTAGTCGAGAGGTGAAGCTTCTAGTTTCTTTAACTCCCTCCATCCCAAATAAATGTCCACTTTCAAAACTAATGTATCCTTTCCAACTCTACCCTTAATTATTAGATCGAGAACTCCATTACTCCCTCTATTATTAAGGGTAAAATCATCATTTAGTGATCAAAAGGTGAAATAGTTACACATTTCTAAAACTATTGTATACTTTCCGATTCTACCCTTAATTATGAGATGGAGAAATCCATTACCTCTATTACGAAGGGTAACTCGTCATTTAGCTGATCATAAAGCGAAATAGTTACACATTTCTAAAACTAATGTATGCTTTCTACTTCTACCCCTAATTATAAGATGGAGAAATCCTTTACTCTCTCTATCATCAAGGGTAAAATCGTATTTACCTGATCAAAGAACGAAATAGTCACACGCTTCCAAAACCGCGTACTTTTTCATCTTGCACGTTTATTTTGGGACGAAGAGCGTGTACATAAACACCATAACATATGAAGTCTGACGGGTTTTTTGGCACTTGAACTACCAGGTCCTGCATAAGATCGGAGCCGGAAGAGCTTGTGCTGCGGCAATTACTTTAGATACTCCTGGTGCAAACTATAGAACCGTTTGGGCGCTCAGCAAGTACTTCCCGAATGTGAAAACTTTCGTGCGTGCTCATGATGTTGATCATGGACTCAATTTGGAGAAGGCTGGGGCAACAGCGGTATTTTTCCGTTACCAACTTACCTTATATTCTTGTGCTTTAATTCTAGCTTCTATGAACCTTATATATATTAGCAATAAACCAAATCACACCAAACAAGCCTAGGATATCCCACCTAGAAGTGGGGTGGGGGTAAGATGTATGCAGACCTGAAGTTTGCCAGAAAGAGTAGAGTGGCTTTTTTGGTGAAGATCCTTGACTAGTGAAAAGTATGTGAAAGGGGGAAGTATAGATACGTTAATGATTGCAATACAAATATAATATATATATATATATATATTAGAGGAAAAGTTCAAATACAAACCACTTTTTGGTTGTGAACGTGAGGACAACCGAGAGCGCGACACGTGGCGCCTTTGAGTGTGGTCCCCCTCTTTAATTTAATGCCCTCCCATGAATCGCGCCTAGTCATCCGCCGTGGACTTGACGTGGCGCCTAGTCATCCGTCACGTGTCGCGCTCTCGGTTGTCCTCACGTTCACAACCAAAAAGTGGTTCACATTTGAACCCACCCCTATATATATATATATATATATATAGAGGAAAGTTCAAATGTGAACCACTTTTTTGTTGTGAACGTGAGGACAACCGAGAGCGCGACACGTGGCGGCTTTGAGTGTGGTCCCCCTCTTTAATTCAATGTCCTTCCATGAATCGCGCCTAGTCATCCGCCGGGGACTTGATGTGGCGCCTAGTCATCCGCCACGTGTCGCTCTCTCGGTTGTCCTCACGTTCACAACCAAAAATTGGTTCACATTTGAACCCACCCCTATATATATATATGTAGAGAAAGGTTCATGCGAGAAACATAACTTTTTAAGAAAATGCGAGGACGATTTTCAACCACTCATCCAGTCAATAAGGCGGCTTTGACCGGGTCACCCTCCTTTAATCATCTCCACCCTCCATGAATAGCGTCAATCCTCTGTGATCACGTCCACGGTAACCGAAAATGTGTGGCTGAGAATCGTTCTCGCGTTTTCTTAAATTGACATCGTTCTCGTATGAACCCACCTTTATATATGTATTTGCAATACATATCTATATAGAGTCGGGTTCAAACGAGAACAATATTCATTTAAATTAACACGTGAACCAACAAAATCACATGATTTTGCATTAATTTCGAAAAAAGCCATCTGGGAGACTTTGGATGCGACTTGCAAAATCACGTGAATCATATATGATTTGTTGGTTCTCGTGTTCTTTTAAATTGGTACTGTTCTCGTCTCTCTTTCAATTTATGTCTGTGTATATATGTATGTATTTGTATTGCAATCATTTACTCATTATCTAAAACTAAAAAACTAGATATTGGAAATGGTAGTACACACATAGGGGCTGTTCGGTTGGTTTTCCATGAAGTCCTGTATAGATAAAGTTGTCTGTGTGGATTTATTTGTATAGATTGGGAAGGTTTTTGTTTGGGATGGTTTTCTCATAGATGAAATGAGCGTGTTCTTTAATTGGGAGGGGCAGGTTTGGAAAAACTTGCCATTTTCTATGTCATTAAGGCTTAAGCCACTACCAAACAGTCATGCATAACTGATTGAATAAGCTCTAAGTCCCATTAAGCTGCTAACAAACAGGCCTGGATCCTACCTTGACCCTTAATCTCCGAGGTTGGGATTACCAGTAACCTGGTACCACTATGCCAGTGACCCTGTAGTCAAACTTCATTTTTGATATGCATAATTGGATTCAAAGTAAAGATTGGTTAATTTTTATATAAATATTGCATACCATATTGACATTTGAGAGAAAAAACGTGTAGGTTGTGCCCGAGACATTGGAACCGAGTTTGCAGTTAGCATCCGCCGTTCTTGCACAAGTAAGTAATACGTGTGATATTCAATTGATTACGGCTGAAAACCCCCCAAAAACTGGCTTATTTTTTAATCAAAGTTATTGACACTCCCTTTGCTTGGTCCCTCTAAAATTATTTATTCTCGCATCATCTAAATGGGACCCACAACTTTAAAATGAAATCAACTAAACGGCCTTAAACTTTAGCCCAATTATATTGTTTTAGGCTTTTTAGTCGTTTAGCTAATTTGGCGGCTTTTGAAGAACTTTAGAAGGATGATTTTATTTAACCGGATTTTATGCGTTACCTTGTCATTATAAAACACATTGAGAAAATTTCGATGGTATTCAAGACTGTTTGGTTTTGGTCTCTTCCACTAATGAAAGTTAAATTCCTTCCATTAAGTCCCCCATGCCTCTCATATGGGTAAAATAATCATTTTTATCGCTGAAATATAAGATGACAATGACATTATTGAATCATTTTTGTTGATTTACATTCATATTTCAGAGATAAATGACTACTTTACTCTCATGTGAAAGGTATATGGGGGAGCTGATGATTGGAATTTAACTTTATTTAGTTGTAGGGACCAAAACCAAGCATTTTTGCATAGCATGGGTTTTTTTTGCAATAAAAGTTTTTTAAAGACCAAAACCAAGAAAAACAAAAACCACAGGGCCAAAATTGCAGTTTACTCAAACATATCTTTTGTTTTAATTTGTAGAACTTTTTAATATAATATACGGTGTGAACTTTTATATTTTGTTTTAATTATTACCTTGGTTTAAAAAAGCGCGCATTATCATAATGCGTGATGCGGTGGATGCAGTAGCTGGAACGCATCGGGCAGACTGATGTGGTCGGGATACAGGATGCGGTCCTGATGCGTCCGATGCGCCCTGATGCGCAATGCGTTCTGATGCATTTCTGATGCGTTTTTTGTTTAATTTTCTAGGGTTTTATAGTTGGATCTTTAAACTCCTGATGGGCTTTTATTTTAGGGTTTTTAAATTTATGGGTTTTTATTTTATTTTCTTGGGTTTGACCTACTAAAAAGAAAAGAGCCGTTGAGTGTCTATCTACGAGACTACGACTCACACTCACAGCTTCTCATCTCGCCTTCTCCCTTCTCCATTCTCACTGCTGGTTTGATTGACATGTGACTCACACTCACACTCACACTTTTTGAACTACTTTATGTTATAAATGAAGTATTTGATAGGTACTTTTAAGTAAATGATATGTATATAATTTATAAGTATTTTTTGAATATTGGGCGCATCATGTGCATGATGCGAGAGCATCCGGATCACGCATCACGCATCGGCTTCCGAGACCCTTAGCGCATCGGACGCATCACGCTTTTTAAAACCAAGATTATTACTTGTTCAGTCAATCTATAACCCTTGCTACAGTTGTGACACGACCTCCAAAAAGATTAAAAACTCCCTAGTTTGAAAGACGAACTTATATCGCATATCGGTATATAGCGTGCGTGCTGATCTCGGAACTTGTTTTAATTTTTCGTTTCATTTTGATAGGCTAAATTGCCAATGTCAGAAATCGCAGCCACAATCAATGAGTTCAGATCTCGTCACCTATCAGAACTAACCGAGGTACATCCAATCTTTAGGTGTTGTTTGTTTTTTTAAGAGGTCTGAAGTCCGATTTCACATCTAAAAACTATGAGGTGGATGGTGCACCTCTTAATTTCCAAGGACGATAAGAGGTTTTCAGACCTTTTCTTAAAAATAAGTCTTTATCTCCATACCTCTTAGTTTTCCGACTTAAGAGGTTTTAAGAGCAAACACGTCACTGGTTACATATCGAGAATTTATCTGCTCATTTTTCTGATTAAACGTTGCATCATGCAGCTATGCGAAACTAGTGGAAGCTCTCTTGGGTACGGGTTTTCACGTATCATGGTCAAACCGAAATCTCCACCGTCGGATTCTACTGATGACAACCAAATCAGCGAAGGAACACTTGCGGCCTAAAAGATGCCCGAAAACAAAAAAAAAATAAAAAAAAATCCGAGAAGTTTCTAGATGTGTACAGTTATTTATTGCTGCTCGAATACAAATTGTACAGGTAAAGATTTTGGTTGCATTTGTTCTTAATTGATCGATGCAACTTTACTGTTTTGACCTTTCGAGCATTTTATACCCTTTGTTAGAATTTTTCGACTAGTTTTATCAGCAACCCAAGTAGTTTTTTTTTGGGTTCATACTTTACGTTTGGATTTGATTTTTATTTTGGCCTATCGGTTTTTTGACGCTGGTTTTGACTCGAATCGGTTTTGTAGGGGATATAATAATGAAATTTTTGTTAAAAGTATGATTTCATGGTTGGAAATTGGTGGTGTTTTTTAGGAAATATTTCATGTTAATTGATTGAATTTAAGATGATGGGATCATGGGAGTAGTGATGGAATGCTGTTTATTCCCCTGCCGGTCGAAACTCGATGGATTTGGTGAAAGTAATCGCAGGTCGGTACGGGAATTGGTTGGATATTTTTGTTTGATATAAGAAATAATGTATGTTGAAAAATTTATATGATGAAATCTGAATTACTCAAGGTCCAAAATAGCATAAACGTGGCGTGGCAGCGAGGTAAAGCCTTAAGCCTTACTAGATAAGGCGAGGACGCAACGTTTCTTAAGGCGTGAATTATGGCGGCAAATTGATACATCATATATATAGAGAGAAAGGTTCATGCGAGAAACATAACTTTTTAAGAAAACTCGAGGACGATCTGTAACCACTCATCTTGTCAATAAAGGCGGCTTTGACTGGTCACCCTCCTTTAATCATCTCCACCCTCCATTAATCGCGTCCACCGTAATCGAAAATGTGTGGCTGATAATCGTCCTCACATTTTTTTAAATGGATATCGTTCTCGTATGAACCCACCTCTCTCTACAAGCATATATAAAACATACAAACAAAAATTTACATACTTTCGGTGACTTTTAGTATTTCACCCTATAGCAATTGCAAATATTAAAAATACATTTTTGTTTAAAACGGACGACATATCGCGATATATCGTGCCTCAAGCCGCCATGGCCTGTTTCGTAATGGCGGAGATGCGCCTCATGCCATATCGCGATATATCGCACGCCACAGCACGATTTTTCTAACACTGGTGTTACTTATTTGTCTTGAAATAATTGTATACGTCGGTGAAAAAGCCGTATGTGACGGTCCAAAATTGGTGGGGATGGGTGGGTGACTTTAAGGGTAAGTCTATTAGCACCTTAATGAGTTTAATAGGTCTTAGAGCTTGTTCGGTTAGTTATATATGATTGTTTGCTAGTGGTTTAATTATTTAAAAGTAGCGTATTCAGTAAGCTTCTAAAAAGGGTAGATGCCATTCTCTTAGGCGCCCCATAGCATCGGTTCCACGGTCAACACGGGAGAGATATATCAGTGCATGTATCTCATTCACGAAAGGTGCCTTAGGCTTTATGCAATAAGTCATTTCTCTTTTCAAATTCTCCTTTCCCAGTTAAAAAACGTGTTTATGTTAAAGATATAATTTGGTTTCTTCGGGGAGATTATAATGTAGTCAGATCTGCAAACGAAATGATTGGGTCTAGGTTTGACGCAATGGAGGCGTCTGCCTTTAATCAATTCATCCACTCATCCGGGCTGATAGATCTCCAATTTGAAGGTAGGAGATTTACGAGGCTTAGTAAGGATGGGGGAAAGTTGAGTAAACTAGATAGGATTCTAGTTGAACTTTTGCGCTATCCGGAGAAACCCCTCGATTGAGGTATTGGTTTGTTTCCTCTCCGACCATTGTCCTATCCTCTTGAAAGTGGGAGAGGAAGATTTAGGGCCAAAGTGTTTTAAGGTGTTTGATAGATGGTTACATCTGGATGATTTCTCTAAGCTAGTTCATAACTCTTGGAGAAAAGGTTCGTTTAAAGGTCCGACGGATGTGATCTTGAAAAACAAACTCAAGCGGCTAAGGATGTATATTAGAGAGTGGTAGTTAATCAAAGGAGGAGGTCGAGAGCTATCAAAGGAATTATAAGTGAGGGCTCCTGGTCGATGAGCCCTTGTATCGCCTCTTGTTTCTATTTAAGATTCAAGGAAGACAGTAAGACCTTCCTTTCACAACAACTTATTCCCAAAACTTTCTGAAAGCAACACTCTTTTGCTTGAGGCCTGGATTACCATGGAGGAAATTAAGCTGGCTGTCTGGGCCTGTGAGGGATCCAAAGCCCTAAGCTGATCGTCTTAAGCCTAGGGACTTTAGACCCATCAGCCTTTTAGGCTGTTTGTATAAAGTCATAGCCGAGCTCCTTTCTACAAGGCTGGCGCGGTCGTCGGGGATTTAGTTGGCAGCAACCAATCGGCTTTTATTAAAGGAAGGCAAATTTGGACTTGAATCTAGTAGCTAATGAAATTGTTTCTTATGCTAAGAAAAAAAGAGTCAAAATGATGCTCTTTAAGGTGGGCTTTGAGAAGGCGTTCGACTCGGTGAGTTGGAGTTATTTATTTTCGGTAATGAAACAATTGGGGTTTGGTCAGAAGTGGAGGAACTGGATTCGTGGGTACCTCAAGTCAGCGACGGTTTCAGTGTTGTTAAATGGGTCTCCATCTCCGGAATTTAAAATGGAGAAGGGACTTCGTCAAGGGGATCCCCTTTCCCCTTTTCTTTTGGTCGGAGAAGCTTTGCAAATTATGACAAGCGGAGCTTGTAATAAAGGTCTATTTAGAGGGCTCCATCTGAAAAGTAGTGGGAGAAGCTTAGCCCTTCTACAATACGCTGACGACGCCCTTATCATGGGAAAATGGTCTTATAATCTTATTAAATTAATGTTTTTACGATATTTCAGGATTGAACATTAACATATCTAAGAGTCAGTTCTTCGGGATTGGTATTGACGAAGCTTTGGAGAAGGAAATGGCCAATCACTTATATTGCAAGCATGATAAGTTACCTTTTATCTATTTGGGACTCAGTTGGGTGGGTGGGGGGGGACATGAACCGGAAAGCTGAGGAGCATTGTTTTTTCTCTTTTGAAAATTTACAAGTTTATGGAGAAAGCTTTCTAGTTGGTGGGGTATCTCGAATCGGGTCTTCGAGTGAGTTGTTGGAAGAAAAAAAACTCCCTTTCCTCCTGATAAACATGGATATAATGTCATTTTCAAGTTAGTAGCAATTAGGGCTATATGGAACTGGAGGAATAAGCTCATTTTTGCTAAGGTGGAGGACTTTGGTCGAATCTCGTAGGAAGATCTTTTTCTAGTGGTTCAGAGGTTGGTTGGGCTTTGGATTTCCAACAGAACGGGGAAAAAGTGTCCAATTGGGCTTCTTGGAGCTCTTCCCCCTTCCTTGATATGATGCTTTGATTTGTCTTTGGTTTCTTGTTGTAGTACCCGGGATGCTAGCCTCTTCCTCAAAGGGCTTTGTTTCTGGCGGTTTTTGTATTCTCGTCCTTTGCTCTCTTAAAAAATCATTGTGTCATTAGGGGTTATGGCTTTGCCGAAACTCCTTCTCTAGTGTTCCCTTTTCTTGCTGTTAAGAAAAAAAACATGTTTTTTCTATCAATGAAAAAACTCTTTAAAGTTAAAACATTTCACTTTATACAGAAAGATTAATCCATACGGATATAAATAACCAGCCAATGAAAAATGTTTTTAATTAAAAACATGATGTTTTATTTTATTCTCGATAACTTTCAAACAAGATGCTTTTCGTGTTAAACAAGATGCCACTAATATATATTCGAACATTAGTGTGCAAAAATAACTTCGTAAAAATTCATTTTTTCAAACTATGCTTTAGTTCATGAGCAACGAACAAAAAAAAAAACGAGTTCGATCTTGAAACGACCACAAAATATCATACAACGGGCCATGATCGGAAGAAGCTTGTTGTCTGCTTTCTTCGAGCGATTGTTGGTTTCTTAACAAGTTCGTGATTATATATAGAAATACAAAACAACGAAGACTTCAGAGTCAAACATCGAGTCTTCATTCGTACAAAACACCACCAGAAGAAATCATATTTCTGATTTCTAAATCAAATATGATCTCTTCCGGTAAAAACTTCAGTTGAAATGAGCTTCTAAGAAGCTCATATCATTTTGACCAGGGAAATCAAAAAACAATTGTAGTTCGGTGTCTGATGAATCTTCGACTTCATTCGAGCTCGAGGAATGCGTGAACCCCGTGTAGAAATGTACGGTTTTGTGCTCGGGTTTCGGTTTCCGTTCTGGTTCTGGTTCCAGTTCTGGATTGCTCGACGAGAGCTCGGCGTCTGGTTTCGGGCCCATTTCGATGGTCATGCCCGAAACGGACGCCTGTGATGCCGGACTAGAGCACCCGTGTTTCTCGCCTTTGCCGATGTTCCTGAACGAGTTTCCGACTTCCGAGTGCCAGATACGTAGAAAATAGTC